>CM053792.1:407606263-407986263 GCA_028749045.1 Cupressus sempervirens | reverse complement strand
GTCAATATTTTTTAACACAGAAGCTTCTTAAGTTCATTGTATTAGTGAATTGATTGTCAAATTTTTTTTGAATTTTTGAGTCATGTAATTTCAAAAAGTATGAACTTGATTTCATAGATAACTGAAATGTAGGTAAGGTAGTAGCATCTACCCACTTCAAAGCATACATTCCCAGCCAACATCAGTAACAATATTTTTATCTTCTTTTGAGAAAATAGTTTTATGGTTCACAAATTTGTCTGTAGATGTAGTGTTGTCTGAACTGATTCTGTAATGTCAACATTGACTTTGATAAATTCAAAGTAGGTATGACATTTAAGTCAAACTTTAGTAGTGAGAGACAATTTCTTCAAATTGATTTTAATTTATTAAAATATATATTACATTCATACTCTAGTAGATAGTCATAGATGATCTGTATCAAATTTAATAGAATACATTAACATGGTTATAGAACACCCAAAAGAAAATGTGTGAAAAGAATGAATTTGGCCTGACTGATCCTTGTTTGAGCATTAATAATCATTCTATGTTGCAAAATTTTTGTTTAGACTCAAAAGTAGCATTCTTTCAATAGAGAGGGCAGTAGAATTGCATTTTAAGAAAATAGAGAAAATGTTTTGTTAGATTTGCATGAAATATAAAAAGAATAGGGCAATTCCCAAAGTAAACCAAATTTAGAAATATGTTGCATGTAAAACTATTAATTAATGTGAGCTTCAAACTGTGTATTGCAAATTATATATTTTTTCAATTGCTAGCTAGCATCTGAACTATTAGAACTCTTTCTAATTACTTTATTTATTTATTTAGCAAATAACTAATTCTAAGCATTTTATATACCTAAGATTTTAAATGGGTACTGTCAAATGTGGAGTTCATCAAGTTTAAGTTCAGTTAGCTTTGTCTAGAAATCCTCTTCTACTTTTTGTGGCACTAAATTATTTTTACCTCCCTTAATACCAATTTTTGGATAAGATCCTCCACCATTTGTAGTTGTTTCTATATCATCTTCACCCATGTCATCTACCACTTTTTAGAACAATATTGCCCTCCCTCCCTTTTTGAAGCTGGTAGCTAAAGAAGAAGGAAAATTAAATGTTTTCCTTGTTATATGAAAGAGAAACGACTTCAATGAACCTGGTGATTAAATTTATATTCAAATATAATTGAAAATGAAAGAAATGAAATCTAAACATACTGTGTTGTGCTTAGACTTTGGCATTCGTAATGCTTAGAACTATGAAGGCTATGCATAGAGTAGAAATTTATATTCAAGGTAAGGAAAATGTTGTGCAGTCTCAGCTTGTGTTGAAGAATTCTATAGTATCCTGCCAAATCTAGCTGGAAAAATGAAAAGATAATGACAGCATCCAAAAAGTGCTCACTTTCTAACTGAAAGGGAAAAACAAGATGTAATTCCTACCACTAGTTTGCATTTTTTTATTTTTGATAAACTCTTTTAGGCTAGTTTTATGCTTGATGATTAGTAGCATTATTTTGAAAGTATCAGATATTGTTTCAGATTTAGTTGATTTTATGATGAGATCACTTGATACTCTATACTTCATGTTTGAATGATGATTATTCAATGATTTTAGTTATTGATGATGATTAGTTAGATGGATTATTATGTATCTTCTTATGGATAATTACCCCATACTGTATGTGTATGGTGTGTGTGTACACTTTCTTTATGTATGGCTTTTTTGATGTGGTTAAGGAAGGGAGTGGTAGTCACCTACTAGTGGAGACCTACATGATGCACCACTTCCTACCATTGCCTACTTAGTTTAGAATATTGTGTTTGTACATGCGTGGATTTTATGCAGATTGCAAGTACTAGGTATCGATTTCCCTAAATTGCCAAGATGATTGTACCCTATTGCATTATCTCAATGGTAAGAGAGGGGAGATAAATTCTGAAGTCCAAATCCTAAACCTTTAAGCCATGTGTCCTAGAAAATTAGGACAAGTATCTGAGTCAATTACCTTCCAAATGCGTTGAATGACATTAATTCATGATTATAATCTTTTAGTTTGATTTTGTATGTGTTTTTCTTTGATGGGTTTCGTATGTTGTTTTATGAGTATTTGGTAAATTTTCTATTAATTAAGTCTAATTAAAAGATTAAATCAATGATTTAATTTAATGGAAAATTTTATGATATTTTAATATTTAATTATATTTAATTAATTGGGAAATTAATTAAATAAAAAGAATTAAATTTTGAAGATAAAAGTTATAAGTATAAATTTAGAACATGATAATATTTATTTAATTTAATAATAATATATTTAGAGTTCATTTTTAAATAAATGCTAAATATTATTATTATTTAAGGTAATAAATAGTTTATCAAATTAAACATTCGAAAATAAATTAAAAGTGAAAAGATATTTGAATTGCATAAAGTGCACATGAGATTAAAATTTAATAAATTAATTGAAAATAGAAGTCAAGTAAAAATTAAATAAAGTTATTTTATAATTTAATAAATGTCCATGGAAAAGATAAAGGAAAGACTAAGAAAAGTTAATAAGGAGTTTAAGTCTGGTGAGCACAAAGTCCTCTCAAGTGATCACACAATTAGTGCCCCAATTTTTGGGAGAGAACTCCATATCACAACTTGGGGGTTCATTTTCAAAGGGCCCGCAAATTTTGGAGGAGGAAGGAATTTTTGGAAAGGAGAAGGTTCTACAAGGAGGGATTTCTCTCCAGTCTTCTTGGGCGTAGCAATTAGCATCAGTGTTCAAGTAGATCCTTGTGATTATTCACACAATTTAATGACCCAATTTTCTTTCCTATCTTCTTCATGCCTGTGGATTGTAAATCTAAATTTCTCTGTGATGAACCCTTAAACATTTCAATATTGTAAAATATTAAATATTTGCCAATATCTTCTACATATGTGGAGATTAGAAAAGTAATCAAAAAACCCTCATTTTGTAGGTTAAAGAATTTAGTATTTATATTCGAGAAGGGTTTGAAATAATAAAAGAAAAATTTGAATTAGAAATTTGAATGGTTAAACATATTTTTCCTATTAGACTAAAATTGTAAATATTATTAAAAAAAATATTTAAAAAAATATTATTATGGAGTTTTGTTTGAAATGAATTTCATAAATTTTAAATAAAATAAAAAATTTTTAAAATAAATAAAAAATAATTAATATATATATAATAATTTTTTTTTAAATTATAAAGGGGGGGAGGCGGGGCCACCACTCCCCCACCTCCCCACACCTTGGTTAGCACAGGTAGCAACCATACCCACTGTCACAGGTACTATGATAGTCGTCGCAGGCCCTACAACAAAGGGCAGGGTTGCACAACCTTTTATATACTGGCGACTTTTGTTTAATATGAGTTGTGTTTCGTTATTGAAAAATTTAAATTATTATTTTTAATTAATAAAATTTGTTGATAAGTTTTTTATTTTAATTATTAATTTAATTAATAAGTTTAATAATATTGTTAATTTTTATTTTAATTAATACTATTTATTAATAAGATTTTAATATTACTTGTTATTATTTAATAATTTTTTTAAACAATTTTTATTATTATTTATTAATTTAAATACTAATGCACTTAAATATAGTTAATTTTTAATTAGTTTTATATAATTTATTAATTAATTTAATTTAATTTAATTTAATTTAATTAAGACTAGTTAATAATTGAAGTAATGTAATGAATTATTAATCAATTCAAATAAATAGAATTTAATTGAGATCAAATTAAAGGGGAGTATTTAATGGAAATGAATTCATTTTATAATGATAATGATTTTTAATAAAATCAGAATTAATTCATTGAAAGATCATTAGTTATAATCTTAATGATTTAAGCAATTCAAACATTTACCTATAGAGTATTTTAAGGGAATTGATTTTAGAAAAAAATTATTATGGGGGTGAATCCTAATTGTTATTCAAACAAATACTTGGGTTAACTATATGGAAATGAAGAATACTTTTACTTGAAAGAAATACTGGAAATGAAAATTGAAAACCTTACTTTTAATTCAACAATGTGTTTTCTAAATCAAACTAAACTTTGATAGCTACACTCTGTTTCTAAGTGTTGTCTATGCTTTGGGGTTTCGGGGTTGTCCTAGCTTTGACCAGTCTTAGGTTGTTACTAGAGGCTCGAGAGTTATGCAATTGTGATGTTATGATGTTTGATCTCAATCTTTCTAAACCCAACCATGGTATGTGTTTAGTATGCTTTATGATATGTTTGTATTTATTATTCATTATTTCTTTCCAGTGATCTTGAGCAACAATGAGGTAAATGTATGACTTACTTGATTTAACCACGTATGAGTCCTCAATCAGTTATATTTGAATTGATTTCCAATCACTTTGATAGGACTGAGGTGTTTGTTTGCTTTGCTCTTGATGATGTAATGTTATGACATGTTTGACTTGACCATTTTTGAGTCTTTGATCAGTATTTTGGGATGCTTTTTAATTGCTTGTGGAGAACTGATGTGGTTATTATGATCTATCTGTCATGCTTTCTAGTCACTTGTACAAGACTGAGGTGATTTTACTACGATTTTTTGATTTGTACTTTATGAGCCTAGGGTAGGTTATCTACATATAGTGTCAGGAAGTGGTTTGCAATGGGGGCTAGGGCCCTAAGTGGTTCTTAGGGTAACCCATTGTAATTTGTTTAATAAGTGAAATTATTACACTAAATGAGAGTAAAATGAACCTAATAAGAGTCTTTGTATGTTCTCACCCATGCCTCGAGTGCTAATACAGACTAGGATGGGAGTAGAGAGAATGTTGGGTTGTGACCTTGCATTCTGTAGTATGTCTTGTTAGTATGAGAGGATACTAGTGGCCGCATAGGGATCACTAGGGACCTAGGGGTCCTAAGAGACTGCTAGGGTAACTCCAGTGTGATTCATGTGATGACACTTGCCTGCTTACATAGTAGGTTCCTATGTGTCTTGTGTGTCACTAGGTCTAGATGTCAGTCTATTTTGGAACCTTTGAGTTAGAATACTTTTAGGATTTCTTGGACTTAGAGAGTACTTGCGTTATGTGGTTGGATATCCTATTTGGGACTTTAGACTATCTCCTCAGCACGGTGGGAGTGGGCCATTTAGGTTCCATGCAGTCAGGTGGTAGTGCTTTTTACTCTTATCACTGACATTTGTCTGTAGTCACCATGGTTGGAGCTTCCTTGTCTGCATTTCCTTTTGTTCTATCTATGTAACATAATGATGGATGTTTATATTTTTTATGATGGATGTATATATCATGTATGGTGGATGGTTTCATTTATTTTATTATACTTTGTATCATGGATCCAAGGAGCATGATATATTTCTATTTCTACATATGTATATTCTTTTAGCCTTTCATACCTTGTGACATGTATAGTGGATGATTGAGCATTCTAAATTTCATTTTCCAAGAGGCATTCAAAACAAATGTATATTATTTAAAGGACATTGGACTTTTAATTATTCTTTCATGTGTATGTGGTATTTATTAGACTTAGTATTAATTAATTTAAATGTGACTCAATGTCTTGGGATCCTTAAGGAATATGTAACCTGTTATGTATGCTTATAGTTGATTGTATGTTGTTGCTTCCACTACTATGTGTTGATGTGTATGATTTATCTTTCTTGCTTTTAAAAAAAAATGTTGTTAAACTTAGTAAAACTTTAAGTTATTTCTTTTGGATCCATTGGTGGGGCATTACACAAGACCTTTATCATCCATGCATTACAACAATGATGAGATAGGGTGGAAGTCTACGATCACATAAAAGCTTAATCATTGCCTCTAAAAGAAATTATAGCATAGTCAAATTGAAGAGATTAATAAAGATGAATAAAAAAACAATTTTCTTCAACAACCAGCCTGGGATTGATCCACTTCTATTCCATAACAATGGAGCCAATCTTTTGTTGGATAATGGCTCAGTTGAAACTTGAACATTGCAAAATTTAATTACATTGTGCATATAAAAGTTGAGGTTATTTTTGTAAAAGGACTGAATTACAAACAATGAATTAGTCTCATATTTAATTATTCATCACTTTTAGTGGGAACTTGTGGATTTGTATACAAATTCAATAAAGAGTAAAGGAAAAGAAATAGGAATTGTCCAAGAATGGAACAAATACTATTTATCTTTCTTCAGGTTGACTTCCACCATTATTGCAATTATCATATTTGAAGTAGTCCACCCCCTGCAAGTGTATATTCATGAAATCATTATTTCAACTTCGATATGAGTATTTAGTAGAATCTAGTTACTAGAGCATTGTATGAAAAAAGGTTATCTATGAAGAATATGTTTTGTTGTCCTGTTCGTGATGCCCTAGAGAGCCTGACATGGTATTTTTTCAAGTGCTACATCTGGTCAAATAAGGAAAACAAAAAAATAATGTCAGTGAAAATAGTATTAAATACATATATATATCTACAATTGCAAAGAGGCCTACTATCCAAGGCTAGATGATATTGTATTATATATTTGTGCTTTTGGGTAAGATTTTTATGTTAGTTTCTAAATGACTAATAACAATTTTGCAGGTGCATAGTGAAGAGAACCAACTTTGCAGGTACAACTTCAAGACAACCAAATGTATTTCAGCAAGATCTAACCAGAGTTATATGCAATTTAAACCAAATTAGGATTATTGGGTTTAAATATTAAATAAAGTAATCGTTAGTTGCAATAGCTGTAAAAATGGAAAAAGTAGATGCGTAGTGTAGACATGGAAAGAATCAATTATTGCACAAAACACAGGTGAAGAAGGAATTTATTGTGTCTATTAACATAAAGTAAAGAATGACAAAAAAAAATCTAAACATGGTGGTTAAATATATAGAGACTATGCAAAAAGTACATACTTTTGAAATCTGTTAATAGTTTTGTTGAAATATGTATGAGGATATTGTTAATAGAATTGTTTGCAAAATTAAAATATATATATAATTCATGCCATTACAAATTGGCATAATGTTTTAGATTACAGTAAAAACAGGTTTTGAAGGGACCCCAAAACCCTTTCACATCCTCAAAAAAGGAAAAAACAAGCCATCCATCAAGAAACAATCCTTATACCTACTAGAAGCAGTACCAAAATTAGGTTTTATAGGGACCTGAAACCACTAACAAAGTCCAAATAAAGAACCCAGGTTTTACAAGGACCTAGAACCATCGGTATAGTTTAAAAACTAAAAGCCAGAAAATATGACCAAATTGGCATAATGTTGTTCTATGCAATAGAGTGTATTTTCTTCAACATATGAATCATTATAAAATTGATTGAAATAGTTTAGACTTGAATATAAAAGTTTCAAGCATATTTTTTTAAAAGAGAAACAAACTATTATGTACACAAATCACAAAAGTTGATTGCATCAAGATCTGCAATAGTCAATTAACCTGCAATTTGCAAAAAATGAGTGTGTTAATGAAATTAGTTCAAATACAATTTTTAAAACGTAGAATTTTGTAAAATGGTAACTAACAAAGAAGAGAAGATAAAAAAGAAAAGATATGTTCATCTTTCATAGTCTGCTTCTAGTAGAATGGAAGTGATATTGTTGTTCATTGGAATTGTAAAACTGCCTTTAATTTCAAATGTTTGTAGCATGTATACAACTACTGACATGTTTTTTTTGTTAGTTTTCAAATGGTATTTTTGTTAGCTCTGGTAAGTGTTGATGAAGGATTTCTGCATGCATGGTGTAGTCGACAATGTCATCTTCATGTTGTATCATGCATTGCAAAGAATGGTTGTAAGCGAAGCTTGTAACTTTCTCACATGCAATGCAATGCACATTTTTGCTTGTTGAAGATGGTGGTAATGATGATGGTTGTTGACACTGGGTGCAGAACAACTGGTACGGTGGTAAGTGTGAATTTTTTGGTTTTAAATTGCCAATGACCTAAAATTTGAATCAAAATTTAATGGTGAATTTTAGTGTTTACTTTAAATGTAATTGTAATTGTCTTTAAAAGATTATATGGTTTTGTTGCATACCTATGTATTTGAGGACACAATTTTTTGTAAAGCAATTCTTGTAGATGCATGATTGAGAGTGTCAATGAAAGTGGATGGTGTTTTTTTAATGTTATTTGTTCCTTTTGGTCCACTTTTTACAACATTCTTCAATAGTAGGAATGGTGTTTGTGTGGATAACAATTTCTTGTACTTTTGCATAAGCTTGAGCATGGAATTCAGGAACTGTAACCTACAAATTTAAGAATTTTATTAGTTTTTGATTAAGTAAAATAGGTTTTATAGAGATCCTGAAACCAGAAAGTATTACAACATATCAAAAATAGAAATATTCAGCAATGTCTAGCGTAAACAAAAAAACTTAACAAAATCCAACCACAAAATCGGCCCGTGGCCAGGAATAGAAAACTAGCTAAACTAGAACAAAAAAGAACCAGCTGCACTAGAAAAGAACAACAACCTAACTATCAATTCTCTTTATTAATAACCTATAGGGATTGTGTCCTCCTGGTCTTGGTTTTGAGCATCCACCTGGTCCCTGGTCTCTTTCAAATAATCCTTACCTTGCCCATTTTCCAAGTTGGCCTTCTCCAAAATTTCCCTGCCAAATCCAGCACTAATTAGTGATTCACTCAGGCTATTAATATTTACATTTAGGGTATTCAAAGTGGTGATCACCTAATTTTCCAAGTTCTGGTGGAAGAACTCCATCCTTTGGACTCTTTGTTCAACCTTTGTGATTCTATCCTCCTGGTTGGCCCTGTGATCCTAGACATTAATATGTTGTTGGCTTCCATCTCGGCTTTTGTCCTCTTCATTGTTCCCCTAGTCACTGCCTTTTTTTTGGTCATCTTCCCGGATTTTTCTCCCCTTGAGTTCTTCAATTTCATGGAGCAACCACTTGATAGACCAAAAATTGTCTATTATGTTGTTCCTAGCATTGTTCAAAAGTTTCAGCCCAGTTTCCCTTGCATTATTTGAGATCACAACTAGTCTAGGATCAATGAGATCATCATAATGGGTTTCACCATCAAGGTCCTCCATCACTTGAATATTCAAAGGCTCTCTGAAAATCCCCACTTTGGCTTTATTCAAATTTAAATTCCTCCAAGTTCTCCTATTTTTCATTATCACCTCCCCTCTCTCTTTTCCCAAAATGTCTACAATCAGGGAAGAAGTGGGGCCAAGGCTAGGAGTCTTAGGAATCTAGCCTTTAGTGTCAAAGACCTCATCTACTTTCTTTTTCTTAGGATTCCCTAACATGTCGGTAGAATCCTCCTCCTCCTTTTCACTATCCCTCCCCTTCTTCTCCTCCTTCTCCTCTTCCTCTGAATTAGTATCTTCTTCATCCTCATTATCCTCCTCCACCTCTTGAGGCTCGGGCTTAGGGGGAATAAGCGGTAAACCTCTTGGGCTCTTTCTACAGGGAATGCGAATAGAGCGTTTCCTTTCTTCTTTAGATTTTGACTCCTCTTCCTTTGATTTTATACTCTGCACTTCCTTGGAGTCTGAGCTCCCAGTTTCTTCGGAAGCACACGTAGCATCACCAAGGGATTTTCCCCTGGTTTGAGCCTTTAGATACTTATAAACTAGGTGGAGAAGACCCTCATGAAGGGTTGGATTAGCGATGGGTTTTCTCTTGAAACCCTTGATACCCTTGCTCATGGAGGTGAAAAGGTAGAAAGGAAAAGAAATTTTAATTTTATTCCTAAAGTGATTAAGCAAGAAAAAATGATGCGTTCTTACCCTATCAAATCTAGGGTCCAGGGAAATATACTCAATAAAAATCCTGAAAACGTACCTCTATAGCTTTTTGATTGACTCCATCTCATAGTGTGTCTCCACCTTGATGAGCTTATTTAGCTCCTTTTCATCCTTCACAAAAACTTTTATAGTGTTTGTCGACATTTTCTTATCTCAAAAAAAATTGGTCCCTTCCAGAGGGATTTTGGCAACCTAATCTATCAATTCCACATTGAGATGGTGGGAGACCCATCAATTTTGACTCTCCCATTTTTCAAGGAATCCACCATAACCTTGATTATCCCTACATCAAAACCATGGAGCTTCTCCAAGAATCGAGAAATCCCACCCTTTTCTAGTTTGCACCAAACCTTTGGTTTCTCCTTCCAGTTCCTTGCCTCCCCCGATGGCTCCCTCCTTTTTCTCTCTCCCACCATGGTTTCCTCTGATACTAAAAGCCCCCACCTACTCATAGTTTTCTTATAGACCTCGACCTTCTTCAGACTATGAAACTCTAAGATGTTTTCAAAAATACCAATATTAATGGTAGTATTCAAAAAAACCCATAAAATGTGTCGTACATACACACTATTATGATAAAAGAGTTTTGCATGATTTTTAATAACTCCCCCTCCTATGTGCAATCTTGCAAATCTTTCCATCATTTATTTTGGATATTATTGGTACTTCCCTGAATGCAATCTTGCAATAGGAAATTATTTATTGCCACCAAAAAGATGTCACCAACATGCCATGTCATCTTCACATTATTGGCAACCACTTCATTCGCAAACCAGTCAGTAGTTGAATTGGCCTCCCTGTACACGTGACTAATATAGGTCTTATTGAACTTGCTCAAGTCAAACTTTAATTCCTCTATTATATTTGCAATGGTCTATGAGGGCTTAGCATGACCATTGAGACAATTAATGATGTTTAATGAGTCCCCCTCCAGCCATAGGTTCTTAGTCCCAGAAGCCAGGGCCAGCTTAACAATGTGACTAGCAACACTAGCTTCAACAAAATGGTTCATCTGATGTCCTAGCAAGCAGGAAAAAGCTACAACTCCTCCCCCATGGCTATTCCTAATGATGCCTCCATTGCTCGTAGGTCCTGGGTTCCCTTTAGCAACCCCATCAAAATTGGCCTTGAACCAATTCTCGGGAGGAAAAGACCACCTGGTCTCCTATCTTTTCCTATCTCTTTCCATTTTCCTCTATCTATTGTTCCCTCCTTTTTCAATATTACCTTCCTTGGTGGTGGCAAAGTTCTCCTTCATAAGACCTTCAATTTTCTCAGCAATGACAAACTTAGGGGCTTCCCTATCTCTGAAGATTTTTTTATTCTACTCTTTCCAAATACCCCAATAGAAATGCAAAAGGGACTGGGAGCCAATTAAATGGGAGATTAAGCCATTATGTGAACTCCTCCATTGACTGAAGAAATCTTGAATGTTGGTTGAAGGGCACCAGCTGATCCCAAAGTCCCTAGTAAGGAGATTCCAAACATTAGAGGAATAGGGACAATGGATAAATAAATGATTGACCATTTCCAAAGCCTACTTGCATAAACTGCATCTGTTGGGGATAATTTGACCATTCTTGGCAAGATTGTCTAGAGTAAAGATCTTATCTTGGAGCAGAAGCCAAAAAAATATATTAATTTTAGAGGTAAGACCAAGGATCCATGCCTTTTCCAAGATGGGTTTCTCCATTCTATCCCACAAAGAAAAGTATCTAGACGCAACAAAGTAATGGCCATTTGAGTTACCTCTCCAAATGAATTCATCCTCCTTATTATTTATTGGAATAACTTTCATAGTAATCATTAGAGAGTTTAGACCCAGGGATATCAAAGACAAGTCCTACCATCCATTACCTATTCTATAATCATTGACTTTCAGACCATCTCTTCTTATGCATTGCTCTACCCATCTACCATAATTAGGGTGGTCAATGAGAGGTCCCTAGCTAGTCCAGTCATCTTGCCAAAATAAGATTTTCTCGCCTTTGCCAACTTTCCATTTCACCTTGGACTTAGCCAAAGACATAGTCTTTAGGATCCCATTCCATATGTAAGATCCTTGAGGGATATTAGCCTCATGAAGCAAAAGGCTAAGCAACTACCTTCTTAGATACTTTTTAGTCATGATTTCCTTCCATTCTCCTATACTCTGAAAGATGCACCAGATCTTTTTGGCTAGAAGGGCATTGTTAAGATGTCTGATTTTTCTAATACCAAGGCCTCCATAACATTTGGGAAGGCATACATGGTCCCAAGAAACTAATGATATCTTTTGTACTCTTCAACCCCTATCTAGAGAAAATCACTCTGAATCTTTTCCATTCTATCAGCTTGCTTTGTCGGGATCCCAAAGAGACTTAAGGCATAAGTGGGGAGATTTTGGAAAATAGATTTCACCAAAGTACATTTGCTCGCCTGGCAGGGATTACTTTAGCGGCGAATCTTCACTTTTTGGCAATCTCGTTTGATGGGGCAATCATTATTTGGTGAATATTTATCATATTTGGGTCTAACTAAGTCATCGAATATTTATCATATTTGGGTCCAACGCCCGAGGTGGTCGCCCATTAGTTATCACATGATTGGTCAAAAATATCGGTGCAATCGCCAATGTGATATATAGTTTGGATACATTTATTTTAAACATATCGCCAGCCTTTGCATGTTGTTTCTTATTGGCCAACGTTATTTCGCCATTACTACAACCAAATAAATTTTCCCTTGGGTTGGGTGTCGCCAACCATTTTATCGACGTGTGTCGATCACGTGCCCCATTTAGCCAACTATTTCATACTATAGGCTTGCATCATAAGGTGCATTTCACCTGCATTTGACATTCCCACTTGTTAATCTTGCCTAATTCACCAACCTAGATTGGACTATAAGAAATTATTATTCTACACAATTTGTTATTTTCTAGTCTGGAGATTGGCATTTCTTATTGATGCCAAACTTTCAGAGTGTTGAGTGCATTGGCCATTGACTCGTGGACCCTAGTCTTTGTAAAAGGCAAGTGATTTTTTGAATTATTTTGTAAGTGGTACTAGTTTTTTTTTAGTTTCACTATCCAGTGTCCGTTGGTGACTGGACATATCACATGCTAAGATAACCTATAGGTATTAGGTTTGTGAATTATATTGGGTAGTAACGTAGACTGTAGTACTGTAGTAGTAGTACCCTTTTTTTTAGAATGAATCATATTATTGTTATTATATGTAGTCTAAGTAGTTAAGTTTTTTGTTCAACAACTAAGTTGATTTTTTTTGCAGCCTTTATCGGTTTGCCATGTCAAACAAGAGGGGTCGAATCCCTGAAATCCAAGAGAGGCCACCATTACCAAAACACAGAACCATAACAACATATTTTGGTGGTGGAAATATTGGCAACCTACAAGATTCACAAGTTAGATCTCCAGTGGTTACTGAAAAAGGAGATTCATCACAAGTTGGACCCTCAGACAGTATTGAAGTTCAAGTTGGTGAACTTGATATCTCAGTCAAGGATGAACTTGAACAAGATCTGGAGGAACTTCCCCTGAGTAGGGAGTCACAAACTGAGATTATAGAGTTGGAGTTAGTCCCAGACCAGTCGGTTGAGAAAACCAAAATTGATTTCATAAATTAGGTTTATGCACAAAAGGGGAAAAGAAAACTAGAATCGAAGAAAGATTGATCTCGCTAGGATCTATCCAAAAGGAATTTTCAGTTAGAATGGGTGGAAAAGTATTGGTTCATTGAACCAGTGCCCAATCCAAATGATGGTGAGCCTCCTGTAGAATGCAGATGTAAGATTTTCACAGAGATAACAAAGAAGGAGAAGAGGCTGTAGCTTAAAATTGATACCATAGAAAAGCATATCGGTAAAGTTTACAAGAAGAAAATTATAGATGGAGTCAAAAAATCTATGCTAACTTGGAAAATAAAGGAGAACTATCTACATATCAGGAATCCTAAAATATATGAGTTACACCAACAAATATGGGAGAAGCATTCTGTAGTAAAAGGTTCCATTGAAGATTTCATTGGGAAAGTAACAGAAGTGCAAAATATGGGAAAAGTAGTTCAATTAGGTGTGGTATTTTATATATTGAGTAGAGGATGCCCTATGATGGACTACCCTACAATGACTGCATTATTGCATTTTTTGAAAACTTGAAACTATCCTAACAGTCACTGGTCAGTAAACAGTGGGTGGGAATAGGCTAAATGTCTTGCACAGGTTGAAATAGAAGATATGAAAGAATCTATAAAAACCTCAAATTTCATTGCATTGTCTCTAGATGAAGTTATAGCAATTGATAATACTTCCTGGGTGTGCATGCATGTTTATACTATAAACAATCTTTTTCGTCAACCATTTCTACTATCTTTTGCTAAATTGAATCATAGTGCGATAGTTGAAAACTTATATGAATTATTACAGACTACTCTAATTGAATCTAGAGGTTTGGATAGCATGGAGATTGTCAAAAAGTTGGTGTGTGTTGGAGCAGATGGTGCTTCGGTTATGCAAGGTCATAAAGGTGGTCTTTGCAAAAAGATCAAGAATGATTTGGCACCCTACACTATTCCCATTCATTGCATGGCCCATTGAATGAATCTAGCTTTTGGAATTTTCAGCAATTTTGGTTGTGTAAGTAAAGTGGAATCTCTAATCAAAGAGATTTACCAATACTTCTATCAAAGTACAAAACAAGTCTGAGAATTTCAACACTTTGTTGTAGGACTTACTGATGGGAGGAAGCTTCTTAAAGACAATGATACCAGATGGATCTCTTTGGATGGACCAGTAAATCAAGTAATGTCTGAATACCCGTCATTGCTTGGACTAATCCACTCTATGCGAGACAGATTCCCTCAGCTATATTCAAGCCTAACTAATGTTAAGGTACTCTTAACTTTAGCAGCTATTCTGCCCATGCTATAAGACATGAGAAATATTATAAAAAAGGTTCAACAAAGAGCTATGTACATTGTAGAATATAATAAGCTGCATAAAATGACATGTAGTAGCCTAGATACTCTATACCGATTATTACGATTAGATGAAACAAAGTTTGCAAAGTGGTTAGAAATCTCCTATTTGAACAATCCTGGGAACTTTTTACATATTGGTGCAAACGATGAGGTATATAATAGGGTACGTGGAGTTGACATACCAATGCAATACTATGCCCATGTTAACCTCAACTCCAACCCCAATGAAGTAGGAAGCGAAGTTGAATCAGAATCAGAGAAGGTACTTTCACGTGTTACAAGTGAAGCCTTCAAGAAGATCAAAGACTCTGTGCTTGACTTTTTCAAGCAAGTTTGCTACAATCTATCATTAGAAATCAAATTCAGATTCCCTCCAGAGGAACTACTGGAAGCAATGTCAATTGTTTTTCCACAATATTGGTCTCTAAACAATCCAACTATTTTTGAAGAAGGATGACAACTCTGATTCAGCATTTTTGCACACCTAAAGTAATTAATGGAGTCACCATAAATGAAATTTTAGATGAAACTCGACTGAGAGATCAATCATACTCTTTTGCAGACATAATGAGGGAACAATATGCTGTTATGGAGAACCCAAATGAAGAGGGAGTGGTAACAAAGCTTTGGAAAAACCTTGGTGAGAGCAATCAATTGAGAGAGGCAATACTAGAATATTTCAAGTTTACCAATTTATGTTTGACAATGATATTGGGTTCAGTGGAGGATGAGAGATTTTTTAGTACTTTGGGCTTCCTTAAGTCAAAGGTTAGAAACAAATTAGACAAAAATTTGGATAATTGTCTGAGGCTCTATAATTCTAGGTATGAGGTAGAAAGTTTCCCTTATGACAGGGCTGTCAGCATTTGGAAAAATTGATGTCAAAGAAGAGGGATTACCAACATTTCAAACACAAGTGGTAGTGGTAGTGGCAATGTCAGTGGCAGTGGTAGTGGCAGTGACAATGGTTCATATCATGATATTGAAAGTCAAAGCAATGAAGATGATGTTGAATTTGGCATGCATAGTGAGTCTGACACTAACAGTGAATCTGAAGAAAACACAACAAACAATGAAATGTTATATGCAATAAATGAGGAGGATTCTGATGATAGTGATGCTAAGCCGATCCAAGCAGAATGGCAACTATAGCAGCTTCTCAACCTTTTGCGTGAGTCAAGTAGTAGGCTAGTAGCTCTGATCTAAGACTCTACCTACTAATTAATTATGTAACATGTT
Source organism: Cupressus sempervirens (assembly GCA_028749045.1). Classification (NCBI taxonomy): domain Eukaryota; kingdom Viridiplantae; phylum Streptophyta; class Pinopsida; order Cupressales; family Cupressaceae; genus Cupressus; species Cupressus sempervirens. Next base: position 407,970,270 of record CM053792.1, on the reverse strand, counting down.
TGTAGAAGTTAATTTATAGCCTTCGTTCACTGTCCCTTTATAGATGCTTAATTTTATTTATTTATTTTTGAAGTTTGAACATGTTGATGTTACAAACATAGTACTTACATGTGGAGATTTTCATTGATTGTATTTTTTTAACATGTTGAGATTTTCATTGATTCTAGTTTCTTTAAGAAATTGTAACATAATGCATTTAATAGAATAAGCTTGATTTTATTTTTTTAAAGTATTATAATTTATAATTACAAATCAACTTATAACATAATACATTTAACGATTGTCAATTACAAACAATTACAACCCTTTGCAAATGACTCAATGTCAAATTGTAATGATCATGAATTCCCTTTTGTAGATACAAGGGAGCAACAATAGCTATAGGTTGGTTTGTAATTGTATATATGATCAAATATGTTGGCTCTTGATTCCTGATATGCCATAGTATGCTAGTGTCTAGCTGCCCAACTATCCTGATATGCTGGCTCTTGATTCTTGTAACAATTAACATTAAACAAAGTTAAAATTAAATCAAAAATTTGAAATTAAAGAGCAACAAGTAAAAAAATTATTATAGTTCTATCACTTACTAAGTTTTTACAGTGTTACTACTTAGTGTTATCAGCTATGACTGCCACTGATAGCAACAGTAACAGTTTGAGAAGATGACCTAGCTTTACTAAATTTCTTTAGGGTGCTCCATTCTACATCATTTGGAAGCCCCATTTTTTTGAGGTTGTAGCTAATTAGTTGTAGTCTCATCAAAAAAAAATACTTTTGAGAGATAGAATCATATGATAGGAGGAATCTATCTATAGCATCACTCATTGTTGACAGTGGTTTGATGCAACTTGCAATTCCCTTCGGAGTGAATTCCTCAGGCAATTCCCCTAAATCAGAATTCATCCTGCCCTACAACTTTTTCATGTAATTTTTATTTCCAATGAATGTGCTTTCTGAGTTAGTTGGATTTGGTAATCCAACATTTAGCAAGTTCACTATGGTGTTATTCATCTTCATCAACTCTTTGGAAGTAGAATTGAGCGATTCACCAATTCGCATTACTTTTTCACAATGTTGAGAGACATTAATGGCCATTACATAGGCATCCAAGCGGTTGTTTATTCCATGGTTTGTCAAATCCCTGTCACTAGATCTCTTTAGTTTATTGAGAACTTGGTCAGAAAGATCTTTTAAGGAACTGGTGAAGATTTGTCTTTTAGCCTAAAAATCAATTTTTACATTTTCAAAGATAACTTTGAGATTGCTATTTAAATCAAGCCATTCAACCAAACCATCACTGATCATCATTATTTTGTCCCAAATTTCTTGTTTGATAAGCTTAACTATGTTTATTATAGTATCCTTCACATGATGGTCTTCGGAAGAGGTCATTCTATTTTCTGCCATTACATTCTCCACCTTTTTCTTCATTTCAGACATCTCTTTTTCACTCTTTTTCTGCATTTCCTCTAGTTGCCTTTGTCAATCAGTTGCTCTCTTCCTCTCATCCTCCAATTTCTTCTTCAAATCTTGAATTTTATTTGCAGTAGTTACCTCTTTTTTCTTTTTTTCCTTGAGTTCCCTTTTCAAACATGGATTGTCTTTGAAGTGGACGACTCCTTTTTCTTTGCACTGTCCAATTCCTTCTTCAAGTCATGGAGACTTTGAGTAGACTCCTCTTTCTTTGTGTTCTCCAATTCCTTTCTCAAATCAAAGTTTTTCTTTGTAGTTGACTCCTCTTTTTTCTTTGCATTCTCCAATTCCCTCCTCAATTAATGGATTGTGTTAGTGCTTGCATTAACACTAGACTCCATTCTCTTTGCATTCTCCAATTCCTCCTTCAAATCACTAATTTTTTTGCAGTTGACAACTCTTTTTGTTTCATATTCTCCAATTGGTTATTCAAATTGTGGATTGTATCTATAGTAGACTCATCTTTTCTCTTCTCATTCCCCAATTCCTTTTGCAAATTAAAAATCATACTTGCCCTAGACTCCACTTTTTTCTTTTCCTTCTCCCATTCATCCTTGAAAATTTTATTTTCCTTGGTAGCAAATTTCAGCTCAGTTTTCAATTGATTGATGACCTGTGCACTACTCTCTACAGACTTGAACAACTGTGCAGTAGATGCTTGTTTATTCTTGAATCTTTTTTGGTACTCATCCAATTCTTTAGTCAAATGTTGCATTTGTTCATTCATCTTTTCTTGTTGGACAATTATCTCTATAGGAGAAGATTTCTTTATCCTATTTTGCAATTCTTTGAACCTATTGTTTGTTGCTTTCTCCTTCACCTTCACATTAGCAAGGTCTACCTGTAACTTTTCTATTTGCTTTATAAGCCTTTTGTTTTCCCTCTCCATTTTTAGAAGTGTAGAGTAGACCATTTTGTTGCACTTTTTTGATATATTGATTTTGTCAATATTTTTCACTTTTGACAAATCCATTTGAAGATTGGTAACTTGTATATCATTACGATTTATTACATTTTGTGGTGGATTATTATCTCTACCTAGGGGCATGACAGCCATGAAGTTCATCATTTCATTGTTTGGATCATATGTTGGAAATATTCTGTTAGTAGATCCTTGACATTTGGCAACTGCATCACTTTTCAAAATCTTCATTATTTGCCTATTTATTTCGCTTGTCTGTTCAAACTTTGATGCAAACTCGTTCAAACTAAAATTTAGGTTTTCTGACACAATTGAGTGTTTGAAAGGTGAATTATCAACTGTATCGTTGAATGCTGATGCTCCTCCATCTCCAGCTAAACTTACTCCACCTACAACTGTATTTTGAGGATTGCCAACATACTGAAGATGGCCCATTATAAATCCTGGCATTTTAGGACTATTTTTAGGGTTTTGTACAGAAGCCACTGGTGCATACATTGCTGAAGTAACTGCTGACATTTCTTGCGGTGTAATTGTCATAAGTTTTTGCTTTTTTGCACAAGGTTCATCCATACTAGTGCCAATGCCAGTGGGATCAACTACAACGTGATTTGAAGATTTAACAACTAATGTGTTGGGATGACCTTCAGAAGAAGAAGTATAATATTTTTTGCCCTTTTTAGATGAATCATCTTCAATCTCAGAGCTTCCAATGATTGGTTTACATCCTCTTTTGGGTGGGTCTGGTATTGGAACTGGATTCCAAATCCCATCACCACTTGCACCAATGGGCCCTATACCTGCATAACCCATTTTTGTATCATAGTTGCTCCTTCACCATATGTTTGTTTAGTAGAATCACTCATTTGAAGTTTAATAGTATCTCTGCCCCTGGTTGACCTGGAATCCTCAATACCTTGAATGTCAGCATCAGACTAGAGGTCCTCCTATCTTTGAATATCACTATCACTGCAACTCTCAAGTTGATATAGTATAGTTGGATGCTCTTTATCCCAATAAGTGCTCAAAAGTCATCCTCATCAATTTCCTCAAAATTTGCTGATGTCTTTGGTTCACCCAAATTTTGCCTCATTTTTTGAAACTCAGTTATCTTGGTTTGACACCACATTTTAGATATGCATGCCTCTTTAATTGCTTTTGGCATAGACTTCTTAGAAGGTTCAGATGCTTTCTTGTAGAAATTTAAGTATGTCAGAGGCCCTAATTTGTGTGACTCTGATATGTGCAATGTCGTAATTTGGGATGATAGTTGTTGCATTGAAATATTATTCTCTACTACATGTTTCTCCATCTCTTTCTTAACCTCATCCCACGAATCCTTGTTTTTTAACTTTTCTACCAATGGTATCTCCTGGTGTTGATATTTTCTTGTAGAGTTCTCATTGGCAATAAGTCTTTTTTTTATTATGTTCAGTGGATCATAGTTCTAGTGACTAACAAAATGAAAACCAAAAAAAGTTACCAATTCATTTGCCACTTTGAAAGCATTTCTCTCAAATGTGAGGCCTCCAATTGCAAAAGGAAATGAAGGAAATATCATTTTCTTTTGTTGTCCACTGAAAATTTCATCTGCGCTCTCCATCTACCTTACATATTCTAGTGCAAAAACCCTTTCTATAACATGTTGCAAGGTTCAACCACTGAACCATAAAACCTTAAGACAGTGTACTCTTCCATGAAGAACCAGTCAACCAATTGAATTTGACTTCCCAATTGAATGCAATATTTACAAGACACAGGAAATCTAGGCATTGTAGTGCTTGTGATTTTTTGGTAAATAGGTGCCAAAAAGAAGTTTACAAAATGGTTGTAGTTTTTATTGTTAGCAGTCATCCTCATCTTATGTGTCCACTCATATACTAGACTTGGTGTCTCTGATTTCTTCTGAGTTTTCTCATCAAACTTATAGACCTCAATATCAAGCTTATTGTTCTCTGTCTCAAATATTGGGCGATGCTTTGCTAAAAGAAGGTAGCACAAGTAACTTGTGATCCTAAATGTCTTTGTCTTGCCTATAGTTGTACTTTGTTTAATCATTAGTAATTGTTGTTGCATAGATTCAACAATGTACCAAACAAAATCATATCTTACTACTACATTGTCAACTGACTGACCTCGACAATGGATATTATAAATCATTTCAAGAACACTAACCCCCACTTCCTTATTACTGTCCAATCCTAGGCAAAATGATAACAAAGAATTAGTATTCTGAACCTATGGCACAAAAATATCATACTAATAAGGAGGCTTATGGTCTTTGTCCAGTGTAACAGTAACACTACTAGTGGACGTTGAGGGTATTAAACCCTTAATATATGAATCTTGAAAACTTCTATCCAACTTGTCATAAGCTTGAGCTAGTTTATCCAAGTCAATGTGCTCATTAGAGTTTATATTTTAAACTCTAACCCTAGGTCTAATAGAGTGAAAAATTCACTCTCAGTTTTTGATAAAATTTTCTCCTAAGTGTTTTGGTTTACAATTGCCTTTCTATTTTCATCATAATTCTGAGCGCATAACATTACAATTTTAGGGCAAGGGAATGCTTTGAGTACAGTGAGGTTTGCTAATCCAGTAACCAGAGTAGCTAGTTTATTTGTATATGCACCAATATTGTTGTTATATTTGTAATAAATTCTCCCCTTCTAGGGATCTTTCCACTTACTAAACAATGACTGTCTAATTGCCATGATTCCAGAATTTCCATGGATAATAGGATCAAAAATATCATGACATTCATTAGTGAAATCTGGGGTTTGTAGCACTTGTCTGAGTTGTATAATGGTGTTCTTTTCCTTTATGGGTGCACTCATTTGGGAGGTTTTTGACTTTATTTTTCCCATGCCTGGCTACTACTGGTTATTAGACTTCAAATCCTATCCAAAATAATTGTAAAGTGTAAATCTAAGACAATTAAAATCAAGATTTCTATTGCTGCAAATTGCAATGGAATTTTTTTGAAAAAATTTAAATACCTGGAATTGAGATTGGATAATTGGTGTTGTCGTCTAATACCCAAGTTTTACACTTTCAGTCTTCAGAAATTAGAACACAAAATGGAATTCTACTAGTCTTTGAAAATTTAAAATTTGAAAACCCTATGGCTATTCTATCGGACTCTCGTCTTACAATTCCAGAACTCTCAACTTCATACTCTAAAAAGGTAATACTTTAAGTTTAATAGTTAAAATGAAAGTAATAAGAAATTAATGGTTTTAACTTTTATGTACAATGTACATCTAACCGTAATAAATTGTCAAGACTCAAAATCAATATTAAATAATGTAGTTATGTACATAAGCTACATGTGTCACAATTTTGGATGTATCTTGGCAGATGGGAAAGCATTCCCCAAATCGGCCCAAAATTCATCTCGGGCCATCAATCTATAGACTATCAAATGGTTATTAAATTTATTATTGTTATTATGTTATATTATTTATATTATATTAAATAATATAATATAATGATAATAATAATAATGACCATCTCAATCTGATAGATCAAGATTCATCCCAGGCTGTCGATGACTTCAGAATTATTATTATTATTATTATTATTATTATTATTATATACTACCATATAATATTTATATAATATAATATTATATAATAATTATAATAATGACTCGAGTTATCGATGAAATTATTATTATTATTATTTATATAATAATTATTGACTTGAGTCATCGACGGCTCGGAAGTATGACGATTTCGGATGAATCTGGGCAGATGGGAAAAGATTTTTCAAATCGGCCCGAAATTCCTCCCAAGTCGTAGATGACTCGATGGTTCTTACTATTATTATTATTATTTAATTAATATAATAATAATATGTATTATAATAATAATAATAATAATAATATTTATTATAATAATAATAATATTATTATTATTATTATTATTATACCATATAATATTTATAAAATGTAATAATTATAATAATAATGACTCAAGTTATCGACAGAATTATTATTATTAATATTTATATAATATTATGTGGAAATAATATTATATAAATATTAATAATCACATAATATTATATAAATATTAATAATAATAATATAATATTATATAAATATTATTAATAATAATAATTTCATCGATGACTCGAGTCATTATTATTATTATTATTATTATTAGATTATATATATATTATATGGTATATTATTATTATTATTATTATTATAAATATTATTATTATATTATATAAATATTAATAATAATAATAATAAGAACCATCAAGTCATCCACGACTCGGGAGGAATTTCAAACCGATTTGGAGAATCTTTTCGAATGAATCTGGGTAGATGGGAAAAGATTTCCCAAATCGGCCTGAAATTCCTCCCGAGCCGTTGATGACTCGAGTCATTATTGTTATTATTGTATTATATAAATATTATATGTTATAATTATTTATTATATAATAGAACATATACTATAATTATTTATACTATAATATAATATAATATAATTATAGCCATATGATATAATCTTAACCATATAATAAAATATAAATATAAACATGTAATATAATATAATATTATAATAATAATAAATTTAACAAAATATATAATGACCATCTCAAACAGTAGACTCAATCTGATAGATTGACGGCCCGGGATGAATTTCAGGCCGATTTGAATAATCTTTTCTCATTTGCCCAGATTCATCCAGAATCATGACACGTGTCACGAAATCCACGATTATGTGAGATGGTCATACTCATTGTTATTATTATTATATTATATAAATATTATATGGTTATAAATTATAATTATATTATATTATATTATAGTATAATTAATTATATTATATGTATATGATATGGTTATAATTACAATTTAAAAATATAATTGCAAATACTCTATTTTTATTCATATTTATTATTTAGTTTCAAAATCAAAATATAATATAGTTATAATATCTATAAATTATTAAAATTTAACCTATATTGAAAATTCTAATAGTTGTTTATAAACTATTCATCTCCATTTAAAAGATTTCATAATGAAAAAAAAGTTAGGAATAGGTGACAAGATAGGTATGAAATAAAAATTTGACACATAAATTTGAAACAAACTTACAAAGTTGTAGACTAAGAAGAACAACGATTTGAGAAGCCAAAAATTATTGTTTTCATTGATAATATTTTAGATTGTACAATGTACATAATACTGATTCATAGCTTACATATTCAAAATAGCTGATTATATCACTAATCAATCTGGTTTTACTATTTCATAATTTACAAAAATGGGCAGAGCCCAATCCAAAGAAAAATACAGATATATTAAAAATATTTTTTTGGGAAACTTTTGCCCTAATCAAAACAATTTTTTGCCCTAAAGGGCCAAGGGAACAGGGAACCAGGGAACCAAGGAGGCTAGAAGCATGAGTGAACTGAGCGGCCGAGGGATTGAAGCCTTTAATCAAAAAGGTCTTCAATTCTGTCTGCAAGGAATCTATTGGAAAATATGATGTCACTGAACTCGTACAGCCATGTGAAGTATGTCTCATTGACGTCATCGTCCAACAACAACCATTTCTATAGAAAATCTCTTCCGAGCCACGCCCACTTTCGATGACGAGTCATTTGTCGTTCGTTCATGCCAAGCAAGAAATGATGCTTATGTATAATGTACCCTATGCCTTCCTCCCATCACTTGTCTACTACATCTGCAAAAGGGATGCCAATACCTGGCCCCATTACTTGCTCAGCCAATACAATAATTTTGACATCATCTTCTAAAAATGTTTTCTTAAAAATGTTACGCTAAAGTACCAGCATGTCTATTTGCCTGCCTCCAAGGTCAAGAAGAGACGCGAGGAAGCAGGAGGTAATATTCGTGGACACACTGTACCTCTTATCATTTTTCAAGAATTCATGGCCGAGTACCATGTATATAGCATGGCAAATAAAAGGACTTCGGCCATCTACCTTGCAAACCATGGCAAGGAGATCATCAGGAATTTTTCCCAAAAAGAGTTTTTGCAGAGCCATATTAGTGCATTTCAGGCGAATTGGTGTATCCATGACTACAATTCAAGAAATTGAAAACTCTGCAAAGTGCAAGTACAAACCAAATTCAGAATATGAGAAATGATATTGAAAGAAGAATTGAAGAGCCTATTTAATGGAAGACTGCAATTGCAACTTGCATCTAATTCTTTGGCGTTCGCAATCTTCCATATCTTATTTTTTCATATTCCTATTAATTTTCAAGTGTGTGAAACGCCGAAATGTGTTGACATTAATGTCAAATAGTCAATAGTGCCTGAAATGATTAATGATTTCCATGCAAACTTTTCCACGTGTCTCCATTCCAGAGAATTACGTGTGACTCCAAGTCTTTTCAAGCAAGTGGCCCTAAGATGCATCTACTATCGTTGATCTCTAACTAATCAACAATCAATAAAACTATTGTATTTACTATTAACGTAACAAAAGTGGCGATAGTCGACTTGGTAATTGTGACATTGATGTAACGATGTTACGACATTATTAATAACACACCTAAGATAGTACACAAGTTGAAACTTGAAAGTGACTACTTAGTAGTTAGTACAATCACTAGCCAATACATGTGCGAATTTCGCTTTCAAATTAAACAATTTTTTAGTTTACCACTAAAGATTAGCCAAGACCATTATTATTCATTTTTCTAAAAAACAAGTAATTCGCCTTTGACATTATTAATACATTTTTGGCAAGAGAAAAAATAGCCATCATTTATATATCCGTCAATGAAAGAAAACATTAAATTCGCCACATTTAAAATGATTTTTGCTAGGGCAAGAAAAAAATTTCCAACATATAATATTTTATTTCCCTATATGGAACAAAAAATTTCCCTCGATATTAAAATTTTCCTGCCCCCAAGATGTTGGATTCACCAGCATTTTAGGCTTTTTTTTCAGGAGGGGTTTCTTAAAGTTATCCCTACCACCTGGCTGAGAGACGCACCTTTCCAACCCGCAAGTTTCTTATTGAATCTATCTGTGATGCTATTCTAAAAAGATTTTGGGGTTTTGGAACCCAAAGGCATGCCAAGATAACTTGCAGAAAGAGTGCCAATACCACTTCCTAATATACGAGCAATTTTCCTTTGTCTCTCTAGTAGAGTATTGATGAAGTAAACAGAACTCTTGTCCCAGTTGATAGCCTGGCCAGAACCCCTAGTATAAGTATTTAGCAATCCCTTGAACTCTCTGGCCTCCTAGACCGTGGCCTCACCCCCCAAAATAGTATCATCCACAAATTGTTGGTGGCTGAAAGAAAGATGACCAAATGAAGGCTTGAGACCTTGCAAACTCTAGTCCTATCTTTTTCTTAAAATAAGTCTTCCCAAATAGTCAGCCAAAATGATGAAGAGAACAGGGATAGGGGATCACCCTATCTCAACCCTCTTGAAGGGAAAAATAAATTTGAAGGGGAGCCATTAACCAGAATAGATAAAGAAGGTGAAGAAATGAGCTATAAGATGAGTTTACAAACCTAGGAGTCAAAGCCAAAAGCTTAGAGGACCGCCATCACGAAATTCTAATCCACCCTATCATAAGCTTTGGACATATCAAGCTTGAGTAGGAAACCTTCCCTCTTCCCAGCTTCAAGAGAGTGAATCACCTTGTGCACCATGATAATAGAATCTAAAATTTGTCTCCCTGGAACAAAGCTAGTTTGTTGAGGGGAGATAATTTGGTGAAGAACTCTGAGAAGCCTACTAGTTAGAACCTTGGAAATGATTTTGTAGAAGGAGTTACAAAGGCTGATGGGCCTAAACTTGTCCATCGAATTTTCCCTCAGGGATTTCGAAAGGAAGACCAGAAAAGTAGCGTTGAGTTCTTTCAAAAAGTTTCTGGCCCTGAAGAATTCCTACATAGCCTTCACAATGTCCCCTTTGACCACTTCCCAATAGACTTGGAAGAAGAAAGTCAAGAAACCATCCAAGCCAAGGGCCTTATCATCCAAAAGAGAAGTGACAGCTTGAAAATTTTTCTCCAGGGTAGGAATAGCTTTCAGGATTGAGTTATGGTTGCCTTGTAGAATAGTAGGAATAGCGGACAGAATATCCTCCTGATCAGGCCTCGAGATAGTATGATCCTTAGAGAGGAGAATAGAGAAAAATTGCATTGCTTCATCTACTATCTCATTGTCCTTAGATAAAAAAGCTTGCCCTTTCCTGATGCTGGAAATCTTGTTAATAACCCTGTGTTTTAAGGTGGTTAAGTGGAAGAACCTAGTGTTCCAATTTCCTTCTTTAAGCCAATTTACTCTTGATCTCTGCTTCCAAAAGTATTCTTCCCTGATAATGATGTTATGAAGGTCAGAGAGAATAGTCCTTTCCTTAAACTAGTTTTGATCATTATATCCATCTTGCAATATCACTTCATGGATAGTGTGAAGTTGATCAATCCTCTCATCCTTTTCTTGGAAAATGTGGCTGAAGTCCATTTTGTTCCATATTTTAATATTTCTTTTCACATTCTTCAATTTTTGGGCCACCCTAAACATTGTAGTACCCTCCACCTCGATGTTCCACCATGAAGAAATCTTGGCTTCTAATGCTGGATGAGAAATCCACATTTTCTCAAAATGGAAAGGGAAGGACCTTTTGAAAGTAAGGGGACAAATAGATAGAGAAATGGGGGAATGGTTCAATCCCAATCTAGGGAGAAGACAAAGCCTACAAGAGTGAGTTTTTAGCCAAACAAGGTAAATAAGGGCTCTATCAAGATGAATCTAGATGCAATCCCTCCTAACTCTCCTATTGGACCAAGTGAATCTGCCCCTTGTTAGATCAACATCCATTAAGGCTAAATTGTTAATGAAGTTTGAAAGGTCTAACTTACTCTCCTAATCTGGGGCAATCCCTTTTCTTTTGTCATTATCATTGGGGGGGGTTGAAATCCCCCATTATAATCCCTTTGTTTATGTTGTTGGAGTTGATAACCTCTATGAGCTTAGCCTAGAAAACCTTTCTCTCCCTTTTGGAATTGAGAGCATAAAGGTTTAAAATAAACTAGGATTCATTACTATGAATGTGGGACACCTTACATAGGAGGGCATTACTAACATTATAGATAGTAGAAACCTGATAAGCCTTACTATTATTGAGGATCATCATCCCTCCTGTAGCTCCCTCTGAGTCTATGGCCTTGCAACTCATGTTTTTATTGAAAGGAATCTTACCTACCACTTCTTTTCTCATTTTGGTTTCTTGAATCAGTAAAAATTATGGTCTTTGATCTCTGATCATATTCCTAACTAACTCCTATTTGTGAGCCCCATTTAGGCCCCTTATATTCCAAGAGATGATCTTCATTTCTTTCCAGAGTATTCCGTGATGGTTCTCTAGCTCTTGTCTGCCAAGTTCCTTCTGGCCTCTTCCTACAGTAACTGATTCATGTTTTTTTCCTTCTAGGAGATTTGATTTTACTCCCAACATCGACCTTAACCCTACTTCTAGTTGTTGCTAGTGATGGAGGAGGATGATCATAGTTCTTCTTCTTTTTCTTAACCATACTCCACTTGTTGTTATAGTTAGTGTAAAAAAGAATTGTAATATAACACAAAACATAATTCATTATTTGATGAATGAGTTGTATAACTTACAATTGCTACATCTGATGTAGAGTTTCCATCTTTTACATTTAGTTGATACTCTTTTGGCGTATGCTCGTGTGTTGCAACTAAAATGCCCAATGTACTGATTGAGTAGTTAGTTTGTGAGTCTATAAGTTTACATACTATTGTGTTAGGCATAAGTTTTTGTTGCTTGCAGACTTGGTTTATTGTTTCAATTGATGTTTGTGTTGTGAATTGAAGGCAATAATCAGCATCACCTCTTTCATACTATGTTTTTTTGTTTTAGTGCAAAATCATTTATATGGACACTTGCTTCAGGAAAAAGGTGGCTAACAAACTTATCAATCAGTTGATTTGTAATTTTTGTTGTTATTATCATTTGGCCTTCACTATCCAAAAGGTCAACATGTACTATTGGTTTTTTTGTCGAGCTTGTTGGATTTTTTGCATATGCAAGACCGTAAGCCATAAGGACATCACCTTCAAAACAAGTTACAAATTGTACTATACATATGTCCTTAATGGTGGATATCTTTTTTTCTTCCATTTTCAGCCTGTGATAAGATGAGATTATTTATTTTATATAATACATTAATATATAAACTTGTGTCAACAATTTTTTAAGTTTACAATAATCGTTACCTTCTTTCTAATTGTCTACCAGTACAGTTGTTGTCATCTTGCAGAGTGTTTTCTTGTTCATTTGATGATGTGAATAGAGATCTATGTAGTTTGTGGAAAATAAGTATGCAAAGGAACGAAATATTGTAAAAAATCATATGTAAGTGCTATAAAATATGTAATTGGAAAAGAATTATGTCAATACCTTTTTACTGTAGTTGCCAGTTTGTTGGCTGAGGTGTCTATATCCAACATTTTCTTTTTTGAAGCCTCCATTATGAACAATATAATTGGTATATTGTTGTGCTAAAATAGTTGTTAGTACATGAGATAATGATTTAATTTATTTTATCAAACTAAAATGAATTATGCATGTGAAAGTACCTAAGGAATGTAGATAAAAATGTTGATGCATGTAATATGTTTTCAATAAATTATTTACAAAAATTGTTTATATATAATAATTTTGTACAACATTATGAAATGATTAAGCATGTAGAGTTGTTATCAATAAAAGAGATGGATGTTTTACAAGTTAGAAGTGGAGGCATAAAGATATTACAAAATGGTCTAACCAATATTTATCTAGGACAATGAATTTTTCAGATTGTTGATTGATATTGTAAATCTAAAATTGATCAATTAAAGTACCTGCATATGGTGTTGCCTTGTCAGTAAGCAAAGACAAGTTGTATTGTTGCATAAGTGCAACAAACATTTGTTGTTTTTTTGTAAATTGTAACATGTCAATGTTGAAGTCTTCAGTGATTATGACTTTGTAATTTACTGGTAAGTTCATAAAAATATTTTCTATAAGACTAAGTATATCATTGATGGGCGCACCTAGTGTAATGTAAATATTTGTGATTTGTATATTATTGGTTATATGAAAAATATCAATTGTTAAGGATTCTATAAATTGTGTTGAGAAAGTGTTGGTATTTAAGACAGTGATGGTTTTCGAAGAACAAGTCAATAGGCCATGAATAGCTACTAAAGAATAGCAATTATAGATTCCATCAAGTAAGTGGAAATTCTCATGTGTCTTATTTCTTGTTTCTTGAAAGCAAAGAATGGTTCCTTTTAGCAAGTCATGGTCATGCATAATTTCATGTGCATGCAATGCAAAGCTTCGAGTATTCAAAGAGCATATGATGAAATGATCAATTGGTATTAGGGAAAGACTATATTGAAGTTTCCATTGTGCAAGATTTTGTAGATGATGCATTTCATTATCCACTTTCTATGATATTTTAAAGTTTTGATATTGTAGTTTGTGTAACAAATACAATGTTTTAATATTTGTTACATGAGACAAAGTAGTGTAGGTTAGACCATGTTGATAGACTTTGATACAATCAAAAGCAAGTGTATTCATTGTTAAGCCTTGTGATCTATGTATAGTGCATGTAGATGCTAGTTGAACAAGGAATTGTTTTTGAGTAACAATTTTTGTAAATATTTTTACTCTTCTAGCTATTTTCATTATTGGTGTCCAAGAATGAAGAATTGAACGTGTGTAAAATCTTTGCATTGTTTTGCAATGTAAGGTACCAATTTGAGAGTCTTTAAATTGAATCCAAATAATATCTTCTTGTTCATTTGTATGCATTTGAAAGATTCCATCAGCACCATTGACTAGACCATCATGTGTATCTAGGTTGCCAGCAATTAGCTCAATAGAAATTCCTAGCTTTAAGTAAAGTATAGTAGGTAGCAATGATTTATCAACTTGGTAGTGGTTATTGTCAATTTGAAAGTCTTTTTGATCAATAGCTTTAAAGAAATAAAGCTGAGTAGGTAAGAAGTTTAACATTGTTCTGTTATGTTCATTAACAGCTAAATTTCTATGGAACAAGTATGGCAATTTTGGATTGTTAGGAGTCTTGTAGCAGGTCATGTTCAAATATGAAATGTCTTCATCGTTTTTCTTTCTAATTATTGTATGGTTTAGAATAGATTTGAAATGTTGATTTGTTTGTCTGACAACAATATGCAATTCAAAGGATAGTACATTTTGAAGCCAAAACGTGTATGGTATTTTGTCACCAATAATTGTTGGCTCTTCAAATATCTAGTTATCACACACATGTTGTGCTTGGTAGAAGTCACCACAAAATATGATGTTAACATTTCCAAATAGTTGTGTCGGTGTATATTTGATTTGGCAAAGCCTTCTATCAATATTGTATAACATTCTAGAACCAATTAGGGAGACTTCATCAATGAGTAGTACTTGGAGTTGATCTAATTTCTTGCTTAGATTGTCAATTGTGTTCGAGTCCAAAGGTAACATCTTTGAAAACATACATGGAAGGTGGAAAATAGAATGTGCAATGATGCCACTTGCATTATAAGCAGCTTTCCCTATGGAGGCAACAATAATACCTTTAAGCTTGAATGGGTCACTATCTAGTAATTTATCCTAGATTTGAATCATGGCTTGAAAGAGAACCTTTGCTGTGAATGTTTTGTCTATGCCAGCACCTTCTGTCAAGAACAAATATAGTGCTTTGTCTTGTGCAAGTCTCTTCATCATCAAAACATCTTTTACTATTGGTTGTTGCTCTTCATTCAATTGTCTTCGTAAGCTAAAATATTTGTCATTTGTAAGCAAGAATGGATGTGTTTTTTCATTGAACAATGAGAACATGGTAGTATGCATTTTTTTTGTTGTTTTCATGTTTAATGTCGGTTATGATGTCATATTTCTCAGTTTCATTTTGTTTTTTGGTTTCTACATGCTCATTTTCAAGGTCTATTGTTGGGTTGTTATCTTTGATGGTTTCTTTTGTAGCAAGGTCAATGTCACCCCAACTGTAATGTACTTTTGAGGTAAACATTTTTTAAATATTTTCTATATGTTTTTCATTTTCACTAAATACTGTACTCCATGTTTAATGGCCTAGTAACAATGATTTTTCATTTTTTTTGAAAGAGACATAAAGCATAAGTTTTTGTCTATAATAATTCTCATGATCAATGTGTTCATTGTATCTTACGTATCGTATGATATATGATTTTTCTCTTTGTTTACTTTTTGATGGGTTGCCTATGTAGAAAGTTGTATATTCAGCTAATGATAAATGATCTAAATCTTTCACTGTTGTATGTACTTATCTATAGTAGAGGCATACATGATGTTCTCAGAATCATCTTTTTCTTTTGCCAAAAGCTTTGGACTTTTCAACATAAGAATTCTATTTTCAGGTGGTGAAGTGTTGATGAAATTTTTTTTCTTGAGCTCTTGTGTAAGGGCCATGAGAGTGCAATATGAATTGCTTATTGATTGGACATTTGTTGATAGTTAAGCAATTCATTTCTTAGTTTACGTATGAAGTGAATCTTTTCATTGTAAACATAAGTACATTGTTTTTGTATTTGACGGAATGCAAGTGTCAATGTTTGATCTTGCTTTGTCATGTACAAACTACAATATGATGCAGTGACATACGCATCTAATATAAATTGTGTGTCTGTATTTGTTGGAAATGATTGAAAAGATCTTTGAATGAAGAATGATAGAATTGGTAAAGAATGCTTTCAATCATTGTTTTTTCATTGATGTCAAACTTGCTAACCACAGGAATGAAAATTGCTTAAGTGATCAAAATACTATCACTTAGTTGATTGACAAGAAGTTAATCAACAAGATGTAACTAGAACACCTAGAGAAAGGTTGAAGTTATGATGTTGTAATGAAGTATAAGAATTAGCTAAGACAATGATGAAATAATGTATTAATGAAATACTCTAAGACATAGGGAATGGACACACTCATATACACTCAAATTGCAAGGTTTAACTAAGTCATTTGTAAATCATAACTAAGTTCATTTGTGGGAGCCAAGCAAGCTAGTTAGAGCCAAGAAAATTCTTAGTTGAAGCCAAGCAAGTTCAACTTCAGTGTGTGCCGATCAATTCTTCAGGAGCCGAGCAATCCTTAAGGTGTCAAGTAACACAAGATTGTTCAAGTGCCGAGTAACTCAGGAAAAGACTTTAGGTGCCGAGCATCAGAAAAAGTTAATGGATGCCAAGGAAATTTCTTTAGGTGTTGAGCATCAGCAAATGCAATAGAAGCTGAGTAACACAAAAGGAGCTAAGCATCAATAAACCAATGATGTCGAGTTGCTGCATTATTAATAAGACAAAAAGATTCATCAGATCAGTAACGATAAGTTTGTTGCATTGAATTTTGCAAATTAGTTGGATGATAAGGATGATGAGTAGATGTCACAAAATTTTATGTAAACCATGCAAAGCAATTCAAGGAGAATTTTGATGGATTTATTATGAAGTTTCTGGAAGAAAAAATTAGGAGGGAAAAAAAAATCATTTTCTCAGATCAATTCAAATTGATGAGCAGGAAGATTTGAGCAGGAAATGAAGAATAGAACTTTTTTATAAGGAGTCATAGGTCAGAGATCAAAGAGAGAGAGAGAGAGAGAGGGGGAGTTGGTCATAAGTGTGGTCATGTGAAGAAGCCAAGAGAAGGCTAATGTGAAGTGTCAAGAAGAGGACATAGTGAGGAGTAAGCACAAAGCATCAAGACTCCAATTTGATCAAGTGACCATAGAGTGCATTGGCATAGTGAGTGGAAGAACTCAAGGAGATAGATCTTGAAGGGTGGACAAGTTGTCATCACTCCAAAGGAGAAAATCCAAGCAAAGAAAAGAACTATAGAGTGATCTAAAATCTACAAAGTCAGAGTTGCAATCTTTATCAGGTCAAAACCTTTCTAATACTTTCTTACCATTGTATTAGACATTGAAATCCTACATTGCTAGGTTAGCTTAATAGCTAGGTGGATAAGCCTCAAGAAAAGGATAGAAGATCCTTAGGAGAAGGATAAGAGATCCTCAGGAGAAGGATAGGAGATCCTTAGAGAGGGATAAAAGATTCTTTTGAGAAGGTGACTATAAATCCCATGGACTTGGGTGGGCCTAATAGCTCTATGTAAATCCTTTAACAAGGTAACATTCTAAGTTGAATGTTCTTAAGTCCTTTAATAGGGAACACTCCTAATAAGGTGTAGAAATCCTTTAACAAGGTCACATTTGACAGTGTGTAAAGCCTTTAATAGGGCAGGCCTTTAACTGGGCAAACCATCAAAAGTGGTTGAAATCTATTGCGCAGTAATTTTGTGGGTGTCATACCCTCCCCAGTTTTACCTTCTTATTCCTGGAGGGTTTCTGGGTCACCAAAATCCTTTGTGTTATAGGGTGATGCATGTTTACTTTTCATGAGTGTTTAATGTTTAATTGCATGCATGATAATATGCCATTAAGGATTTGATAAGAAAGTAAAAAGGCTAGTACTTCTAATTCACCCCTGTTTTATTACAAAAAATTGTATTGGACATTATTGGACCTTGAATAACTGATTCAACCCCCCTCTCAATTATTCTAAAAGAATTCGAACAATTGGTATTAAAGCCCACTACTGATTTGTTTCAAGGTACTAGCAGCAAGAAGATCAAGATGTCCAAGAGAGAAGTTCCCAAGCTAAACAAAGATAACTTTGTTGCATGGCAAAGTCTGATGAAGTTGCACCTTGGATCAATAGGTGACTACGCAAAGACCTCAATCATAGTTGATCATGTAGACCCTGTAGGACACCTCACTATAGAAGACATGAACAAGAAGAAGGAGCACAATCAAGCGATGTTAGAGATTGCTTCAACACTAAGCTATGCCAAGTACGATGACATCAAAGAATGTGGTACTACACATCAGCTATGAAAAACATTATCAAGCATCTATGGAGGAGATGATAATGTCAAGAGATCCAAAAGAGAGAGCCTAAGAGGAAAGTTTGATGACATGAAAATGGGAGAAGGAGAGAATGCTTCTCAATACGGTGCAAGGATGAAAGAAGTGGTAAGTACCATAAGAAGCCTAGAAGGATAGTTATCAGAAGAAATAGTATGTAGCAAATACTTGAGAACTTTGCTTCCTGTTTATGCTATAAGAGTATCAATCATCCAAGAGCTAAGGTGTGTACTAGGCAACACATTGTCATTTGAAGTAATAATTGGAAGACTCACTACCTTTGAGCTATCCAACTTTGATAGCTACAAGCCAAAAAAATTTGAATCTACATTCAAAGCCAAGATGACAATAAAAGACAACAAGGAGGTGCAAATAAAGAAAAAGAGTGGAAAAGGAAAGTATGTATTTAGTGACAGCAGCACTGATCAAGATGATGTAGACCAATTGGAGGCATTACTAGCAAGAAGATTTCACACAGGAAGAGGCAAATTCAAAGGTAAGCTGCCAATCATTTGTTTAAATTGTAATGAAGTTAGTCACATTGCAGCCAGATGCACACAAAAGAAAAATTACAAGGATGGAGGCAACCTCAAAAACAAGAAAGAGGACAATAAGGACTATAGAGGTAAAGGCAAAAGATGTTACATTGTTGAAGAAGACTCTGATGAGAATGATGATGAAGTAGTCTATGTGGCTATGAAAGATGAATCAGATGAAGATGAAGCAACTACCCTAGTAACCTGCATAAACAAGAATAACAATTGGATCATAGACAATAGATGCTCTCATCACATGACTAGAGATAAAAGTAAGTTCATTACCTTTATTCAATATGAAGGAAATAGTGTTAGATTTGGTAACAATGCACCATGTTAGATCAAAGGGAAAGGTAGTATCAAGCTTACTGAAAAGATATCATGTGATAATGCATACTATGTTGAAGGCCTAAATTATAACGTGTTAAGTGTCTCATAGTTAGGCAACATAGGATGCAAGGTTGAATTTGGAAAAGGAGTTGCCAAGATCTATGATTCTCAAGGAAGTCTAATAGGAAAAGGTGACCAGACTAGGAGTAATTTGTTCTACCTAGACATGGAAGATGCTTATTGTCTCATTGTTCAAACTGATGATGTATGGTTATGGCACAAGAGGCTATGTCATGTAAATTTTGACAATCTGATAAGTATCAGCAAAATGAAGAAAGTCGAAGGTCTACCAAAGTTCAAGAAGCTTGATAACACCATGTGCAAACAATGCCAACTAGGGAAGATGACCAGGTCAACTTTCAAAAGTAAGGCTTATACTTCTAATGAAGTATTAGAGCTAGTTCATACTGACTTGTGTGGTCCTACTGAAGTGCAAAGCTACAAAGGTGACAGATACATAATGCTATTTGTAGATGACTATTCAAGGATGATGACAGTCATGTTTCTGAAACAAAAATTAGATGCGTTCCAAATGTTGAAATGGTACTTGGCCAGAGTTGAGAAAGAGACTAGGAAAAGCCTAAAATGTCTCAGATCTAATAGAGGAGGCGAATTCACATCAAGAGAATTTGAAGAATTATGCAATGAAAGAGGAATCAAAAGACAGACATCAACACCTAGGACTCCACCTCAGAATGGTATAGCAAAAAGAAGGAATAGATCAGTTATTGACTACACCGGGACCTTAATGATGGAGAAAAATATTGCACTCAAGTACTGGAGAGAAGCTGTAAGTACTACAGTCTACACATTCAACAGAGTTCAAGTTAAGAAAGGTACAAATGCAACACCTTTTGAATTATGATATGGGCATTCTCCTAATGTAAAACATTTCAAAATATTTGGATGCAAATGCTATATATATAAAGAGTCTATAAATGGAAAGTTTGATGCAAAGAGTGAGGAAGGCACATTTCTTGGTTATTCTACTAGAAATAAAGCTTATAAGCGCTTGAATGTTAACATTAACAAAGTAGTAGAAAGTACAAATGTGAAATTTGATGAGCTTGTAGAAGTTCAAAGTGTTGAGAACACCAAGAAAGCAGAATACAAGACCTTTGTATACTTTTATGAAGGTATACTGAATAATGGTGAATTTGCAACTCAGAATGACAATTAGCTATAAAATCCAATATCTGTCGAGTCACAAACAGTGAATGTCGAGCAGCAAACACATTTAGAAGCTGAGCTATGGAATATAGAGAATGTTCATTTAAATTCTGAGAATTGTCAACATGAAGGAAATGAAGAAATATTTGATGAAAATACACATGAAGATTTAGATTCTAAAAGAGACAACATGCAAACAAGAAAAGAACCAATATTGGCAAAGTATGTAAGAAGACATCATCCTGCAGATCAAATTATTGGAAACAAAAAGGCAAGACCAATGACAAGGAATAGACTATGAAGTTAGACATGTCTTGTCAGTAAAATGGAACAAAAAACAATAAGTGAAGCCATTAAAGATGATGACTGGTACAATGCTATGAAAGAAGAAATAGAACAAATTGAAAAGAACAAGACATGGACCTTAGTCTCAAGTTGGAACCAAGTGGGTGTTTAGAAACAAGTTAGATGAGAATGGTGAAATCACAAGGAACAAGGCAAGACTAGTCTATAAAGGGTATGCACAAGAAGAAGGACTAGACTATGGAGAAAATTTTGCTCCAATTGCCAAAATGGAAGGAGTGAGGACCTTACTGGCATATGCAGCCTTCAAAGGATTTAAAGTCTATCGAATGGATGTTAAGTCCGCATTTCTGAATGGTATACTTGAAGAGGAAGTCTACATAGAGCAACTAGAAGGTGTTTTTGATGAAAATAACAAAAACAAGGTATGCAAATTGCATAAAGCTCTATATGGATTAAAGCAAGCCCCTAGAGCTTAGTATGAAAGACTTCACAAGTATCTAATGCGAATAGGATTTGAAAGAACTGATGATAATAGCAACATGTACATCAAATCAGAAGAAGGTAAGGATATCCTTGTATCTAAAATCTTTGTGGATGACATAATTTTTGGAGGAAAGGAAGCGCTTTGCAAAAGTTTTGCTGACAAAATGAAACATGAGTTTGAGATGTCTATGTTTGGAGAAATCAAGTTCTTTGTTAGATTGAAAGTACATCAACTAAAACATGGTATATTCATGACACAATCAAAGTACATCAAAGAGATACTCAAGACATTTGGATTGGAAGACTCCAAACCTGTCAGCACACCAATGGCAACAGGACATAAGCTATCCAAAAATGATGAATCAACTGAAGTCAATCAAACAATTTATAGATTCATGATTGGAAAACTGCAATATGTTGTACATAGCAGACCAGACATAGTATTAGCAATTGGAATAGTGGCTAGATTCTCTTCTAATCCTAGAGAAAATCATCTCATGGCAGTAAAAAGGATAATGAGGTATCTCAAAGGAATTGATGATTTTGGCCTATACTACAAAAAGAATGAAAATTTTGAGCTAAATGCCTACACAAATGCAAATTGGGGAGGAAACATTGATGACAGAAAAAGCACAAGTGGAGGAGCATTATTCTTAGGGAAAAGGCTAGTTACCTAGACCAGTAAGAAACAAACATGCACATCATAGTCCACTGCAGAAGCAGAATATGTGGTAGCAACAATCAATTGCACAAATATTGTGTGGCCCAAACATCTATTGAAGGGAATGAAGAAATAGGTAACCAAAATTGTGATACTGTATTGTGATAATACAAGTGCTATAAATATATCCAAGAATCCAGTAATGCATACAAAAACCAAGCATATTGCAATCAAGTATCATTATGTCAGAGAATTGGTGGAAGACAAAAAAGTGAAGATGGAGTACATTCACACAAAGGAGAAAATTGCAAACATATTCACAAAACCATTGCCCAAGGATGCTTATGAATATCTTAGAGGCAAGTTGGGGGTAAAACTCCTAACTCAAGCAGTCTAAAGCAACAAAGAAGCTACCCTACATCAACAAGAGTAGATCATTGAAATATCAGAAGAATGATGCAGAGGATGACAACAAGAACAAAAATTCTAGATCAGTCACAAGCATGGTGACAGAGGAAAAAGACATAAGATGCAAAGCTTACATTAAGCATATTGAAGATGTTACATCTTTGGCATTTATGTCAAAGAGGGAGATTTATGAGAAACTAATCAATAAAAAGTAAGAGGGAGATGTATGAGATCAGTAGTAAATGAAAGAGGGAGATTCAGAAGAGATAAGAAACTAATTAGCAAGCAACTATGAAGGATCAGGAGTACAGAGCAAGGATGCAGTAGTCAAGAGGGAGAAGCAGAACAAAGGATTTAGTTTGTATCAACAAAAGAGGGAGACATGATGTAAAAATGAAGATATGTAATGACAACAAGTTTTCAGTTTGGTATATAATTTTGGTGGTAACTAAGTTGATCAATTGATCAGTTTGGTTTGCCAGCAATGCCAAAGAGGGAGATTATTGGAAATGATTGAAAAGATTTTTGAATGAAGAATGATGGAATTGGTAAAGAATGCTTTCAATCATTGTTTTTCCATTGATGTCAAACTTGCTAACCATAGGAATGACAATTGCTTAAGTGATCCAAATACTATCATTTAGTTGATTGACAAGGAGTTAATCAACAAGATGTAACTAGAACACCTAGAGAAAGGTTGAAGTTATGATGTTGTAATGAAGTATAAGGATCAACTGAGACAATGATGAAATAATGTATTGATGACATACTCTAGGACATAGGGAATGGACACACTTAGATACACTCAAAATGCAAGGTTTAACTAAGTCATTTGTAAAGCATAACTAAGTTAATTTGTGGGAGTCGAGAAAGCTAGTTAGAGCCAAGAAAATTCTTAGTTGAGTCCGAGCAAGTTCAACTTCAATGTGTGCCGAGAAATTCTTCAGGTGCCGAGTAACACAGGATTGTTCAAGTGCCGAGTAACTCAAGAAAAGACTTCGAGTGTCAAGCATTAGAAAAAGGTAATAGATGATGAGGAAATTTCTTCAGGTGTCGAGCATCAGTAAATGTAGTAGAAGCCAAGTAACACAGAAGGAGCCGAGCATCAGTAAACCAATGATGTTGAGTCATTGCATTATTAATAAGACAAAAAGATTTGTCAAATCAGTAACAATAAGTTTGTTATATTAAATTTTGTGAATTAGTTGGATGATAAGGATGATGAGTAGATGTCACAAAAATTCAAGGTGAATACTGATGGATTTATTATGAATTTTCTGGAAGACACAATTAGGAGGGAAAACAAATATCATTTTCTCAGATCAATTCAAATTGATGAGAGGGAATATTTGAGCGGGAAATGAAGAATATAACTTCTTTATAAGGAGTCACAAGTCAGAGATCAGAGAGAGAGAGAGAGAGAGAGAGAGAGAGAGAGAGAGAGAGAGAGGGAGGGAGTTGGTCATAAGTGTGATCATGTGAAGAAGCCAAGAGAAGGCTAGTGTGAAGTGTCAAGAAGAGGACACAGTGAGGAGTAAGCACAGAGCATCAAGACTCCGAGTTGATCAAGTGACCATAGAGTGCATTAGCATAGCGAGTGGAAGAACTCAAGGAGACATATCTTGAAGGGTGGACAAGCTGTCAGCACTGCAAGGGAGAAAAGCCAAGCAAAGAAAAGAACTGTAGAGTGATCTAAAATCTACAAAGTTAGAGTTGCAATCTTTATCAGGTCAAAACCTTTCTAATACTTTCTTACCATTGTATTAGACATTAAAATCCTACATTGCTAGGTTAGCTTAACAGCTAGGTGGATAAGCCTCAAGAAAAGGATAGAAGATCCCTAGGAGAAGGATAAGAGATCCTCAGGAGTAGGATAGAAGATCCTTAGAGAGGGATAAAAGATTCTTTTGAGAAGGTGACTGTAAATCCCATGGACTTGGGTGGGCCTAATAGCTCTATGTAAATCCTTTAATAGGGTGACATTCTAAGTTGAATGTTTTTAAGTCCTTTAATAGGGCACACTCCTAACAGGTGTAGAAATCCTTTAACAAGGTCACTTCTGACAATGTGTAAAGCCTTTAATAGGGCAGGCCTTTAATAGGGAAAACCATCAGAAGTGGTTGAAATCTATTGCGCAGTAATTTTGTGGGTGTCATCCCCACCCCACTTTTACCTTCTTATTCCTGGAGTTCCTTTTTGTTATGGAGTGATGCATGTTTACTTTTCATGAGTGCTTAATGTTTAATTGCATGCATGATAATATGTCATTAAGGATTTGACAAGAAAGTAAAAAGGATAGTACTTCTGATTCACCCCTATTTTATTAAAAAAAATTGTATTAGACATTATTGGACCTTGAATAACTGATTCACCCCCCCTCTTAGTTATTCTAAAAGAATTCTACAGTATCTGCATACCATAATGTTGGTACTTTTCTAGAAAATGCATTTATTCATATATCAATTGGCTTGTGTTTAAGAAATACAACTCTTCATGTCAATGTTGCTTGCAACATGTGAATGTACTGTACCTCTTCAAGATCAAATTCTTCTAGGAATTCATCAAATGTAACATCCTTTGTATAGTGTTTATTTTCTAATTGTTTGAAAACTAAAATAGTTTTATCCTTCATCATAGGATCAACATTTAATAAAGGCTCTAATATTATTGTTTTTCTCATAGGAGGCAAAGGAAAGATAAATTGATAAGTAGATGTTTTATATTTTTTGTATGTCTTTGTATGATGGTGTGTTTGCATTTTGACAATATTTTTATCTAATAACGTAGACTTACATGAGATGTATTTATCAATAAAGTTTTCAATTTCAATGTTTTTGCATTGTCCAAATAAAGGTGCATCTTTTATCCATAGCATGAAGTGTACATATTCATTTCCTTGGTTTTGGAATTCTGTAACAAAGAAATAGTCGCAGACTTTGCCAAAATATTCTTTATTTTTTAATATCATTTTTCTAAATGCATTGACCTATGATTGAAATAACGACTACAAAGTATTGGATTTTTTCTAATTTCAAAATCCAAACCTTTATCTTCTAAAGATTCATTTTTTGTATGTTGTTGTGTGTTTTATATATTTTGCAATGCTTTACATAGTAGCTCCCACAAATGCTCAGCACTTGTTAGTGTTATGAAAAAATTTGGAGGCCCTAGTTGTTGTATCATTGCAAAAATGTTTTTTCTTGTATTGAATATGTTCATATACTTTTTAGTGATATGTATCCTATCAGGGAATTTAGTATTTTTTCTAGGTTGGTAATGTTGTGAACGTCCTTTGCACATAATTTATCACCTTTCGGTTCAGCTTTTCTTATACAAACCCATGCTAGTGATGATATTTGATGGATAGTTGTTTTTATAGCTTTGAAAAAAATATTTTTTGTGTTGAAAAGTCATTGTCTCTATGCATGAGCTCACACTTAACTATTTTTGGATAGATAAAATATTTTGCTTCTTTTTTTTTGTCATGCAAATCCATAAAAAAGTGTTAGAAAATTCATTTCTTCACAATAAGTGTCTTGAAATATACCTAGTGGTTTAAAACCTTCTAAATTTGCAATTTCAATTATCATTGTATCAAGATCTTTGATTGAATGTGATTCATTCAACCAATGTATAAGCGATTTGTTTATAGGCTCTTGCCCATGCTTAGATGTACCATCATACATATATGATTTTGTATCTGTCTCACTATTTGTGTAAATTTATTGTTTCATTGTAAAAAGAGCTTCCCAATTCTTATTTATTGAAATTTTTTCTTTCATATACAATAATGTTTTTGACAATATTGTTAATGCATTCATTACATGGGTAGGTCTTACGTTTCCTTAAGCATATGCATAATCATACTGTAGCTTATGTTTTATTTTGACTGTAATTGTTTGTCTTATCTATGTGTCTAAGCAATGCTTGTTGCACTCTATCAAAGTCAACAGGCACATTGATTATTGTACCATTCAATCTATATTGTGCTCTTTTGTATCCCAATTGCTTAATTCGTGCAAAAGGAATGCACAATGACACAAGCCTTTTTTCAAGGTTATTCAATCCATGGACAATAGTTATTCTTTTATTGTGTCTTATATTCCATGGTGCAGCAAAGATAGGGACTTTTCCAAACATAATGACATTTTTACATTTTTTGCAAATCAACTAGCTCGTCGTAGTTTTTTTTTAAATTTGTTTCAATAGAAAGCAAAGAGAAAGCATAAGCGAATGCATTATTTATTGTGTAAATATCTTTTTGGAAGCATAAAATTTTACATAGTGTGCATGCTTCAGTAGGTGTATTAGTGATTTCTCATAGATATTGCATAACAGACTTGTTAACTAAAATATTTACTTCACTTGCATGTCAATGAGTTGTTGACTGATGTGTTGTTCTTGGTTTGTGAAATACAAATCTTGTCCTTGATTTTGACCATGTTTTTGGCTTATTTTGCATATTCTTATTATGAATCTATTCATCATTGCATATGTTTATAGAAGATTTTTCTTTATTATGTATTGTTGCTTTTAAATTTCTTAATGAATAATGAAGACTTAAACTTTTTAGATTCATAGTTGTATTTTTTTAGATGTTGAGCTTTGTTCAAAGCAAGGTATTGTCATGTTCATTCAAAATGAGGTTCTATTTTTCATTGAATTGTGTTTTTTGCTTTCCATTTGGAAAATAAATTGTTTACTTTGTTGGAGTGGTTCATAATGATAATGCCCTGAACTATTTTTGAAATAAATTAAGTTAATGTTTTTGTTGGTTCTGTGCAATTGTAATACACTTGAAAATTAGGTAGAGGAATTGGTTGTCATACATATATACAAATATGAAATATATATGAAAGCCAAAGCAAGAAAAATTCAGATCCTTCTACATTGCTCTTAGTATATGGCTTTCCAATTTTTAAAACTAATATTCGTATTTCTGAAATAAATTTATTTTCTAAGGTTGTAGATTGGTGATACATATTGAAGCAATGTATTGCAAATGTATTTTTCACTATCAGTGCATTGGCTAATGACTGCGCTATGAATAGTTACAATGCAATTGCATCAAATGTATTATCAACTAAGAATGTTTCAACGGCAAACATGCTTTCACTGCAAGTAGAAGCAAATGTAGGGAATCGTTGAAGATCAAATTCAGCAAATTTTTGTGAACTTTTGTTCTACATATTTTTTGTATTACAAGGTAAAACTAGAGGTTGTTGTTTCATAGTTTGCATTGTATTATATGTTGCCACCTTTGAGAATATAGGTTCATAATGTCTGACCAATGGATTACCATCATGGAAAAGAATTGATATTGTAGAATGAGGTGCATTTTTATTGAAGTGCAAGTATGGTTTCTTTTGTGTCAATGACCAAATGCATATGGGTATGTTTAACCAAAGAGATAGCCAATGAATACAAAAGGTGTCTCCTCAAAGGCCAAATTCACCAAGAATGTTGACTTCAATTGTTGATAGCCTCATTCTTCAAAAGTATGTTTCCTTATCACTCACTCTATGCAAATCCTAGAGGATTGAAGGGTGCAACTCATGTTGAGATGAGTTTAAAGCCATAAAACAACTATTGTCAGGGCAATCCAAGAAATAGTTAACAAGACCATTGCAGAGCTCAACAGATGTATAGTGAGAATGGAGCAAGACTTCTAATGTATCAAACAAGTAGTCACCAACATTGAAGTTAAAAGAATTTATTCAAAAGCAATGAACATTGTCAAGAGCATTGTTGATTGATATGTTTTATAATTTGTCATTAGATTTATATGCTTCTACTATAATCAAATTTTCTAATGTGTCTCCTAATTTACTTGAATTAGTATGAAGTGTATTACTCATTTCATTTATGAAGCAAAAAATGTACTGATAATAGAAGTAGTTTCTCGTATGTGACATTAATAGGCAACAATAGTTTGATATTTGTAATAGAACAATCTTGTGCAATACTTAGATTTGTGTAACAACAAATACTACCAATTGTAACTAACCTTCAATGGTTTAGAAGAAGGATTCCTTCGATGTAGTACACGTTCTCAAGTTTCTACAACACAAAGGAAAATGAAGAATCCAATATTAAATGAAACAATTGACAATGTAACACTTGGTAAATAACAATATGTTTCTATAATCAAATTTTGAGAAAATGTAAAGAGATTATGAACGAATTTAGTCATAATAGTTAATCATATCATGTTTTTTGGTTGTTTAATATTTAATCTCTTATAACTTGTGGAAACTCTTCCCAGATTTAATACAACTTTTCTCTCAGTAGACTTTCATAACAAAGAAAAGAACCAGCTCACAGATATAGATAAAAAATATTTGGTTAATTTAAAATATTGAAATTGATTACAAATATGCAATTATCTTTGGAGCCTCTTGTTATTTGGCATTACTATTTAGCATTTTTAAATACCAATTTTGTGTTATACTTCTATTTTTTAGCATTTTTAAATATGTTGTCTATGTTATACTATTGTGGCAGTTGGTTTTCTAGAGTAAATTTAGATGCCACAATTTGATATTTACATTGTTCAATGCAGGGAAAATATACCATAATTGAAGAGAAGCAGTTCCTTTAAATGATTACATAGCCTATTCTTAAACTATTTTGTCATATTCATCCAGTTGGGTTGCCTGAAGAAAGAATTTCAAACAACAAAGGCAATTTAAAAAGGAACAGATACTACGTAGTTGATAGAGGCAAACAATAGATTCCTACATGGTTAATTGATTTCCTATTTCTTAAATTATTTTGTCATATTCACTTAGTTGGATTGCATAAAGAAACAATTTGAAAGAAGAGAGGCAATTTAAAAAGCAAGAGATAATCTGTACTTGATAGAGGCAAACAACAAATTCCTACATGGTTAATTAATTTGAATGTTTTCAATCAATATATATTAAATGATTTTGTGTTCAATATTGTAAAAGAAGAAAACTATGTTAATGTTACAATTAATGAATCCAAATAATTATACAAAGAACAAATATTATATTGAACAAAGAAAGGAATTTGGAAATTCAAATTGTAAGATTTAATTGGAAGGCTACTTCAGGAAGTGTTCATCAAAGCTTAAACAGAAAATTATGTTGTGTTGTTTTATATATAGTTATTCTAATACATACTTTTCAATTTAAAACACATATTTTAGGCAACCTATAATTCGATATACATTTATTTGAATTGAAGTTAGAATACTAAATAATTTGAGGACAAAATTTGAAAAAAAACATAATGGATTAGAGGAATAAAATAAGATATAATTCGTAATACCTGCTATGCTTGTGGAATGTTGTTTGTAAATATAGAGATTCTAGCACCTTTTTTTTTTACTGTGGGAAAAAAAGGTACACGAAAGTAGTATCCTGTAAAAGAGGGGGGAAAGTTGTTATAGACAATATAAGGGTTATGAAATTATGAAAAAATTTACTAATGATCATTGTAGAGCTACAAAGAGCAGACATTTTTGAACTAGGTTTTTGGAAAATATGTAAAGTAATAGATAAAGAATATTTTCCAATCTAAATGACTATTTATGAATATCAGGTAACTTCAAATGAAAGATAACCTTCAAACTTAACAAACTTCAACTTTTATTAGTGGAAGCAGTATAATCATCCACTTTGATACTCCAATAGAGAGAAAGGACCTCAATAAGGGGTCTAAGTAGTTATTCTACAAGTTATCACAAAACAGAACACTCTGACTACTTCTCAACTGGCCAAGAAATATAATGACAGATTGTTGCATTATTGAATCCTGATTTCTCTAACTGTTCTTAGCTCTATAACAGATTTGGTTTAAAAGATACAAGACAATTACAAGGTTGTGAAGCCTTGCCCTATTGGTGGACTTCTTTCATGGCTGATTGACATTGTGGAGGAAATAGTGCTGGAGGGTTTGTCTCCACATTGCAAAGAGCCACTACATTATGTAGTGCCTGCCCCTAGTTCGCATTTTTGCTATCATTGCTTAACCCTTTTTAGGCCAATTTTATGTTTGATGATTATTTAGTGTTTTCAATTTTCAATGATGATTAGTTAGATGGATTATTATGTGTTTTCTTATGGATACTTACCCCATACTTGCATGTGTATGGTGTGCATATTTGTTTTCTTTATGTATGGTGTTTCTGATGTGGTTAAGGAAGGGAGTCGTAGTCACCTGCTAGTCGGGATCTACACAATGCACCACTTCCTGCCATTGTCTGTTTAGCTTAGTATATATTGTGCCTGTACATGTATGGATTTTATGCAGGTTGCAGGTACCGAGTATCGACTTCCCTGAATTTCCAAGATGAGCGTACCCTATCACATTATCTCAATGGTAAGAGAGGGAAGATAAATTCTTAAGTCCAAATCCTATACCTTTAAGCCATTTGTCCTAGTTGATAATTAGGACAATTATCTGAGTCGAGTACCCTCCAAATGCATTGAATGACATTAATTTGTGATTATAACCCTTTTGTTTGATTTAGTATTTGTTTTTCTATGATGGATTTTTGTATGTTGTTTTATGAGTCCTTGGTGTATTTTCTATCAATTAAGTTTAATTAAAAAGATTAATTGATGATTTAATTTAATAAAAGATTATCTTTAGATTGTTTATAGGGTAATTGTGCAATCATTTAAATATAGTAATGGGTTAATTGTAAGGGCTAATTGTGGAAACTATTACTTGAGACATACCTAAAACTGGAACTTAAACCTTACATTAACTCAACAATGTATTATCATTCATACCTAACTATGTGATGATTCTATTTTCTATGTGACTATTCTATTATCTATGTTTTGGGGTTTGTTCTAGTGTTGACCAGTCCTAGGTTGTTACCAGAGGCTCAGGGGTTATATTTTTGTGAGGTTATGCTAATGTTGGTCTCGATCTTGATTATTTTGCTCAACCATGTATGTGTTCAATATGCTCTATGATGGATGTATTTACTATGTGTCATTGCTTTCCAGTTTCCTTGTGTGAAGCTGAGGTGTATGTTTATGAGATACCTGACTTAACCATTTTTGAGTCATCGATCAGTTATATTTGATTTTCCTTCTAGTCGCTTTGAGAGGACTGAGATGTTTTGGATGATTTGTTCTTGATGATGTCGTGTTGTGACATGTATGACTTGACCATTTTGGAGTCGTCGATCAGTATTGTGATTTATTATTGGGATGCTTTCTAGTTGCTCAGTGGAGAACCATTGGATATTGTGATTTATCATTCATGCCTTCAGTTGCTGATAGAGAACTGTTGTGATCAATATAATTATTTGATGCTTTTCAGTTGCTCATGGAGAACTGGTGTGATTATTGTGGATTATATTTATGATGTTTTTCAGTCACTTGTATAGGACTGAGGTGATTTTATTATGATTCTTTGATTGAGATTTCATGAGCCTAGGGTAGGTTATCTATGTGTAGTGTCGGGAAGTGGCTTGCAATGGGGGTCGGGGCCCTAAGAGGCTGCCTAGAGAAACCCATTGTAAGTTGTTTTAATAAGTGATAACATTTACACTAAATGGGGATTAAAATGAACCTAATAAGATAATTGTATGTTCTCTCCCATGCCTTGAGTGCTAGTACAGACTAGGATGGGGTATAGTGAATGCTTGGTTGTGACCTTGCATTTTGTAGTATGCCTCGTCAGTACGAGAGGATACTAGTGGTCGCAGGAACACAGGGGACCTGAGATTCCTAAGGGATTTCTCAGGTAGCTTCCAACATGATTCATGTGATGACACTTTCCTACTTGCATAGTAGATTTCCTACATGTCTTTGTTGTGCCTTTGGGTCTAGATGTTGATCTATGTGTTAGAACCCTTGAGTTAGTATACTTTTAGGATTCTTGGACTTAGAGAGTACTTGTGTTGTGTGATTTGATATCTTGTTTGGGACTTGAGACTATCTCCTTAGCACGATGGGAGTGGGCCATTTAGGTTCCACGTAGTCAAGTGGTAGTGCTTTTTACTCTTACCATTTGAGATCTATCTATTGCTACCATGGTTGGAGCTTCTTGGTATGCTTTTTATAATGTATAGATGATGTTGTTTACTATGCTTTATTCTAGTATGTAGATTTCTTTATGCATATGTTGTAGCATGTTTTAGGTGTGATATCCCTATTACTATAGTACTGACGATCTTATTGGTGACTTGGGATGTTACGCGTGGGGGATGGCTAGGGCCCACAATGGTCTAATGATGCTATTGATGGTTGGGAGGAACCACGCACTTAGATTAGTTGTGTTTTATGATAGATGGATAGTTGTATTTCATGTTGAATGTTTATATCTTTTATGATGGATGGATGTATCATGTATGGTATATGGTTTCATTTATTTTAATGTACTTTGTATCATGGATTCTTGGAGGATGATGTATCTTTATTTCTACTTATGTATATTCTTTTAGCCTTTCATACCTTGTGACATGTACAGTGGATGATTGAGCATTTCGAATTAATTTGTTAAGAGGCATTCGGAACAAATGTATATTAAATGGACATTGGACTTTCTTATTATTCTTTCATGTGGATGTGGTAGTTGTTAGATTTAGAATCAATTAAATTTAAATGTGACTCAACGTCATGGGATCCTTAAGGAATGTAACCTGTTATGTATGTTTATAGTTGATTGTATGTTATTGCTTCCGCTACTATGTGATTGATGTGTACGATTTATCTTTCTTGATTTTTTTTAAAAAAATGTGTTTGACAAACTTAGTAAAACTTTAGGTTAATTCTTTTGGATCCCTTGGCGGGGCGTTACACATTATCTCTTGGGAAATTTCACCCTTGTGGAGGAGACCGACCCTAATCCACAGTTGATTATCAAGGGACATCTTCCTGTAACTAGTGCATGAGTAAGGAGTTAGCCAAGTGGTTCTTATTTCTAATTTTAATATATGTTCATTATGATGATTGAATTATGGGATGTCACCTCAAATGAATTTTTTTTATAATAGAAACTCTCCATGATAAATGGTATAGAGGCTCTTTAGAATTTATGCTATTGGTGATTTTAGCATGTTGTTTCTTCTTTCAGACTTTAAATGTTTTAGATAAGAAATAGCATGTTGGCTCTATTGAGTTTTAGGCTCAATGTGTTGGAATGAAAGAGCAATAAAAAAAATTATAAAGAAAGAAACAAAAATTGGAAAATGAACCAGAAAACTATAGTTTTATAGTGGTTTAACAAAATAGTTCATCCATTTTTGATGCAGGACAATATCTTTATTCACTTTTGAGAGATACAATATATCTAATCCAATGTGCACTCATTTTAAATCTACTAATGCTTACAATCAGACTTTAATTCAAGTTAGTTTGCTTTTAAATATAAATAATCACCTATCATAACTAATACAAACTTTGCACAATTCAGCAGCTGAAAACTAAGTACGGAGAAATCAAGGATCTAAATTACCCTTATACTTATTATCAGTTTTCAGATTATGTCATACTAAATTTGGAGACCAATTCTTGCTCCTCATAACATAAAAAAAGTTGAAAAGACTAGAACTAAGGAATCCAAAGAAAGAATAATTAATTAGACTCTGTGTGTGTGTGTGTGTGTGTGTGTGTGTGTGTGTGTGTGTGTGTGTGTGTGTGTGTGTGTGTGTGTGTGTGTGTGTGTGTGTGTGTGTGTGTGTGTGTGTGTGTGTGTGTGTGTGTGTGTGTGTGTGTGTGTGTGTGTGTGTGTGTTTGTACAACCACCATACATCCTTAGACAATTATAGGTCCTCCCACCAAGACGACTCCATTCAACATCATTATATCAATCAGGCCAGCTAATTCCTCTTCATGGAGAAGTTATTTAACAAGTTGGTTAATCCACAACATTACTTGGAGGGCATAGCTGTGATAAGAGAATGATCCAAGTAATAGTCACTGACATTATTAAATCCTAATTTCTCTACACATTGTTAGTTTTGTAATAGATTTGGTAAAAAGATAGAAGATAATTAAAATATTTGTTTTGTTCGTTATAGTAAAGAAATATTAATTCAAATTTGACCTTTCAACTAAATAAAATATAAGTAAAACCCATCAAAACACAGGCAGAAACTATACTTGTTAACTCTTTACAAACAATAAAATTTTGTCAACTCCTTACATAAATACATTTCCAACAAATAAATCCTATACAAACAAAATGTTAGTAGATAAACATGCATTGGAATAATAGAATTGGTAGCTGAAAATGCATGACGAGCATCATATATATCAGCCAAGCTTCGTGCTCTTTGTCTTCTCATAGGAGATGCTAAATCATCACTAGAATCCCAATTGAGACATGCATGTTCATGTTCATTCTCATGAGATTTAGATGAATCTAAAATCAGATTTGTAGTATCTTCATCATCCTCAACATCTGTGAGAGGGGGAAGCATAGAAGTCATAACTTGTTTGGGCTCTACCGATATGGATGAAAAACATTTGGATTATGTTCAGATCAATATAGACAGGTGATCTATGGATAACATTAGAATGTTGGTGGTGGATACAACACAAAATGTGAAGGCAAGGCACACTAAATTACCCTTGGGAATGGCAAAGGTTGGGTACTTGTTATATAGGCATGTTATGAAGTATAATCCTAACAATCCAAGCTGGTTCAACAGGGATCGGTTTGTTCTCAATGTAGGACATAGATGTCTTCAAAATCTACATGTCTACACCTTGCTAGGTTTGAATCTGTTCAAATAGAAGACTTAAAAATATTATGCAAGTTAGGTGGCCAAACACTTGGTCATCTACTAGATCAGATTTTGAAGATGCTCATATTTATTGTACCCCATTTTTGAAATAAGCTAGATGGGTCATACATATTGAAAGCATAAAAGCTTCCATATACTTTTGAAATAAGCTAGATGAGTCATACATATTGAAATCATAGAAGCTACCATATAGTGTGAGTCATCTACAAAACCCAAGAAAAGATCAACTGACACAATAGACTATAAAATAAAATAAAATTTAATCCTCCAAAAAATCAATTATGCCAAATGTATTTACACAGAATAAAATCTTTTAGAAGACACTTCAACAAGGATTCATGAAATTCTCATATGCTAAACTTGTGTGATAGTCAATGATCTGTTTCTAATGTACCACTAAATTTGCATGGCATTAATAGCAAACAAAAACATTCATTGAGTTTTGACTAGGCACCTAAAGATAGCCCAATTCCAAGTTTGGATTACAAGTATGTGTGAATGAGAATAAGTCCACTATTGAGTTGTTCAATATCTCTCTTTCCAACACTCTTAAGGTTATTCTTTTTAGTTTTGAAGAGAGGTAATACTTTTTTTTCATAACGGCTAATATTTGTAACGATATATTTTCCAAATTTCAATAAGCTTGGTTTTTTCAGTTTCTAGTTTTGTACATAGAGCTTACATATGGCATACCTGAATCATTAATGAATCTCTGAGCATCAAATATCTAACGAGTTGTACTGATTGGCATTGGACCAAAAGGCCTTTGAGTTTTGGTTCTTTGTAAGAGATGTTTTCTTTGTTGGAATTATTGATTGCTTATGTTTGGAATTAAAAATAAATGAATTGGTTTTGTGATTTATGAATAGACAATAACTTAATATTCTTAGCTTCTCCTTTTGCTTGATCAAACCATCCCCAAAAGCACAAACTTTGTCAACAAAAGTGAATTGAGTTTGGGAATTTTGAATGATTGATAACTTGATGAGGTATTGCAAAATGGAATAAGCTATTCTTTTTATGAATCTGTCCTGAAATAGCATAAAATTTTAATCTTTCAAAATGAGAAAAGGATGTTGAATTCTTTGAATGATTGATTTATTTTTATCAGATGTTTTAAATATATCATTAACTATTTATAAGCATTTCTTTGAGTGCAATATTCAAAAAGTTATATATTTTTGGGGCAATATGATATAGAAAAGAGAGGTTGACTTGTTTCTTTGCACAGGATGATATTGGTAAGATGAATTTCAGTTTTGGTTGACATGAAGATTTTATATCATCCACAACTATTTTTGTTACATAATGTGGGAGCACAAACTTTAGACTGAAAACTCTTCAACTAGAGCTAAGGATAAGGGGTATCCATTTTGCGATAATCACTTGGGCACAATCTCAATGTCATCTTGTATGGTGTTGGTGCTTTATACTTAGCAAGACTTATCATTGATGGGCTTATTTAGACCATCCAACTTAACCAATAGATCAAGGGGCTATTTACATAAGCACCATTTGTAAATGATGGTAGAATACAAGAATTGCATCTATACTTATCTACAAAACACAATTGAAATGAGACAGGCTTTCCCAATCTAATTGTAAGTGTGTAGTGTTTTTTAAAACCTTACAAATGATGTGCTAATTACTAATACTAGCTAATGAGCACTGACTTCAATGTTTTTTCAAACTTTTTCTTGAGTGTGATTCCCAAAGATGAGAATGTGTCAGCCCCCACAAAAATTTCTACTATAATGGCAATTTACAATTAAGAAGAAGTAAATTAAAATCAAACAATACATTATCAAAGTACAAAAGTTTGAATATGAAGGGTTGTGACTCCTTCAAATGACAGTAGTTGTATGTGAAAGCATTCGACTTCCTTAATAAGATATAAAGGGAGATCATTTCATTGTAGTGAGGGCATCAATCAAGTAAGTAATTACAACCAAAGAGGATGCAAACTCTCTAAGGATATATCAAGAGAAATATGGAAAAAAAAAACCTTATTTCTCACATCAAATTAGTAGATGAAAATCAATAACTTGATTATAAATTAGAGACAAACATTTAATAATATAGCTGCAAATTGGAAGAAGAAACATAACATAAAAGGCATTCATCCGACTGAATTGTATTCGGTTTAGATATATTTGGAATTAAACATAAATGAATTAGCTTATGTTAGGAATTAAACATAAATGAATTTCCTCTCTTCAAAACTTAAAATAATAACCTTAAAGACATTCACCCAACTCAATTGTATTCTATTTAGATATGCCATTGTTGAAGATTCACCATTTTTGAGTTGTATAATATCTCTCTTTCCAATAGTTGTTTTAGGTCATTTTCAAATAGAAGACTTAAAAATATTATGCAAGCTAGGTGGCTGAACACCTGGTCATCCAAAGAATCAAATAACTATTGCTATAGAGGCTACGATTGGTCTGCTAGAACAAGGAGTCGCAAATGCAATGGGTTTTGCACTTACAGAGAATCATCTAATAGTACGTTTTAATAGGCCAGATATAGTGGTTGTTGATCACCAAACATTTTGCATGATGGGTGATGGATGTGCAATGGAGGGAATATCATATTAGGTAGCTTCCCTGGCAGGACACTGGAAACTTAATAAGATCACTTTAATATATGATGATGACCATTATACAATTGATGAAGATACTAGTCTTACATTTTTCGAAGATATTTGTGGCCAATTTAGAGCTCTTGGTTGGAATACTATTGCAATTGATAACATACATGAAGACATCGATTCCTTTTGTAGACCACTTCTTGCTGCTTATGCTCAAACTGAAAAGCCTACATTTATCAAGGTCAACACTCTCATTGGAAGGTTGTCTAAGAAGGAGGGAACAATCAAAGCTCATAATGGAATATTTGATGATGAAGATGTTGATAAAATGAGGGAAAAAAAAGTGCATTGAGAAGATAGAAAGCAATTTTATCTGATTCCAATGGTATATAGAGAAATGTAGAAGCAAGCAAAGCATTTAAAAAATTTACACGCTTTAAAAAAAGAAAAGCAATAAAAAATATAATTAACATAAAAACTCAGGAAGTGATCTCAAATAACGACCGAATACAATAGCAAGTGATGTATATAATTCTATCACCTGCCACCAATTGCAACACCACCTCTTCTTTGTCACATGAACCCTAAAACATTGTATTTTATCCACAGAGCTAAAAAAAGCCCTAACACATTAGCAAGTAGTAGGTGTATATGAGCAATGTTAGCATGCTAATAGAAACCAAATTTAAATAAAGCTTCTACAAACTAAACAAAATTCATAAACTTCAAGATAGACTAAGATGAGCTCTCAATTAAGAATATGAGCCATTAATGGGCTCTCTCAATAAGAAGCTCTCTTGTTGAGTGGCTTTGTCTAAATAGATAGGATGTATGCTAAAGCTTTATGCTTCAAAAAGGGCTTCAAATGGAGTTGGAATTTGGGTGTGAGTGTATGGTTTTGATGTAAAATGGCTTCTTAAAATGGCATTATGACTTTACTTCATGGATTGTGTTGTTTTGCAAAGGGGAAGGATCCAATTTATAGGCAAGAGGCTTGAGGGATTGAGGGATAAGATGCAAGGATGGGGAAAAGCTCATGGAGGGCTCAGATTGCATGAGAGGAGAGCACATGGATTGTGCTTCCTTACAACCAATCAGGAAGTGACACATGTCACAGGGTGAGAGGATGGAGGAAAGGGGAAGGATGAGTCAACAAAGGAGGTTCAACGGGTAAAATCTTCATAAAGACCCTCATAATGGCTTGTAAGAGCAATAAAAGGGCTTTGGAAGAGTCATTTATGGCCTAGTGGGCTTCATAAAGTTTTATGGTTGGGATATTTTGGAGGGAGTTGAGATTGTTGACTTTCCTTGGCTTAGGAAAGTCTTAAGCTTGTTTAGGGAATGTGACAACATTAGGGGGTGGATTAGGCTTGGGTTTAGGATTAGATTAGGGATGTTAGAGATTTGCAAGTGGATGGCATTCATGAGGGTGGGTGAGTTAGTGGCTAAGCTTGGTTAGTATGGGTGGATGGGGTGGATTAGGCTAAAAAGAGGGTTTAGGGATAAGTTAGGGGCTTATTAGATTTGAGGGTTTTATTTATCAAATAGATTTATTTAATAAATGGGGATTTTGGATTAGATAGAAGAATAGGATTTAATTGATAAATAATAGGTTATTTGATTTATCAATTAGGACTATAGATGATTAATTAAATTAATCAGCTAGGGGATGGAAAAGGATTAATTAAATAAGAATTTAATTAATGATGCCTTTAGAGATGGCTAAATTATATTACCAAAGCGGTGTAATCAAATTTAGGTGTCTACATTTTGCCCCTCTTTGACATAGTGTTGAGACAACACTATTTCAAAGAAGTTCGAATGAAGAAGACACGAGGAAGATGTTTTAGCAACAAGGTTGCCCCAGTCTCAGATAAGAAGAGGAGAGACTAGACTTAGATGATGCCCCCTCAAGAAGGCGGCAGGAAGAGAAAGCGAGGCTCGACGGCTTCTTGAAAAGTACAAGAATCCGAGATGAGCAAGGAGACTCAGATTGGCTTAAGAGAAGAGGCTAAATTAGCTCAAACTCTCACTACGGGAAAATGATAAAGGGAGAATCAGAGGCACAAGAGGAAGCAAGCTTAAGACTTTCAGGATTAGGGGGAGGATGAAGGAGTAGAGTGTTATAAAAAGGAATCTAGGATAGGGAGATGGATGATGGGATGGCAAAAGCTGATGCAACAAGATTTCAAAGAGTCGGATTGGCGGAAGATGGGTTTCGAAGATCCCTAGGACTAGGATTATGGATCTCGAAAGATGAGGCTTGGTGGATTGATTGGATTGGTGGATCCCTAAGACTAGGATTGTGGATCCCTAAAGCTAAGAGTGATGATTGATTCAAAGAGATACAGTTGCACAAGTTGGGGTAGGAGAGACAGATGCTGGAGATGGATGGGGGATAATGGAGATGAAGGGATTCCATTGAAGCTTTTTGAGCAAGGGGATACTTCAAAGAGAAGTACCACCATGTAGTTCAGCACTAGATTTGCTATAGGACTGTTGGTTAATTGCCAAGGTTACCAAGAACATCAAGGCCTTTTCACCAACTGTCCAGAGGACTGACGAACTGACTCAAAACAAACACACAAGGATTGCCCCAGCATCACACATGAATCCCAGAGGAAGCAGCATGGAACCGACACTGGGTAACCCACAAGAAGAAAAGAAAAACAAGCAAAAGACATGATCAAGACCTTATGCTCAGATTGTCCCATTCGCAGCATACCATGATATGGAAGATCATGGCAACCTTGAGGAGGAAACAAAAAGAATGCTTGGAAAAGATACTTCAAGACCCAAAAGGGAAGATTCCAAATCAAAAGAAAGTGAAAATCCAAAAGAGAATTGTTTGCCAATGAGATGGGTAGGACGAGGTACTAACGAACCAAGATCAGACATGAGGAAAGCTATATCCTGCAAGGATCTATCGGAGAGCACCTAAGATGATGGATATGGATGAGTGATGCATCTAGCAAGCTGAACTAAGAAGGATAACACTTTGGTGACATGAGACCTAGCTAAAGGATGCATTGGAATAGCTAACCAAGGGTTGTGCGATGTGTGCAAGATGCTGATCAAGGAGGAACTGACACAAAAGCTGGATAGATACAGTGGTACTAAACTAAAGAGGATGTACAAGTTGATGGACCAAGATATTTACAAGCTGAAGTTGACCAAGATAGTTACAAGTAGGCAAAAGCTCAGGATGATAGGATAGTGGGATGG
The DNA here is from genome assembly GCA_028749045.1 of Cupressus sempervirens. NCBI lineage: Eukaryota > Viridiplantae > Streptophyta > Pinopsida > Cupressales > Cupressaceae > Cupressus > Cupressus sempervirens. Next base: position 407,929,357 of record CM053792.1, on the reverse strand, counting down.
TTCGATGTTGTGCAAGATGCGAAAGCTAAGGGTGGGGTGATAGCGAAAGATATGGATTTGGCAGGATGCATCCAATGATGATGAGAGATTTTGTGACCAAGGATAGCTAGAGGAGCAAGATGAGATGGCTGGATAGGATGGTAGATAGCTAGGATTATGATGGATATAAAGAGATGACATTGGGTTTGCATGAGGATAGCCTAGAGCTAGATACCAATGACAAGGGAAGATGGACAAGACAAGATCTCCAAGGAATATAGTGCCCCCAATCAGAAGATAACATGTGGAAGGAGGTCTTATGATGGATGTGATAGGATTGAAGCTAGGATGGAAAAAGCTGAAGGGGCTAGGGAGATGGATGATAGTTTGGATGGTTGGCTGAAGCTGCAGGAGATAAGTGGATGATGTGAGATGGAAGATGGAGGGTGGAGGATAGGTGGATAGAGTGGAAGATGGAGTTGGATGTCAAGAGATGACCAAAAGCATGAGGGTGATAGGCTAAGCTAGGGATGGCGGGATTACGCATGACGCTTGTTTGCTAAGTTTTCATCATGGTACTTGTCCAAGGTGCTTGAATTGCCAAGTTTTCACTAGTGGATGCTTTATTTTTCTTTATTTTTTTTAAATTTTTGACTTTGGACTTAGCTGGAATGATTTTGGCTTTCTTCAGCTATTTTTGGGATTTTTCACTGGCTGTTGGAATGTTCAATTTTGTTGCTAGCTGTTGGTACACCAGATGTGTGATTTATGCAATAGATTGGATTAGATGGGATTGATGGTAGGAGATGGAGGGATGAAAAGGTTGGAAAGGAGCATGAGATGGGGATGCTTGCAAGAGAAACATTGGCACATGTTGGGACGGGTGTGAAAAGAGCATATGGGGGATAGATGGTAGATGTGGGCGTGATGGAGGATTTGTGGAAGCGTGCTTGGGGATATAGGCACCCAAGATGGAGTTAGGAGATGGGGGACATGAGTCACTGGATGGAGGATTAGCAATGGTGGATGCCATTATGCATTGGGTTTCAACTTTTTTCTTTGAGATCCACATGGTTTTGGATTTTATTTTCATAGGCTTTTGCATTAGTTTGCATTCTTTGATTGGATTTCTCCTTTTTGGAGTATGTCTTTTAGAGTAGGTCCATATGATTTCCTAGGATGTGGATTTTTAGCTTTATGCATTTTGAAGTTGGCATTTACATTGTTGTGGTAAGCTTTGGGAAGATGGTTAGGAGAAGCTTTGTGAGATGGAGAGGATATGGGAGAGCGTGTAGGGGGATGATGTTGGATGATGTGCCTCGATATGTGCCTTTTCTGATCTTGCATAGGAATGGAGGGAATAGGATTTGAATGATGGCTAATAGGAGGATGGAGGATGGTAGATTTTGGGACATAGGGACCCAAAATGGATTTAGCGGATGAAGGGGGGATATGGTAGGTTGTTTTAGGTTGCAAAGATGGTGGAGGGGGGATGAAAAGATTTCTTGAAGGAGTGATGGGAGGCTGGCATGGGGGGTTTGGAGATAGGCTTGGTTTGGGGGTGTGGTGTACCAACACCTTTAGATGGTGAGCCTTTGGATACATATCCAAGACCATGAAATCCTAGATTTTTTTGTGCAATAATAGGCTTTCTGATTCCTTTCTCTTGTGGTCCTAAACCTTAACCTTGATAATGCCATTGATTGAGCATTTGAACTAGCTGAGGATACTTTTTGCTTGCAGAAAATGGTGGAAGTGCTTTATCAGATGTACTACAATAGGGAGATACTATTCTTAATTCTTCTGCTGAGAGGAGGCCACTATGGATGAATGTAAGTGAACCAAGAGGGTATATTATAGATGATGAAATAGCTTGGATAGGTGGTAAGATGGAAGCATGGAGTGGAGGAGATGGTAGGATAGGATCTTGATTTAGCTGATGGGATGAAAAGATATCCTGCAGTAGAGGAGGTATGGCTTAAGGTTTTGGAGATGGAGGGGATAGTGACTGCACTATGGATGGAAGACATGGTACAATGATATCTTCATTTATGCTTTGGGGGATGTCAACATGCTTTTGGGCAGGATCTTGATAGGATTGGTTTGGAGTGGATGGTGCGATAGGAGGTGAAGGGATGGACTCTTCAAAGGCAGCGGATGGATAGATGGGAGATTCAATAGTGGAGATGGGTGAGTAGAAGATGGATGCATAAGGGTCATTATGGGAGATTTGGGAAATGCTTGGAGGTGATGTGGATAGGATTTGGAGGGTTTTGACAGATGGTGGGATTTTGATGCTTGCGGGAAGTGGAAGGATTTTAAGCAATTTGATGGATGGTATGGGGATGATAGCTATGGGAGATGGAGGTGATATTATAGATGGGGAAGCTTCATTACTGACTACTTCACATGGTTGGATTAGATGACATGGCTTATCGACTGCTGGAGGTGACTTTTCTTGTATTTCCTCTAGGAGATTCTTTGGAGACTCGTGTGTCAAATGTGGAGGTAGATTGACAGGAATATCTAGTGTGATGGGGGTGGAAGATTAGAAGCTTGGTTGATTGGGTGATGGAGGAGAAGCTGGGATATCATATGGCATGACTAGATAGTTTGGAAGAATGCATGGATTTTGTGGGATGCTTGGGGGAATGTTTCTAAGGCTTTCAATATACCCGTCATAGTCAACAAGATTTTCATCATCATTGGAATAGGAGGTGGCGGGAGCAAGGACAATACGATCAAACACATCATGATAGGTTTGGGATTTCATGTTTTGATGATGAGTCGGATGGGGATGGGGTCTTGCATATGGATGAACACGGAAGCTCATGGTTGGATTTGGATTAAGCGCAAATTTTGGATTGGCTGATGAAGGATTTCCTAGGGAGAGTCAAAGCTGTATGACAGACCTAAGGAGGATTGGCTGGAGATTTTTGGCTTTCCTGTGGATGGAAGACTTCAAGGGCATGCTGTCAAAAAGTGAGAGTTTTGCTTTCCTATGCGTTGGATTGGTGGAGATTGTGTCAACTTAAGGATAGACTAATGATCCTATGGGCATGACACGAGATTGACCACTTGTGGATCCCAACCTTTAGCTCAAGGTGATGAGGGATAACAAGTGACAAAGCTAGATTGACCTAGACAAAGCTCTATCAAAGGGATAAGCTTGGTGAGGCTGGTGGATTGGTTGGATTGATTGGATAGCAAATTCTAGCAGAATGACAACAACTCTCTAAAGGCTTGGGTGTGATTTTGGATTGGGTTGCTAGCTGGCTGGGGGGGATGATTTGGAGAGACTTTGGATTTGGGATTGTTCTAAAGCAAGGAACTAGATAGATTCGGTTGCAGTGGGGGAGCTTGGATGATTTTCTGATGAGGCAGTGACTACGCTAAGTATGCCTTGAGCTAGGAGATTTTTGCTTTTTTGAGATTTTGACCAAAGTTGGCAAACATTCATTCAAAAGCTATGAACAAACAAGCAGACAAAATTTTGGAGCAAGCACGTCAAACACACCAACATCCTAGGAAGCTTTCTACAAGGATAAAATTTGTTAGAGCTAGGGAGTTCTCGATATACGCAAGGTATGTGAGGCCCAAATCCGTAGATGAAACCAAAAAGATGTCACACAGTCGAGAGGAGCGGTAACCCACTTCTCCTCTTTCACTTCTCAAGGGTATAAAGTTCCTTGAGGCTTAGCCCGAGTGACAAAATCTCCATTCCAAGAGAGGTGTCTTTGGATTCACCTCCCTATTTTTATACTCCGCCGGAATGCTGGAGTTAAGGTCGTCCCAAGGGGTGATGAAATCCCCAAGCAAGCCTCCTAAAAAGTGTAAAACAAGACCACATACATGATCTTGGGCTTTAAAAGACACGCGTTTATTCAAATTGATGATTTAGATTTTGTAAGCTATGATTGAAGACACTTGTGATTATGGCATACAATGTTCATTCCAATTTGACAGCATCGTCAACATAATGAAAGTCGAGAGATCGTCAACATAAGAAATGTGAGCGTCATTGAAAATGTGTCCAAACCATGAAATGTTCATTGATTGTTAGGCATTCAAGATTGAGTGTGAGTTTGTTTCAATCCCAAAACAAAGATGTGTGAAACTTGATTGCCAAGTGCGTGCCCGGAGGCCCTCCACGTCAAGATTTGTCCAATTTTTATGCCCAAATGAAGTGTGAGCGAGATTAATGTGCAAGGAATTTTCTAACTTAGAAAAACCACTAAAGGCCCAAGTGAGTGGAGTTTGATCTTTGTGGAGCACTTAACACCCTCTTAGGTAGACCCATCCCCATAGATGGCGCTGAGATTGCAACCAATGGTTAAATTGATGGGTGATTAAAGAGGGTGAGTCCAACTACAAACTTACTCAAAGCATCTTTATTAGTTTTTATAACTTAGAAGATTTCAAAAATGTGGATTCTTTTTATGCCCCAAAAGATAATTATTTGATCTATGGAATTCAAGATTGGATTTTTTGTTTTAATCATGCATTCATAAAAAAAAAAAACTTGATTTTAATCCATGGCACTCAAGAGTGATTTTAGCAACATGCATTCAAAGACAAGTGATTAAACATTCAAGTTTTTTCCTTTGAGCATTCAAGATTGAGATTTTGTGTGTTGTTTTAAGAACTTTGAAGTGCTTTGTTTTAGCCTTAGATCATTCAAGATTGTTTTGGACTAAAAAGTGAAAATGACTCTTTGGACTTTGGTTTTCATTCAAGATTTTGTGTTCTAGTTTGCATATTTTAAGCCCAAAAATGATATTCCTAGATTGTTTTGATGCATGAAAAACCTAAGAAACATTCAAGATTTTGCAACAAGACATTTGTTTGGAACAAATAACAAAGCTTTTAGGACAATTTTTGGCAACCATTTAGGACTCTTAGTTTTCATGAGATTTTTAAAAGAACTTTAAAATATTTGCAAATGAGGTTCATTTTATCCTTGATTGATGCTTTGAGTTTGATTTAGATTTTAGTGTGCACTTAGTGTTGATTTTGAACCTTTTGAAATGGAAACTTGAAGTTCTTTTTAAATTCCCAAAAATGAAGTGTTCCTAAATTTGCATGAATGCATCTAAAACCTTGATGTTGCAAGGATGCAAATGATTGGATTGGTTTAGTTTCACTTGTTAAAAGATTTTTTCTTTTTTGCAAATTTTTAATTTTTTAATGGATTTAAGTATGATTTGGGGGTTCATTTTAAGCACTAAAAAGAAGTGTGTATGATTTTGCTTCCTCAAAAAAAATGGCCAAGATCTCCCACAAGAAGAAGAAGAAGAAGTAGATGGAATAAGAAGAATATAGACAAGAAGAGGAAGAATAATTCCAAGTGCTTTGTCCACCTATAAGTATGAAAAATTTGCAAATACTATGAGATAGACTATGAGTTCCTTTGTCTTCTTCTGCTCATGTGGACCTACAAAACCAATTTATACAATCCTACCAATCACAAAAACAAGCAAAATTAGCCAAAATTAGTAAATGACATACAAAAATTGACTAAAAAAGCTAATGAAGATGACCCATGCGGGGTCCCACCGGGCGTGCCAAAATTTATATGAGCAATGTTAGTATGCTAATAGAAACCAAATTTAAATAAAGCTTCTACAAACTAAACAAAATTCATAAACTTCAAGATAGACTAAGATGAGCTCTCAATTAAGAATATGAGCCATTAATGGGCTCTCTCAATAAGAAGCTCTCTTGTTGAGTAGCTTTGTCTAAATAGATAGGATGTATGCTCAAGCTTTATGCTTCAAAAAGAGCTTCAAATGGAGTTGGAATTTGGGTGTGAGTGTATGGTTTTGATATAAAATGGCTTCTTAAAATGGCATTATGACTTTACTTCATGGATTGTGTTGTTTTGCAAAGGGGAAGGATCCAATTTATAGGCAAGAGGCTTGAGGGATTAAGGGCTAAGATGCAAGGATGGGGAAAAGCTCATGGAGGGCTCAGATTGCATGAGAGGAGAGCACATGGATTGTGCTTCCTTACAGCCAATCAGGGAGTGACACATGTCACAGGGTGAGAGGATGGAGGAAAGGGGAAGGATGAGTCAACAAAGGAGGCTCAAGGGATAAAATCTTCATAAAGACCCTCATAATGGCTTGTAAGAGCAATAAAAGGGCTTTGGAAGAATCATTTATGGCCTCGTGGGCTTCATAAAGTTTTATGGTTGGGATATTTTGGAGGGAGTTGAGATTGTTGACTTTCCTTGGCTTAGGAAAGTCTTAAGCTTGTTTAGGGAATGTGACAACATTAGGGGGTGAATTAGGCTTGGGTTTAGGATTAGATTAGGGATGTTAGAGATTTGCAAGTGGATGGCATTCATGAGGGTGGGTGAGTTAGTGGCTAAGCTTGGTTAGTATGGGTGGATGGGGTGGATTAGGCTAAAAAGAGGGTTTAGGGATAAGTTAGGGGCTTATTAGATTTGAGGGTTTTATTTATCAAATAGATTTATTTAATAAATGAGGATTTTGGAATTAGATAGAAGAATAGGATTTAATTGATAAATAATAGGTTATTTGATTTATCAATTAGGACCATAGATGATTAATTAAATTAATCAGCTAGGGGATGGCAAAGGATTAATTAAATAGGAATTTAATTAATGATGCCTTTAGAGATGGCTAAATTAGATTACCAAAGTGGTGTAATCAAATTTAGGTGTCTACAGTAGGTCCAGGGTTTGAAATCCACATGGAGCAAATTCACACAAGAACAAGAATAATAATATTAGTAATAATTGTGTGTTTTTATTAAAAGTGTGTTCTAATGGAGGCCTCATACAGACTGTTCAACATTCACATCAATTAAAGCGGCAAAGAGGAAAAGAGAGATGAATGGGCTCTAAATTTGGCTGGGGGAATTTAGGTGAAACCCGCCAAATTAATGAAGTGGTGGAGGTGTTGTTTTAGCAGGAGATCTTTCGATAGAGAAAAACACAGGTTTCAAATTAAGAGATTAATTTGCAGAATTGGTCTTTGTCTAGTGAAAACCCTTTACACAAAGACCTTTACACTGTCACAATAAAAAATGGAATAGACGAGCAATTATTGGCAGGAGGAAACATAGTTGATTATCCAAAAATATAAATGAATAGTTTAGTGCTTCAAGTGGAAATGAATACAAGTGCACAAACATTAATCTTTTGTGCAAGATTTGCATTTAAACCCTCATACCTGGTATCGTTGCACAAATGTTGCTCTCTGAATCCAAAAAATCTTTATACAAAGATTGCCCTTCTATCCTCGCGACTCTAGAGCCTGGAAGAAATGACAACTGTAGAGAGAAGAAACAAAGCATTCATCATGGGAAATCAAGAAAAATACATTATTCACAACATGGTTACCAGAACACAATAGAAACTAAAGTGTTACATATAAACAATCTCTATATGGTCACCTACAAAACCAAAAACAAGTAATGAATAGCATAATACAAAATAAAATGTTACATAGCAACAATGAACAAAGGTATTTAAATATTTTTGAAAAGTAAACACTAATAGATTGCAACATATTAATGACAAATGAATTTTTTTTGGGAATGACCAATTTCCCAAATGCACGATGCAGCAGTAAACATATGGTACACCCAAAACAAAATGCATTTAAGATTATAACTTAATCAGGAGATCGGTGAAGTATTCCTGAAGAAAGTTTGGAGTCACAAAACAAAATGCATTTAAGATTATAGTTTAATAAGGAGATCGTTGAAGTATTCCTGAAGAAAGTATGCAATTGCACATGTGAATGTAGAAACATGATGGTACACCTCAACAAAATACATTTAAGACTAGATTTTAGTTGAATGAACATGGCCTCTTCCATTTAAATCACTTTACTTTTAATAGATGGGTAAACATTAATAATAATTAATTTTCAATACGAAATTTTTGGGAATGGCTAAACAATAATATTAATCCATTTTTCTTTTTATTAAATTCTTTAAAACCACTAGCAAAATTTGCTACAACCAATTAAAAAATAGCATTAAAATATAAAAATGTCTATTTTCAAGCTAAACATTTAACATACATTAATGTTCTTACATCTTTCCAAAAAAAAATACTATAAAGTGGCTCAACAAAATACATTTAAGACTAGATTTTAGTTGAATGAATGTGGCCTCTTCCATTTAAATCACTTTACTTTTAATAAATGAGTAAACATTAATATTAATCAATTTTCAATGCAAAACTTTTGAGAATAGCTAAACAATAATATTAATCTATTTTTCTTTTTATTAAATTCTTTAAAACCACTAGCAAAATTTGCTATAACCAATTAAAAAATAGCATTAAAATATAAAAATTTCTATTTTCAGACTAAACATTTAACATACATTAATGTTCTTACATCTACCCAGAAAAAGACTAATAGAATAAAGTGGGCGAAAACAAGAGTCTCCTGCCTATAAGGCAGGGTCTAATAAGGAAGAATACGTGGGGTTGGCAGGACCAATCAAAGTTTGAAGAGCATATCCTGATTTCTCATGCTTTAACATTAAAAAGAGAAAAAAGAGACAAGAATTTGTTCCTGTGTGTTTCTCTACGCAAGGTAAAATTACTGGTCTTCCCTTCTTAACTTGCTCGCCTGTTTTTCCATTTCTCGCAGCATCCGTCAATGGCCATCCACACGATGTTCACGACGTTCTTCGAGGTAAATTCGTCTACAAATCACGATGTTCTTCAACGTAACTTCGTCCACAAATTAGAAGACGGCGATTTTATCGAGTGCATTTGATTACAGAGTCTAAAAATTCAATATATGGAGCAAATACTCCTGCCGCCTGCCGTCCCGCCTACAAGGCCCAGTACTGGTAATTAACTGCCTCTGTTGTTTTTCATACTTTGTAACATAATTCAGTAGTTTTGTTAATCATTCTGAGAGATGTCAACGGATTGTTATTGGAATAAAATGTAACAAAATCACAGAAATCTGAGCTTTAAATTCTCGTGCTTTTGCTACCCGAACCTAAATATATATGGATGAAAGGAACTTTTGCGGGTGCAGGATTCGCAACGCGGAGGATTACGCTTGGAGAGATCGAAGTCTGTCATGTTTCAACGTTTGAGAAGATATGGAGCTCCACCGAGCGGGGCAGAAATAAGAAAGGGGTTGCATTCTACAAGCCTCTTGATATTCAACCTGGTTATTTTATTCTGGGTCATCATTGTAACACCGATTCCCTTCAAGGCTGGGTGGTTGTGGTGAAAGATGTTAATGAGAATAGAGAAAGTCATGGGTCCACATCCCTTCCTCCATTAATGAAACCCGTGGATTACACGCTGGTGTGGAGCAGCGAGTCAGAGAAGGATAAAAAGGGCAAAAATGGTTTCTTCTGGTGGCCCAACGCCCCTCAAGGATATAAATCCCTGGGCTTCATCGTAACGAATGTTGAGGAGAAACCATCTTTGGAAGAGCTCAGATGCGTTCGATCAGACCTGACTGGAGTTTGTAAGAGTGGCATAAACATGTGGAATAAGAAAACAGGTATTTCTTCTTTCAAGGTATGGAGTACGATCCCGAACCCAGTAAAGCAAGAAAATGGGGTGTTTGCCGGGACGTTCTTTTGCACCACAAATGGAAAAACTGAAGAAACCTCAGAGCTTCCGATGGCTTGTCTAATAAACCCGAATCCCATACAATTAACAGGAATGCCAAGTCTGGAAGACGTGCATTCAATTATAGGCAAGTATGGTCCAACTGTGTTTTTCCATCCCAAGGAGACATATTTCCCCTCCTCAGTCTCTTGGTTTTTTAAAAATGGGGCATTGTTATATAACAAAGAGGACTCTTCCACGCCCGAAGAAATTGAAGAAGACGGATCGAACCTCCCACAGGGCGGCTCTGCTGACGGGGAGTACTGGATTGACCTGCCAAAAGACTCCGACAAAGCTCAAATTGTGAGGCGTGGGGATTTAGAGAGCGCAGAGGCGTATGTACATGGGAAATCGGTACTGGGAGGAACATTTACGGACATTGCAATGTGGGTGTTTTACCCCTTCAACGGCCCTGGCACTCTGGTGTTGCTGAAAGCAGTGTCAATACCGCTGGGTAGAATTGGAGAACATGTGGGCGACTGGGAGCACGTGACTTTACGTGTAAACAACTTCACCGGAGAATTATGGGGTATCTACTTTTCTCAGCACAGTGGAGGACGGTGGGTCGAAGCAGGGGATTTGGAATACGTTGAGGGTAGTGAGAAAGCCGTGGTGTATTCAGGCAAAAGTGGGCATGCTTGCTTTTCAAGGGCAGGACTCGTTCTTCAGGGGTGTGGAAAATTTGGAGTGGGCATCGCCAATTCGTCAGCGAAGAGTGCATATTTTCTGGATACGAGTAAGAAGTATAGAATTGTGGCTGCGGAGTATTTGAAGGGGATGGAGAGCGGTGAAAATGTTGGAGAGCCGGCGTGGTTGAATTATGCGAGGAAATGGGGACCCGAGATCGAATATGCGTCGTCGAAGTTGGTGGGATGTGTTAAACTGCCGTCTGAGGTTTCTGGGGAGGATGGACCGACCGGACCCAAATGGAAAAGCAGCTGGTTTGGAGATGAGAAAGTTAAAAATGTTTTCTAGAGATAGGTGGGTACTTGTGAAGAGCCGTGTTGTGCAGATGAATGGAAATTCGTATGTAAGGAACTTTCGATTTGGAATATACCTACAGAGATGCCGTCTCCACCATGTCACATCATTTTCGTGTTGTAAAATTCGTATGCTTGTATTGTTCATAATCTACGAAACGTCTCCCAATCAGATCTTTTTCCAAGATGATGTCATATTTGGAACTGGGCTCGTCTTTGTGGATTATGTCCACACACAGGAGAGTTCTGTATGTAATTATATTCTTTTCTTTCAATATAATTTTGCATTGAAGGGGCTTATTGTATTTTCTCTAGGCAAATATATTTTAAACTAACGATTGGATATTTTTCTATCAAAATAGTATATTAAATAAATTATTGTTTAACATGTGATTGGCTGATCTTTTAGGTGTTATAAGACTCTTTTTTAGGAGCTAATACCAAATGTCAATTACAAAGTATTACTATTATTTTAGAAAGTATATATATGATGATTTGTGAATAAGATTATTCTGAATATATTATAGATTTTATTTATGGTTTGTAATTTTGAAGAGGTTAAGTTGAGTTCATTTGGACTATAGCCAATCCAAATTCTTCATTCTTTTATTTATTTTATTTAATTATAAGTGATGTTTGGTTGAAATATATACCATGGTTAATGTTTGTTTAGTTTAAATTTTATGATTTTATTTATTTTTAATTCTATATACTATTCTTTTATCAAGTTTAATTAATGTACAGTTTTTTTAATTAAGAATTTAGAATAAATTTATTTCATTTAACAAAATTGTTTAAGATTTAAAAATTTAAAAATATTTATTATATTAGCTATTATTTAACTTAAAGAAAGTAATCTATACTTTTATTTAAATTTAATTTTTTTTAATTTAAAATAGAATTAAGAAATAAAAAATAATAGAAATTATAAAATTTGAACTTTTATTTAGTTATATAAATTGCAAAGCTATTTTCACATATAATAAATATACAAATACTAATTATTTAGTATCTTACATAATTATTTTATATATTTAAAATTATATAAGGATATTATTAAAATTTCTATTAAGCTTAATGAAAATTCTACTTTAAAATATAAAATTTTAATAAATTAAAAATTAAAAATTAATATATAAATAACTATTTTAATTAATATTATTAATTTATAAATATATTTTAATAATTTTATCAAATTATTTAATATCTAATTAAATTTTATTAAATATGAGAATATAACTAACTATTAGGCAAATACTAGCCACTACATGGCACTTGTGTTTGATATGGTGTTGTATTCATTTTTCGATCTTAATTCTAAATATTAATTTAGATATAAAAAATTGTGATCAAGTATATTTAGTCAATAGGCTATTATAGGTGTGGATCTCATCATAAACCTGTGTGATGCCAAAACCCCTTACCAATCATTGGTTAAACAAAAAGTTGTGATCAAGTATATTTAGTTGATAGACTATTATAGGTGTGGATCTCATCCCAAACCTGTCTGACACACAAACCACAAACCAATCATTAGTTTTTGTCATTGAAACCGTCCCTCAAGAATAAATCTCTAAATATCAAATCAGATATTTTCCTAAGTCAAATCAGATTTTCTTTATGCGATCATATTATGCTTGTTTGAAAGAGCCAAGGTAACTTTTAGCATGGATGGCATAGAATGATGGAGAGAGCATGGACAACCATTGAAGTCATCGCGGCTATTAATTCCTTTGTTTCTTTTTTATTTAAAAATTATTGAAAAATTGCATGTTGCAAAGTTGTGTTTCCACTTTGGAATGCTCAAACCTGTTTGATGTGATCAATGCTTGTAAGGCTTCGAAAGGAAATGACTAGCATCAAGAGATTCTTTATCATCCATATTGAAGGAGGTGGATAGTGTGGATCAAAGACAAACACGAAGACATCAAGTTGTGCTACAGCACTTCATACTCATTAACATATCTGAAATCTATTACAAATCCATAGAATGCTACACCATTCCATCCACTCATGATCCACCATGAGAAACCCAAAATGGGCTCTACTGATCCACCATGATCCGATAAACATCTGATACTCAAATCCTTACATAATACCTCTACTTATAGAGGTTTGAGAACTCTCTCTAGAATACACCAAACATTTTACACATGCTATAATATTAAATATTGACTTTTATTTTGTGGGCTGGACAGCTAAGTTGTCTGCAATTTATTGTGGACGGTGCTAGAGAGCTCTTTGATTGTGGACGGCTGAGTTGGGTTGGACGGTGGACTGTTGTACGGCTGTGGACGATGGGAGAAATTACTCCTGCCAACACTCCCCTTTAATTTCTATCACTAATGCTACTGCATTTATATTGTTTTCCCTCATTATAATTACTTCGATTTTTACGGCTTACCCCTAACCAATGCAATTCTGAAGTGGTTCCAAGCTCACCACGAACTTCTCAAACATTACACAAATGGTTTCAAGATCACCATAAACTTTGCACTCAAATGGTTTACAAACCAAGCATTCATTGGTTCTACTAACCATGAATCATCACTATAGGGAAACTATCATCACTCTAGGCCTTTCTCTTTTGTACTTGCATCAAACTGATTATTGAGTCCATATAAAAAGAAATCCATCTACCAAGATACATGGGTGCCTAGCCGCTGTACTCACCAATTCTATAGGAATCCTTTTTAGATACATGGTTCATCAATACATTCAGTCAAACTCTAGGGTGTCGGGTACAACCGATAATGCACCCGTTACAATAGATTATTAACAAGCAATTCTCATTCAATCTCCATCACTTGATTGGGGGATATCAATTCAGCCATCTACTATTACATGACCACATTTGATATGACAAAGCCTTAAACATTTTCTCATCCAGATTCCAACACTTAAACTCCAAATCAGCACACACATAGAACTTTGCATCATGACAACCAACTCACCACCAATACAACCTACTTTCACTTACTGTAACCACAACTAACTTCAATAACTATTCTATAAAATCAAACATGCATACTTCAAACACAAAGATATAATAAACATTTCCATTATCCAAATCTTCCATGTCATGTGTATGCATTCTTTGGCACTCCCGCTTGCACAAAGATGCTCCACATGCTTCTAATCTATGAATGATAGCGTCACACAGCACTAATTCAAACACACTTCAACTTTGGCTTTCTTCTTTTCACAACTTCTTTGTTTCTCATAGCAATCTCTTGACTTGTTCTTCTCTTTATTCTTGCAGAAGATAACTTCAAATGCCATTACCTGTTGGGCTACGATGCCACAACACTCTTCATCGATTTTAAACTTCTCGAGCTCTCCACAATCTCTAGGATCATATTCCATTAGCTCTGATATCACTTGAAGGAGGTGGATAGAGTGGATCAAAGACAAACACGAAGACATCAAGTTGTGCTACAGCACTTCATACTCATTAACATATCTGAAATCTATTACAAATCCATAGAATGCTACAGCATTCCATCCACTCATGATCCACCATGAGAAACCCAAAATGGGCTCTACTGATCCACCATGATCAAATAAACATCTGATACTCAAATCCTTACATAATACCTCTATTTATAGAGGTTTGAGAACTCTCTCTAGAATACACCAAACATTTTACACATGCTATAATATTAAATATTGACTATTATTTTGTGGGTTGGACGGTGGGCTGGATGGCTAAGTTGTCTGCAATTTATTGTGGACGGTGCTGGAGAGTTCTTTGATTGTGGATGGCTGAGTTGGGCTGGATGGTGGACTGTTGTACGGCTGTGGATGGTGGGAGAAATTACTCCTGCCAACACATATTGAACCCTCAAATATGCTCAATTTCTGTGAGATCAATCCAATTTCAAACTAACCAAGTATGCCTTTGTCACTACCTATTTCAGAAAATTTCAATGAAGCTCATTCTCATGGGCCTTCCCCCAAATTTGGATCACATCTATTTCAATGATACATCAAACTATGTCTTGAGTCTCCATCTGTGTAGAGGCATTAGAACGAAGCAAGATTGGATCAAAATACTGAGACCCACTCCTCTAGACATTGCCTGTTGAGATCTCTCTAGTGCCTCTATCTTTGCTACATGTTATGCTAGTAGGGAAGCAGTTCACAGTAAGTTAACAAACATGACCTTGCTCTCTAGTTTACGCTTCAGGTACTCTTTGTGGGTCAAAATGAAATGCAAAGCGAAGCATTTAGTGATTTAGTGAGAAATAACATGAAACTATAAAAAGAGACTCTCAACATTCAACATTCAACAAATTAGGAATGCCACTGGTAATTTCAATGATGCCAATGTGGTTGGCCAGGGCAGTTTGGGAACAATTTATAAGGGCACCCAATTGAGGTTAAGAAGATCACAACATGTAGTTCAGAAGGGGAAATTGAATTCATTAATGAGACCTAGAGATCATCAACATCATAAGGCACCAAAATGTGGTGGCTCTTAGAGGATCATGTGTTTCCAGTGATGACAAAGAGGGGTGCCCGAGATTCTTGATTTTTGGTTACATGGCAAATGAGAGTACAGATGAACACATTTTTGGGGCAAACAAGGGAAGTCTGAGTTTGCAGTAGAAGATCTAAGTTATAGCTGCCTCAATTGTTAAAATTACAATTTTTATGTCTTAAATGTTCTAGTGGATTGAAAACCTATCAACTTCCTTACTCTAAGGTATTTCATGTCTTTAATAGAATTCTTACCCAAGGTATTTTGATTGTGAATGATGGTTAGAAGTAGGTCGTAACTATTTACATAGACATGAAGAGTGACCCGGTCATATTTGTGTACAAATGGTGAAGGAGCTTATGAAGCCCCGAATTAAATTGTTGAAATAACTCATTGGATGTTTCATCACTAACACCATTCTATTGTTTAAAGTCAGAGTCCCTCATTCATGGACTACAACCCAATGCTAAAATTCTAAACACTATAAAAAAAATTCCACCTATCTCATGCAAACTCTGCAACACTGATGAAAAATAATAAGATTATAGAGCATTTCACACCTTAATAATTGCATTCTAATGATGTTTCATAAAATGTAATAAAAATATCTATTAAAAAGCATACAAAAATTATCGTATTATACAGTGTCAAATTTGTCATCTTTAATTATTTCCAATGGTAATAATGTCATTAAACTTCACTGTAATGAATAGTTTTCAAAAACTTGATCATGTCAGGGTTTATATATATATATATATATATATATATATATATATATATATATATATATATATATTCAATATAGAAACATGAGGTTGAGGGGGTTGCCTTGGACATGATAACCTTCTCCCTCATTCTTTGGAAGGTTCCAATCTTTATAAATGGCTAAATGCATCCTCCATACTCTTGGGTTTTAAACTTTATAGATGGTGTTACAAAGAAAATCAATTGTGCTTAATCTTTTTTATGACTTATTAATTTTATGTGACAGAAAAAATGCAAGTTTCGTACTCCCTCCCCTCATAACACTGATCAAAATGCAAGTATGATGTTAGGAACCTGTGTGTTCCTTCTGTTTATTTTGTTAGAGTAGTGTTGTTGGACGCATATGCTTTGTAAGTCGTCCCGTGAGTATATTTTATTATCCCACATGCATAGGTAGTATTACTTTTCTAGATCGTACTCAGTATATAAGAATAGGTTGAGGCCCTTGATGGGCACGGACGAATTTATTGTATTGAGCTTGCTCAAAGGAGGTTACCCCCTCGAAGTGGCCTGCGATCAGTAGATTCATTCTGAGTTCTGCTATCACTTTGTATTCTGTTATTTCGAGCATTCTCACGATATTGCTATAAGGAGGTTCTTCACATCTGGTATCAGAGCACTCTCTTGGGCTCGCTGGGTGGAAATTACATCAAATTTTTTTTTCTGTCGTGGCCTTCAGGTTCCTCTCACTTCTAATATCTCTTGTTATTGCAATAACTCTTTTCAGTTGTTCTGTCTGTGAGTGAATTTTTCTAAGTCGACTGTTCAAAAAAAAAATTTCTGTTTTTTAGTCGTAGCTTCCTTGTTTGCTTTCTGTTTCTGCTCATACTTCCACAGAACGTCTGCAATATCATTTCGCATACTTCCTTCCTTGGCGACCCAACCCCAAATTTTACATATCAAAGCCCTAAATCCCTCATTTATCTAATTTTAGGGTTTGCCCTATCTTTTTCACCTCTCATCCAATCGCCACCAAACTGAGCCACAAGATTCAATTCCTCATTTTGCTCCCTTATCCCTCTTGGACTATTCGCCTCATTTCGCCTCCCTACCCTTGAAACCCTCATTTTTCTTTTTCCCTTGTCCCCAGATAGTCTCCCACCACCCGTCGAACACCCATTTCCTATATGAGTTTTACCCAAATCCAAGTTTGCCGTCACTAAAAAAGTTTTTGTTTCTCATCTTCTACCCATTCCAAAAAAAAAAAAAAACCTTGCTTTATGGTTGTTACGCGTACAGGAGCAAAAATCATGGAAGAGGAAATTGCATCCCTCAAAACCAAACTTCAAGATCTGGATGACAAAATTCTGGGTCTTAACTTTCAGCAGTCAGCCATGAGCCGAAACCATTCAGGAGATACTGGGTCCTCTTCTGGCAATTTCCGTGGACCAAAGCTTGATTTTCCACGCTTCGATGGTTCTGATCCGACTGGATGGATCTATAGGGCAGAGCAGTATTTCAGCTTGCATAATACTTTGGATAACCACAAAGTCCCCCTTGCATCTTTTCATTTGGAACATGAAGCTCTTCAATGGTTCCGTTGGTACATCAAGGCTAATGTAGGCCCAACGTGGAGAGAATTGTGCACCCTCATTTTGGAGCGCTTTGGCCCTAGTTCCTTTGATGATTTCACAGGAGCACTCACTAAACTGCGTCAAACAAGCACTGTAAGAGAATACCAGACAGAGTTTGAAAAATTAGCTAATTACATAGAGGGCTTGTCTGATGAATTCTTCCGTAGTTGTTTTGTCAGTGGTCTGAAGGATGCACTTCGCTCAGAAGTCAAAATGTTTCGACCTACTACAATGATGGAAGCCCTTGGGTTGGCTAAGTTAGCGGAAGACAAGATTAGTGCTCTACAACGCTCCAGATCTAATTTTGTTCCATTCAGAAATACAGGTTCTCACAACCCTCCAGTCATACCAGCTCCCAGAACTACTCTGATCAAGCACTTGTCTGAAACAGAGATGCGAGTCAGGCGAGACAAAGGGCTTTGTTATAATTGTGATGAGAAATGGTCTCGGGGCCATAGATGTGTTCAGCAAAAGCTCTATCTCTTGGATGTGGATTCTCCACCGGAACTGGAAGAATATGTAGATGCTCAGGAAACAGTGGATGATGAGGTTGAGCCTCACCAGCCTGAACCTCCTTCACCAGAAGCTCCACCAGAGATATCTGTCCATGCTTTGGCAGGAGTCACTACTCCACAAACCATGCGGGTCCAGGGTTTCTTCAAGAAGATCCCTCTTACTATACTCATTGATTCTGGTAGCACTCATAACTTCATTGATCCACGAATAGCCAAACAGGCTGATTGCTTTATCCATCCCTGCTCTAGCTTTGAAGTCATGATTGCCAATGGGGGCACTTTACCTTGTAAAGGGAAATGTCGCAATGTGCGTCTCTCTATTGGAGATTATAACATGCACTCTGACATGTTTGCCTTACCCTTAGGTGGCTGTGATGTGGTTTTGGGTGCCCAATGGTTACGCACTCTTGGCCCCATTCTCTGGGATTTTGCTGAACTTTGGATGCAGTTTTCAGCCGAGGGGCACCAACACACTTTGAAAGGCTTACAACCAGGGTCTCTCAGCATCATCAGTTCACACCGTATGGAAAAACTTCTTAAGAAGAATTCACATGGTGTCATCGCTCAGCTCCATTCCATTCAGATGCAGCCATTAGCAGTCTCTAGCACTCCTGCCGATCTCCAACACATTTTGGACAAGTATTCTGGTGTATTTGCTGAACCTGTGGGATTACCTCCTTCTCGTCCAGAGGACCACCGTATTCAGCTCCTTCTTGGCAGTGTTCCGCCCAACATCAGGCCCTACCGCTACCCATTTCATCAGAAGACCGAAATCGAGATACTTGTCCGTGACTTACTGAAGCAAGGTATTATTCGCCCTAGTACCAGTTCCTTTTCTTCTCCAGTTCTGCTTGTTCGCAAAAAAGATGGGTCATGGCGACTCTGCATTGATTTCCGAGCACTTAATCATCTCACTATAAAGGACAAGTTTCCCATTCCAGTTGTTGATGAACTTCTTGATGAACTTCATGGGGCTCATTTTTTCTCCAAGTTAGATCTTCGTTCTGGGTATCATCAAATTCGGGTTAATGAGGAGGATATACCTAAAACTGCCTTCCGCACACATGATGGTCACTATGAATTTTTAGTCATGCCCTTTGGCCTCACGAATGCTCCTTCAACATTTCAGGCAGTGATGAATAACATATTTCGACCATACCTCCGAAAATTCATTCTGGTCTTCTTTGATGATATCCTCATATATAACAAAACTTGGGCTGAGCATCTCCATCATCTGGAGCTTGTCTTGCAACTTCTCTCTGATCATCAACTCTGTGCAAAACTATCTAAATGTGTGTTTGGCCAGGAGGAAGTGGAGTATCTCGGGCATATTGTTGCACACCATGGAGTGCGGGTGGATCCTACAAAAATAGATGCCATGAAAACTTGGCCGCATCCTAAAACTCTCAAGAGCCTTCGGGGTTTTTTGGGGTTGACTGGCTACTACCGCAAGTTTGTCAAAGATTACGGGAAAATTGCAGCACCATTGACAGCTCTGTTAAAAAAGGATGCCTTCTCCTGGACCCCTGTTGCTGAGACTGCATTTGAACAACTGAAACAGGCTATGTGCAGTACACCTGTTCTCGCGATGCCAGTTTCGTACTCCCTCCCCTCATAACACTGATCAAAATGCAAGTATGACTACTTTTAAGCCACCACAACTATGCTCAATAGGAAGAGGGACACCCAACAACCCAACAACAAATTAATCGCTTAGTATGAAGAAAAATCAATCCACATATCCAATCAATAGCCTTAATACTATTGATAGATTTAATTTTTTTTAAACTCAAAAAAATATGGCTTTGATAACCATTTCTTGGATTGGGGTTGACTCTATGTTTCCATGGAGCTGCTTAAATGTCATTTCTACTTAATTTTAAGCAACAAGAGTGTTCCCATGCAATTCTTTAAGTGAAGGGAAATGATAAATTGGAATTTTTCCCTATTTTAGTGGAGTAACTATAATTTATGAATTGAAATTAAACATCCAAAAAACATGGGGAGCTGAAAATAAGGATTGACTACTTATTGGAAAAAAATGATGTGGCCTAACAAATTTGCTTCCCTCATTTTATAATGTCTTATTTTTAGTGTGATTTTTTTGTGAGAAAGTATATAACCAGTACTTTTATTAAAATGTAATTAAAGATAAAATAAAAAGTCAAATTTCATAAGCATGGGGTCACGAAGTCTACAATATACTACTAAAAATATTGAGCAACGATTGCTAGCCAAAACAATCTTAGCAGCCGCATGGAGACCTACCCTCAACATGTGATCCATGGGAACACATAATTTTGGACTCTTGGATTTTGATTCCCATGTGTGAGATGTCATGGATTTCAGCATACCCACCTTGACCTCTTTGTTCTCCAGGGAGAAATACATATCATTGACACCATATTGAGTGTTCCAACTAGCCATTTATGAGGCAATTCTGCTTGCTTGAGAATGTCAGTGTGAAGGTGCCTAAAAGTAATAAAGATGCTACCAATGGTGAAGATATTAAAAGGATTGACATTGGAAGTGATTAGAAGGGAACCCCAAAAAAATAGTAGTGTGGAAATTTAGGGTTTTGGTATTTTGAGGATGACAATGTTTTGAATGTGTAAGCATATTTGATGTCATGTAACTAATATTTTCAACAATAACTCTAATAAATTTATCATCTATTTGATTTATACTCACATTTATTTTAAATGAGGTAAGATGATGAATAAGCTTGTGCCCACATGCTCAATTGAGTTAAATTGAAGATTGATAATGTTTAGTCATGTGGGTGACTTTCTATTATTCATTTTAATTTATTGTAAATTTTAAAAAATAATTTTGAATATTATTGCAACAAATTACTAAAATCTTTGATTAAAAAAAAGAGAAACTATCAATTATGAAACCCCTCACCACCAAATCTAGATGGTTGTACTCTATTTTTAGCATTTAAAGATTAGAATATTCTATAATTTTTTGTAGAAGTAAACACCTCATCATCCTATTTGGATAACCTTTTATTAATCTTATAGATTTAAATTTGATATTTATTGTAAGCTAAAATAAGTGGTACTTTGGAATTACATCTCTATGTATACACTATGATAATGTTAATTAGTCATCATTCTTGAAAAGTTAAACTACAAATCTAATGTTCTATACATAAGTTTCTTAAAAATTTGCATGGTATTTTAAGTATTGCATAAAGAAAAGTATTGTATCTTTTGTGCACAAATTAAATCACACCCTCTAAGATATCATCTTACAAATTGAAACAAAAGTCACATAAATATTTCACAAACAAGAAAGATATATATGGTAAATTCTTTTACAATATTCACATTGGTATTATTTGTAATCGATTTCATAAATATCCATCTTGATTAAATAAGGTTTTGCTAGCTATAATGTTAGAGTTAAAATTATAAAGGAATGTCATTTTAATTATGGTACATCAACTATAAATTCTTAGATGCCCTAATGTAAAATAATCTTTTTGGGAACCCCAACAAACAAAAAACAATAAATGCCATCTAGTTTTATCATTTTTACAAAATTTCATCAAATAGTAATCCCTTATCAAACAAGATTCTTAACTACATATAAAAACAATACAACCACTATTCATTATATTACATCAATTAAAACAAGAACTAATAAAAAACAAAATAATAATCTAAAACAACCCAAATAGTAGAAATAAGTCAATACACCCTTACAAACAAAACAATATGTGTTTGTAAACAAACTGTATTTGACCAACCAACACACCTTTACTCTACAAACAATCTAGTGAGGCTACACACACACAAAATGCTTAAATTTCTCAATCTTCCTATTGTACTTAGTACTATAGTAAAACCACACTGACAACCAAATATTGATAGTGATCTAGTGAGGCTACACAACAAAAGAATGCTTAAATTACTCAATCTTTTTGTTGCATTTAATACTATAGTAAAATCACACCGAGAACCAATATTTATAGTGATCTTGACTAACTTCCAAAAGAACTCTTGTTATGTAGAGGCCAATGAACAATGTTAATAACAAACCTATAGATTCAAATGGGTTTTGCAGATGGATTAATTGGGAGGTAGTAGATATTGTGTTCACACTTGGAAGTAAACCCCTAGAACCACCTCTAAATGTGGTTGTCTAATTTGATAATTACAATGGACCACCTTGGACCCAAGATGACCCAAAACATTTACCTATATTCCTAGTTAATCATAGACAAATACTAGTACTAGTATATATGTCAATAGGGGGAAAGATAAGGTGTAAATTTAGTTATATGAATAATGGTAAATAGTTTATGTGAGTTTTTTTTTTTTAATATTTTTTTTGTTACAAAATTAATTTTCCTAATTTATCTTAATAGAGTGGTCCTAACAAACCTTTGTAAATCTGCTAACAGGGTGCTTACTTAGTTGTAAGTTTAAATCCTTTAATCAAGGTAGATTGAATAAGTCTTGTAATTGTCCTTGCTACCAGCGACACCTTGCACCTCACTGACCTTACCCCCTACATTTTTCTACAACCTACTAACCTTACCTCCCACATTTCCCTACAAACCACTCGTGCAGGATGCTTGACCACCATTGTTGGAATTCCCATCCAATGCACAATTCAAATTTTCCACAAAAAAGAGGCATAAATATATTATATATTACAAATATGAAAAAATATGGTTTTGTCTAGTAGAAGTTTAAAAAGTGAATTTTGTAAATGCAATTAAATAGACTACGTACAAAAATAATCCATGCTTTTCAATTTAAAATTTTGAGATAACAAGATTTATAATTAACAAAAGGTATTGAAATCATTGAAATACATACACGTTATATTTTAAACAAGGCATCAAAGTTACTGGCTAAAGTGGACATATTTTAAAGTAGGATGAAGTTGAGGTGAAGATATATAAGTTAGATTTCATTTTGTAGATTTATTGTTGAAATTGCATGCAACCTATATAGAAAAATACCTTGAAAATATGTTGTGTAGGTACACTAACATTCTACTTGCAATTGGTTGAATCCCATGTCTTCAAGGTACATTGATGTTGAGAGAAAAGGTCATGATTGCTGTCAAGAGTTATCAAACATGCAAACTAGGATTAATCTATCAAAAGTAGCTCTTGGTGAGGTGAAGTAGGTAGAAGATCTCTTTCTATTTAGTTGCTAGTCTAGATTTCTTTTTTTCTTTTTCTTTTTCATTTCCATGATGATGAAACTCTATGCTAATTGTTTCTACTTTAATTTATCAGGAGGGTACTTTTTTCTGTTGCACTTAACAAGATTCCAATGACATGCATGGCAATGAAAATTTAGGCAAATGTGACGATTTATCACATTTTTAGCTCTACAGCCATCCATTCTTTTTTTTCCTTCAAAAATTTGTTATCAATATTTAAAAAAGGAATAACGATCTTTTGTACTACTCACCTTAATTTTTCCCATTCAAAGTATTAAGATTTTTGGTAAGGAGATTTTGACAATTTAGAAGTAAAACTGCCAAAATTTACAATTGAGTCAATGATCACTTTGCTTATTGATAGACAAGAAGGGTCCCTATAGTATAGTATAAATATGTAAAATAGATAATAGTTATTTAAAATATAAATTCTCTTTTATAGACCTTATACATGGTAGACGATTTTGATTTAATATTTAATGATTGACAATCAAATATGTTTAACTTATGATGATTTAGAAAACCCATAGCTATATTGATCTAAAATTTTATCTAATACAAACCAGAAATGCCTTGTGATTTACTTTGTTTAAGAAAAGAGAAACCTCTTCCACTTTAGTTATTAAAAATAAAAATCGTATCACTCCCCCTACATTTCTAAAAACATGGACTTGTCAAAATTCATTTCTTTTATCTCTATCTATAATAGTACAAACAATAGTATAAAATGTTGTTAAATTTATAAGGAGCATTGATTTCTTTATACCCAACTAAAAGTAGTTAAATATAAAATGACATCATTTATATTAGCACACAGTTAAATTTGAACAATTGTACAACCTTAGAGCTAATTTGCTCATTGAAATTTCAAATGAGCATATTATACATATCATTTTTTAAGCACCATAATTTTGTATTTTTAATGTGAAAATAATAATATTTTTATTAGGCCAATAGTGGCATGTTGTGATGGTTAAGTTGTTATGTTGTTATCCTTTCCATCAAGGTTCAAATCTCATCGGGATGAGGTCCCCCGTTTGTAGCCTCACTGGTTCATAGCTCCAGGTCAAAGCGTTTACCCCTCTTTAAAAAATAATAATAATAATATTTTTATTAGATTAATATTGTCAAAAATATTAAACATTCAATCAACATGTTTGTTATATGTTTTTAAAAATTAAATAATAATATTACTCAAATTTCATATAACGTATGTTTTAAAATTACTAAATAATAAATTATATAATATAATATAATGATTTAAATAAATAAAAATATCAAAATTAAAATATATATAAATATAAACTTAAATTTAAAATAATCTTATTATTCAATTCCATAACATATATATTTTTAAAAATTATTAAATAATATAATAATTAAAATACACTGAAAATTATTATTATTATTATACAAATATCAATTAAAAACTTAATATATAATTAATGATTGATATATTCGTTATCTTATTAGTATGATTTTTTTTTATAGGTAACATTTTTTATTTTCATTGATAATAAAAGAAGTATTACATTGGATTGTCATTTGCATAAGTTGGTCAAAAGATTTACAAACTTTCATCTTCCCTACCTTAGAGACATATATAGATATTAAAAGAAAATGGTATTAATGCTCATTCAAAAAACAACAACACCCCATCCCACAAAAAAGCTAAGTAGTAGATGCCAAAGGTAATGACACAATTAACCACCAACAAGCACATGTGCTTAATCCTTAAATAAACTATTGTGATGCTTCCTCCCTCATGTAATTAGGAATGTTATGGTCATCCTGAATTGACTTTGGCATGCTCAGAGACCTGGTTCCTTGGTGATGCTTTCTACCCATTTCACTTGTGCTTGCCTCTTTGATCAATGAGATTTCTAGCCACATTTCTTTCATCATGGAATCCCCAACATCATTTTGAACTCTCCTCTCAATCTAGTGTCATAGGGGAAAACTTGGTGTTGTTGCACTCTTACAAGGCATCACCTTCATGAATCCCTGCCTCTCCTCACTCGAAACCCAAACCTTCTCTTGCAAGAATTTCAAAATCTTCTTCCACCCTTTCTCTGCCTGCGGTACTTGCAACCCTTGTCGATTTGTCGATGACCAAAAAATTAGGGGTTGAACCAAGTAATCCCCTCCCCCAATTAGCCTTCATGGTTCCTGTCCCATTTCCAAACCCACACCTAGAACAGCTCTATCCACAATATCCTTTGGCCCCTACAACCATTGTGGGTCAACTCATGCTGCCACAACCCTACGGACTTCCTCCTTGGTCTTGCCAACTAGTAGAGCCAATGCCACAAAGAGTGAAGAAACATCCAAATTGGAGATTCTCCTCTAGTAGGATTCCAAATATTCCACTCCATACATTTGTTGAATGCCATCCAAGAACTCCTAGTTTTTGAACAAGAAAATTTTCTTTAGATGCCTAACCATAATCTTCCCTCCATACAATTGTGTCTGGTTGTCTGATTCAAGTGCAAAGTTAGCCTCCATATTCGTCTCTCTGCTGAAAACCCTATGAAATGCCCTTCCCTTTCTCCTTAAATCACGCACTTTGAACAATCTGGAAGCTTTCTCTATATGAGGTGTCATTTAATAATTACAATTTCTATCATGCGTGAAGGATTGATATTTCCTAAAAGCCATTGGGAGTATTAATTCATGATTTGAGTTGTTGTCATGCCTATATTTTCCTACCCAAAATAAGAAATAAATTTCTTTAAAGGAAGACATGATTAAGATAACTATTTTCAACTACAAATTTCAAATCCACACTATAAGGAAATGAAACTTTGATTAACTAATTGATTTGAACTCAAAAGAGCATTAGATTTCCATTTAACAGTCTTTCAAATATGCATCTTAATAAGACATAGAACTATTTCTTTTATTTTATTTGTTTTCTTATATTCATATAGGAAACCTTTCATACATCACAAATGTAAGATCACAAACTTCTCTTTTGCATTGAATCATATACACAATCTTAAATCAAGTAGCAAGGCTTAGCTTTTATAAGTTTCATTTTCATTTCTTTGCAAGATACAATAAAGAAAACTACTAATACTCAAAAAATGCTCATTTTCCACCCTACCAATCAATGGCATCATGAGGCCTCTGGTGCCCTAGCCATACACCCGAGCAAGAACTCACTGCATCTAAGGATCATAGATGTTATCATAAGAGTGAGTTCCTAATACAAGAACAACATTTTTAACTACACTTGTTACACATTTCAGACCTACATGAATCCAACTCAAAAAGAAGTACTACAAAAGAAAAGGGATAGAAAGACTCATCTCTCTCTCAAGTTCCCTCTTGATCTTCTTCTCCTCATACTGTTCTACCATCCTCTCCTCCTTTCTCCATTCCCTTATTCTGCATATAACTTCCCCTTTTTATCTCCAACAATGGTGAAAAAATAATGGTCCATCCTCCAAAGTCTTCTTCCCTCTTCTTCCAAAATCCTCCCTTATTTAATGAAGGCACATGGCTTTCTTATCAATGTGTCATAACCCATTGTCTCCCACTATTCATTTTCGTCACATTTGAATTGGGGCCATTTTGAGGTGTCATAATGTGAATTTTAACCATGATTTGACCCTCAACTAACCCCCAACCTTAGGTAGTATAAGTGGGTTAGGTTATTTTAACCTAGAATGCATTCTAGGATCTATTTTAACCCCTCTAAAGTCCAACTTTAGTTCATATCCGATTTTACAAAAAGTTTGCATTGAGGTTGACTTTGATTGTTGTACAAGAGTTGGCATAGTTTTCTCAAAGGTCTTCATAATCATTAGATTAGGCCTTCATAATCATCCGTTGTACAAATTCAAATTTAACATCAGTAACTCAAACATATAAATATAAGATTGTAAACATTAATACATATCCCTGAATTAACCATAGATCAACCCATTAGATCAATATCATATTCCAACATCATTTCTTCAGAATCATTTGCATATGAAATTCATTTACAAATAAGTATCATTCTTTTTATTTTAATTGCTCTAATTAAAAACTTTTCAAGAATAATAACCACATTAATAATTCATAGCATATGTATCAAAACACCTTACATCTTACACATACATTAATCAAATTTATCAAGCATAAGTACTTACTCTCACTAATTATAGGATTCAGATCATAATATCTCTTAGAATAACATAACAAGTATCACTAGTATTCATTGTGTTATCTATATTCTATTCATTTTTGTACTTCTTTATTTTGAATTAAATTGATACATAATTTACTTCCAAACTTGATTTCCATTTTCACAGTCACCTTATGTAGAATGTATTTACCACAACACAATATCTATTCTATTCAATTGGTCATATTTTCAATTACTAAAACTATCTAATCATCATGATGATATAAGATGAATAATATAAGGTATTTATCCATAAGGTAACTGACATTAGCTAATCAAGATGTTAACATAAATTAGACAATCCATCATAGTGTGAATTAGTTCTAATGCTACCAGTCTCATAAACTATCTAAACTATCGTATCATATGTAAAGAGGTCCGACCATTTCTATTTATAATTATTGTCAATTATATGAACAAAATCCATAGTTGATCATAAGTTGAGCCTAACTTTGCACATTAATTAAATAAGTAGAATTCTACTATACAAAGTATCACATACACATTTACACCTAATATTCAGATGGTTACAATTGATAAGTCAATCTTATTTAAACAATACTAATCATTGCAAGTCACATAAGTATTCTCCCTAATCATGTTATTGCATAAGCTATACAATGTTCTCTAATGAAAAACTTAATATTTATTTCTAATAAAATTATATTGTAGACAAATTAACAATCCTTCTAGTCCTTACTTGGATGAGACCTTACAGTTGTACTCCCATAATAATTGGATAAAACACTTTTTTTGGCCCCTTCATTTTTGTTTTCCAATCTTTATTCCAAGTTGAGAAGCCTAAGGTCTTCAAAAAAATTGTTTTGAATCCCCAATGTTGCATTCGCACCCATGTTAGCTAATTTGTCTACTACCTTATTTGCTCTTCTATATACATGGGAAACCTTAAATTCCTCAAACTCCAGTAACATGCATCTAATCTTCTTTATGTGCTTGTCAAGATACCATGCTTTTAGCTTCCCCTTCTTAGTTTCATTGGTTATTATCTATGAATCTCCTTCCAGATGCACTCGACAGATGCCCAACATATCACCTAAGACTAAAGCTTATTTAGCTGCTTCACATTCTACCACATTATTCATTCCGTCCCTTAGCCATTTGGCCACAAAAGAAAGGGTGTTGCCCTGGTGATCTCTTGCTATACATCCAAAATTGGAGACCCCCATATTTCCTCGAATTGCCCCGTCAAAGTTGATTTTTACCCATCCTTCCTCTGGTGGTCTTATTAGTATGATTGTTATTGAAGACTAAAAATTGTTTTCTACATACTATTTCTCATGCTTATTTTCGGCACCACCCATAGCCGCTGCTACAACTTTTATAATTAAAATAGCTGGAACAACAAATTTGCTTGCCAAAAAAATGACTCCAACAATTTAGCTATGAAAAATGAATTAAAGGCATTCATAAAGAATTGTGAATTTCATATAAATAAATATATTAAATTTTAAGAAACAACACCTATATTAGCACATATTTAAATTTAAATAGCTAACTTCATAACTAAGTTATCTTTTATTTTTTATGAATTGTACATTTCTATTAATAAAGTAATATACTTGTTACATATTCACAAAAAAGGGACCGAGCAATACAAGATCACCCCACGAAAGTTCACATGACAAAAGTCGAAACCAACAACTATTCAACAACTAAGTTATCTTGATTAAAAGGAGAAAATAACAAAATATTGATAATTTATCTTTAAAAGGTTTCCCAACTTTCTACCAAGCTCTTTCTTGAGACGTGGTTGGCATGGCTATGTGATATGTGGATATGCAATTTGTCTGCACATGCATTACCACATATGACACCTTCATTATCATAGATAACATGTCTACCTTGTTAACAATATGTAAAAACAAAATTGAAGCACAATAAAAACATTTGCTGACAGGTAGAGAAAATGAGAATGGATGCCAATCAGGGATTGGGCATTGAGGGAGCCTTAAGTCCATTTGAGTTGAAACCTATCTGATCGTGAAGTTTTTCTTTCTTATAATCCAATCCACTGTTTGTAAAATAATTTGGGTGTATTTTGTTTTAAATTTGGTTTTGTTCATAATTATTTTAGCTTTGGCTAGGTGGTTCATGATCTGAGAAAGTTACTTCTATTATTTCTAAAATTATTTATTTTAGAAACTCTCTCTTTTTAGTTTTTACAAAATTGGTTGTACTCAATCTTAATATGAATTGTTTTGTGTCTCCTCTCACTCCTAATATAAATTTTAATAAATCTTTGCAATATGTTCTTTGATGTATTTCCTACTTCAGAATTGGCATTGGGATTAGATAGTGGAGAAGGGAGGTGTTGGATGACCCACTTTCTAGTTTAAGGAAACTTGGATCTATTCAATTTCTTGAAATCAGGGTATAGAACTAATTGCATGGCATCAAATTGCTCTTATAGGTAAATTTTCCTCTTCCCAAGTTTTTAACTGTATTTTATTGTTCATTTCATGAGTAAAATTGGCAATGTAGGAGATATTGAGCAATATTAGGTCTGTGATTTGTCTCACCTTGTCTATATCGAAAGAAAAATATTTAATTTGTCATGGAAATTCAATTTTAATGTCAAACATACAATATTTTTAATTGAAGCCTTCGCGCCTTTACTTCTATAGTGTTGTTGAACAAAGGAAGGGTTTCAATCTGAACTAAAATTTATTGAAAACTTTATGTGAGATATTGGATTTTCTTACTTAGGGTCTCTCAGCACTTGTTACTTTTTGGTGTCGAGGCAGAGGAATCTAAAATATCTTCTCAATGGCAGCAACAACTCTAATTCTTGTTGTCTCAGTTGTCTTTGCTTTCTATACTCTGGTGTTATCTAGCATAATTGGGTTTGTGACAAATGCCTTTCTAATGTCCATTGTTATTATAAGAGTGATTGGCAAAATGGCTAAAGTGCTCTCCATGTTTGTTATTGACAGATATGGACGCTAATTCCTCTTTCTGCAAGAGGGAATACAGATGCTTGGTTCTCAAGTATTTTACTCTTTACTCTACTTGTACATGGCTTAGCACTGGAAGTATAATTCCTAATTTCTATGTAAATGATTGCAGGTTACAATGGTTGCAAGTTATCATGTTGGAAGTTGCCAAGTCGATGAAGAATAGTGGTGGGCAAGTCAAAGCTTCCAAATTCAAAGTTCATGTCCAACCAAGAAGCTTCAAAAAGAACAAACTATATGTAAGGACTTATATAAGTACTTTCCAGAGAGTTTAATTTTTCATTATTTATTTCTAATGAAAATTGAACTTTCGCTTCCTATTTTTTATTAAATATTCTCTTATTATTTTTTGCGTTTGACCAATAAACATGAAGACAATTAAGTTTTTTAATATTTTAAAAATATGTATAAATTTATGAAAACAGTTAGATTTTTTAATATTTTAAAAATATGTATAAATTTATGAACATAGGAAATATATATATATATATATATATATATATATATATATATATATATATATATATATATATATATATATATATATATATATATATATATATATATATATATATGCTAAGAAAATCTTCAATATGATTAGTTGATGTTCTTGGTTTAGTTGCATCTAACTGATGCATAAATAGACTACGCGAGGAACTAATAATAAATATATAAAACAAATATTTTACATTTTCAACTCTTGAAATTCCATAATTAAATTTTGATCAAACCTATACAAAATTCTTTTAAGAATTCTTTTCACTAAATACATCAAATCACCCTTCTTAACCCTAATTAGATACGAGACGATTTCGGAAGAGGAAAAAACGCTAAATTGCTTGATACATTTAAAAAACCATTTTTCAATATCATCAAATGGACAACACACCTTAAATACGTCCAAGGCGGCTTAAAACTACTTGATTGAGACAAAAGTAAACAGCGAAGCTAAGAACATACGCAATCCAGTCTTTCAAACAGAAATATAAACTACGAATTCGAACACAATCACATATTGGTGGTCCACAGATCAGCTACAACGGCAAACAATGTCATGTACAGCAAATTAATGGCGTGTTTTTGTAAGAGTAACCGGCAGTCCTCCCTTCATGCGCATGTTGAAGTCAAGCGTATACCTCGCAACAAATCCCTCTTCCACCTTCACACTGAAACTATGGACAACAGAAGCCACGATTGATTTCATCTGAATGAACGCCATCTCTTTTCCCAGACATATCCTCGGCCCAGCGTTGAATGCAGCAAACTTGTACGCACTCTCTCCCACAAACTCCCCGTTTTTCAACCACCTCTCGGGCTTAAACTCCTCGCAGTCCTCGCCCCAAATGCTTTTCATCCTGCCCATCGCGTACATGCTGTAATCAACAGTCCACCCTTTGCCCACATATCGACCGCCTGGTAGAACATCGTCTTGGAGGGCAGCTTTGGAATTGATGGGCACGGGAGGATACAAGCGCAGAGACTCGCACGCAGCTGCATGTAGATATTGCATTTCTCTCAATTCTTCGTAGCTAAAAACAACCCACTTCTCGGAATCCTCAACCTTGCCTCTTTTTGCTAAGATCTCTGTAATCTCAGAGCGAATGCCCTGTTCCACTGCGGGATGAGAGGAGAGAACCCAGAAGAACCAAGTCAGAGAAGTAGAAGAAGTATCTCTGCCTGCCAACATGAAATTAATAATCATATCTCGCAGAAACAGATCGGATTTGTCAGTCAGCACATCTAATTTCTCCTCAATCTCAGTTGATTCGTCATTATCATTATCAGTGCCAAAAGTTGCCATGAATCTGGAAAGAAGGTCGTCTCTGGGCCGAGACCCACTTTTCTTACTTTCAATGTCTGCAATCTCCTTCCTTCTGGATCGAATAATACCCAGTGCAAATTCGTCCACCACAGCGATGGCTTCTCTCAAACGCTTTTCAGAGCCGATATTGAGCATCTTTTTGATTCGCCAGGCAAAGGGCACGCTGTAAAAGATCCTCCCGAAGCTTAGTTCCGTGGCATCGTCAAAAGCTCGGGCGAACGGCAGCTGAGAAAGAGAGGGATGAAGATACGCAGGATCAGTACCGAAGGAAACTCTGCAGATGTTATCAAAGGCAAATCTCTGCAGAACATCCTGCAAATTTACAGAGATTCCATTGTTGCAGACATTGGAAAGGACGGGCATCAGGCGATCTGTGATCTCGGACTGCACAGTCTCGACCACGAAATTTCTGAGGGATTTTGTGTTGAATTCATAGCTGGCGGTCTTCCTCTGCATCTTCCACTGCTCTCCGTCGGAATTGAAGATTCCACCGCCCAAGAAATCGCGTACAAGAAACTTCAAGCGGGGTGATTTTTCATAGTTTTCGATTCTTATCTTGAGGACGTGCTCCAGAATAGCAGGGTCGGCAGTGAGATGACCGATTACTCCAATCGGGCGGTGGTAATGGACCGTAGCGGAGGGAACAGTGAGGAGTATTTCTGCAGCCCAGTCGTGAAATCTGTGCCGATTTTTAATCAACGTGGGGAGAGAGCCAAGTATGGGATAAAGAGTCAGCCCATTTGAATCAGTTTTTTTGCGGAACAAGTGCAGTACGAGGATGAAGATGAGAGGTGCTAGTGCAATAATACAAGGGAGGAACATCTCGTAAGAATTGCAGTGGAGGCTATACTGAGCCATGTTCGCTCCTGGCTTGTATAGGTAAATGATTTCGTCAATTCTTTTCGAGATAATCCTTCAGTTTTTTAACTTTTTGGTGGCAAAAGACGGATGGAAGAGAATGGTTCAGAAATCCGAAGTTTTGGACGTTTATGCAAGCCCGTCTTGATAGAACTTGGGTGTGGAAGATGGGGAAAGGGTGGAAGAACCCATGACATTTCATGTGGAAAATGCCTAACGAAGCTCTATTGCTCACACAAGCCAAGGTATCATCTACGAATTGAATAAGTAAATTGTTTCCTATCCTCATTCCGCTATCCTTCCTATCAATTGTACTATTGATTAAATTTTTAAAAAATAAAACACAATGAAAGTTTTTGAAATTTCTATCATTTGATCTTTCATGATCTATATATGATTGACTTTTTTTTGTTTTTGGTGCATTTTGTTTGGAAGCGCCATTTGTGACATTGTGGCATCAAATTTGTCACATCGACTTTGCTATCCTAGCCATGCTTCATTCAATTTACATCACATCTATGTCAACACCTTTCGTTTGTTTATTACAATTCGCCTTTGCATTTTGATAATAAAGATTGATTTGTACATTAAAAATGTTAAATAGTTAAAAGTTTTACCTTTTTCTAAGATTAATTTTATTCTTAATGTATGATGTCTAAGAGTGATAGATAATGATGGAATTTTTTTCAATATTGTTGTATGGAACAAATTTATTCCAAGTTCAATGAAATGTATTCTAAGTTTTATGGAAATTTTGATAAACAAACAATTCTTAAAAACTTGAATGAAATCAAGAATTGAATCTTACTAATCTTGAAATTTTTCTAGATGCCAAGTTTGGTCAGATTTTGTTATTAAGGTGACCTTTTGCCACCAATGCTAAAAGATTTCCTCATCCGGTGCTTCCAATTTCGCCTCTCAGGAGGGAGGAAGAAGAAAAGATAAAAATGATGATGGTGGGTGGTCTCTTCCAGACCCACCTTCTAACCCTATGGTTGATGAAGATTATGCCCTTAAGGATGACAATTCTTGTTAGAATTATTAGGATGAAGAGTATAAGTCTTACGAAAATTACATTAAGGAATGCAAAAGAGATAATTCTATTCTAAACAATTATAAGTTCAAGGAAGGGGAACATTTAATCCAGAATAGAGAATTAATTCTTCTACTATTTTTTAGGAGCACGAATGAAATTCAGGCACTAACACTACTCAAGATTTTTCATAGGATGAGGATGATGATAGTGTCTAGCTTGAAGGTATGAATAGTTAACATGCAAGTTAGATTAAAATATCTTGAATCAAGGAAATAAGAGTTTCATAAATGCAAGACTCAAATGGGAATGGTGATTAACTCTTTGTGTGCTAATACTAACAACATAATGAAAAAGGCTACGATGGGGTTTGTCAATAGCCAAAGTAAACTAAGAAAGATTAAGAAGCAAAATGGGAAAGGAAAACACGAGATGGAGATCATTTTGGCCAAGGACTTGGACCAATATGATTGTAAAGATCACATCCAAAATCTCTCAAGGAATTGGGGTCACTTAGCAACCCTAATAATTACTTATGCTCTTGATGGTTATTTGGGTTGTGCTATATTATTTTTCTTATGTCTTATAATTTTTCTTCTCTATCCAAAACTTATAGAATTTGGTGCCTTGTAATTAACTTAGTAAATCTGATGTCTTATCAAATACTTGTTTAAAATTTACGTCACACAAGCCTAACACATCTATATATGATAAATATATGCATTGGTTAGCATTAAGTGATCATAGGTAATAAGCAAAAATATGGGATCATTAAGATTTCAATTGATGTTGGTATTTTATTTCTATTGGTGAGAGTGTTAGCTTGATTTTATGTGGTTGAGATTATGATGATCATTCTAATACAACTAAGATATTTTTTATTGTATAATGGGATAAGTTATCTAGTAGGGTAGGGATTTTGGGTTTCTAGTAGTGTTGATGCCATATATTGTTTCTTGAAGTTTTAATGTTGGTTATTATTTGTCGAACTTCCATTGTAAGGGATTGTGATATTTCTAGGTTCTAATTTACTAAAAATTAAAAAAGATTGACTAGATAAATTGTTAATAATAATGATCCAAAATTTGACTACAATTTTGTAAGGTTGTTTATCAAGTCATTTTTTTCTTAAAGTCAATATAAATTTGTAAAAATACTTTAAAGATATGATATTTTTCCTTGAAACTAAAAACAACACTTTCAATATTATTCTTTTATATTTTTTTAAAAAGTATATAGTTCTTTAGACATGGCTATTTATTAAAAAACTTCATCTAAATCGCTCATCAATAAAAATTTTGATAAAAAATATAAAATTTTTATAAATACATATAGAAACCCTTCTAGGGTCAATTTTCTCTATCTGATGTCTTGGGTTGACACTATTTTTGGAGTCCTAGTATATGTTTAGAGCCTTTTATTTTGCATTGTTTGTATATTTTGTAATGTCCCCTTTCCAAAATAGACTTTAATAATAATAAGAATTAAATATATGATTAAATAATCAAAAAATATATATAATTATAATTATATTATATTTGAATAGATTAAATAAAGAATAATATATTATAGTATATAATTATCTAATTTTTAATTATAATAAGGGATGAATATATTATTAAAATATCATTTACCATATTATATTAATAAATTTAAATGCATAATATAAATACTAATAATTTTCCAATTAATATATAGAATGAAGGTTAGTGATAGTAGATTATTATATGAATGATAATTAATAAAAGTTTTCTATTAATCAATATTATTATTTTTTGTCAGTAATAAGTTTTTTTATTAAAGTATCAGAATAACAAAGTTACAACCAATTTCCCAAGGTGGTCATCCTTTCACATATACATTACTATAACTATAACCCTTAATTTATACAACCAATATTTCTATATCCCTCAGCCCCTCTATCACGAAGCTTTCCCCATATACATCTTAGCCATTCATACTTGGCTTCATCAGATAACATCAAACAAAAAAGAAAGAAGAAAAGAGAATGAAATTCACTTTTTCCTCTGACATTCCAAGTTTTTCCTATGCCCTTGTCCTTTATTTGTTTCATCCCTTTATCTAGCACACCTTCCTTAACATCATTCGTTCATCCATCCATAGCGTGCTCTCAAAAACTATCCTTTATATTTGCTTTGAATTCCCTTGTTTCGCATTCTAAATCCATCGCATGCCTCAAAAAGTCCCTTCCCTTGAGTATTTAGACCATAGATCAATTATGCCTCAAAATTTTCAGTAAAATTGTCTTTCTTCCCTTTCATCTTCATCCATCTTCCACCCTTATCAGGAATTTCTCCCTATCCATCCTCCTAATCCTTCTTCCCCCCCCCCACACTTCTCATCTTTCATGGTGATTTATAAAAAAACCTCTAACCCTCTACCCACTTTCCTCCAAAAAGCCTTCAATTTCTGCCTCCAATTTTGTCCATGCCTCCTTTGCTCTATCTTTATAAACTCCTTTCTCCACACCTATAGGCCACCACAAGAAACCCATTCGGCCCTTTCTCATTCCTTCCTAGTAATCTTCATAGCATTCACTATAATCAAAACCTTTCTTCGGTCATGCCCACTCCAAAAGGGAGTCCATGCCCACAATTATATCCATTGGGAATAAGTTCTCCATCACCCACTCCACCTCCTCCACCAGGCATTCAACTTCCAGTCCCCATGCCATTGCAATAGCTACAATGTCCATGTTGATCTTCCAATGATGCATGGAGTTTTGAAAAAGCCCACCAATTGTCTCTTTCACTACATCCATTACACCGAGTGTCGGGAATTTTATTAACATTTTTAACCTCTTGTCCTAGACTTTTAATAAATGCAAAATTTTGCTCCCTCCATCATATTCCAACAGCTATAATCTTCAAAAATTGGTTTCCCATCATCCTCTAAACCTACTACCCATTTTGACAAAGCATCTGCCTCCCTGTTAGTTTCTCTAAACACATGACAAACTTTAAATTCCTCAAACCCATTTAACTCCTCCATAATTGATTCTAACAGATTTCCTAAGTGCCATGCATGAATTAAATTTTTACTTATCGCCTACACCACCACCATTGAGTCACCTTCTAAAATAATTTTTCTTCACCCTCAACTTTTTAAACATTTTAGAGCTAACAATGCAGCTTGAAATTCAGCCTCATTATTTGTCCTATCCTTCAAACTTTAAAGCTCCATAAGCCACTAAAATCCCTCATATTATCCCTAGCAATGCATCTAGCCCCTGAATTTCCCGAATTGCCTTTGGAGGCTCCATCAAAATATGCTTTTAGTCATCCTATTTCAGGGGCCTTCCACTTCACCCCCTCCCTTTTCTTAGCTTTAGAATTTGCTAATCGTGTATCTCTTACCTTTCCAATTTTAATCCCTGGCCATCTATACTGAATTGCCTTGTCCAAATCCATAAACACATTGTTTGATAATTTTTTCCTAAAGATCGTTGCATTCACCACTTCTTCAATAGAATGATCTGTTCAATTTAAAATTTGTTTCATTGATTTTGAATTATCCTAAAAAATTCTCATATTTCTTTGTTTCCATATTTCCCATATTACTACTAAGGGGCATATTCTCCAAATGCATTGTAAACATTTTTTTCTCCCTCCCCTCAGCCATGCAATGAAAAAAGCTTTGAGGGTAAAGTTGCATGGACCTTCCCATCCTATCTTTCCTTGAAGATGACTCCAACATTGTACTACTATCTCACAATTTTAAAGTAAATGATCCACATTCTCCTCATCCTTTTCACACATTACACTCTTTGTAGGGACATGGAAACCAAATCTTCTTCTTCTCTCTCCTGTTAAGATCCTTCCTTGAATTGCTAGCCAAGTAAAAGTGTTGGTCTTTGGGAGAATTTCTTTGCTACAACATAAGTCCCCTGCATCAAAGCATTCATCAACCCTAGAATCCAAAATTTCATATCCCACCTTAACTAAATATTTACCTAAGGTTGTTGCACACTAGCTTATCCTATCTTCTTTATTTAATATGCATACATTCCTTCTCTTGAAGATCTCCTTTAGGGATTGTTGTTGTCCCTCTAAAAGGCCTTCCACTCGCCAATCTTTCCAAATCCATATTTTCCCAAGAACCCCATCACTTTCCTCGATATAATCTCTAACATTCCTACCCCATCTTTCACATAAATTATGTTTCAACTATTCATCACCTAAACCCTCATCTAAGGATTTGTATCCATTCCAAGAATCCTCCCAGAACTTTGCCCTATTTCCATTTCCTATGACCCAAGATGTATGGTTAGTAGTAACATGTCTGCATGATAGCATCAAATTCCATATGGCTGACCCTCTTATCAGGTTTTGAATAGTTAAAATACTTATATTCTCATTAGAATCCAAATATTTAGCCTTTAGGATCCTCATCCACAGTTGCTTAGCATCATTCGCCATCTACCACACCAATTTAGCCCCTAAGGCAATATTCATTGTGGTCTAATCCCTAATACCTACCCCTCCAAATTTCTTAGGCCTGCATATTTTCTCCCACTTCAATAGCGGCCTTTTTTTCCTCTCT
Organism: Cupressus sempervirens; assembly: GCA_028749045.1. NCBI lineage: Eukaryota > Viridiplantae > Streptophyta > Pinopsida > Cupressales > Cupressaceae > Cupressus > Cupressus sempervirens. The sequence continues at coordinate 407,890,821 of CM053792.1, read as the reverse complement.
TGCCCCACTCTAGAAGAATTTCTTCATCTGCTTTTCCACTAGATTAATCACCTTTTTCGATATTTTTAAGCACATCATTGAGAAAATCCAAACTGCTGAAACAACAAATTTTAACAACAAAATCCTTCCTGTAGAAGTTAGCCACTTACCTTTCTAGCCTTCCATCTTCTTCAAACACTTCTCAGCTAGAAGCCTTTCCAAACTTCACTTTTATTTTGTCCTTGGAATAGAGGAATTCCTAAATAGTTACTTGGCAGAACACCCTATCTTATATTCAAAATTCTTCCTATAGCTCTTCTTCTATAAAGAGGGTTGTTAAAAAAGAAAATTTTAGACTCTGCCCAATTTACTTTTTGTCTTGAAACTTTTCCATAAATTTCCAAAGTTTTCTTCATTAATCTAGCTTCCCATCCTGGGGCTTCCCCCATGAGGAATGTGCCATCCACAAACTGTAGATGTGAAATAGGATCTACTCCCCTTTCCACTTTGACCTCTTTCCATAGGCATTTAACCCTTCTTTCCTTAATTAGCCTTCTGAAGACTTCTACCTAAATAATGAATAGGAAAGGAGACAGAGGATCACCTTGTCTTATCCCTTTTTACAATTCAAAAAAACCTTGGGGACTCCCATTAACCAGCACTAAGAACCTAATTGAATTTAAATAGCCCTTTACCCAACTAATCCATTCCTCTTTGAAACCATTTTTTTTCAAAACTTTAAATAAAAAAACTCTATTTACCTCATCATAAGCTCTTCTTATATCTAGCTTGACCATCATTTCGTAGAGTTTGTTTGTTCTGATTGAATGGATCATTTCGTGAGCTATAATCACCCCTTCAAAAATTGATCTTCCTAGAGCAAACCCACTTTGTTCGTCTAAGATTACATCTTTTAGTACCTCTTTTAGCCTATTTGCCACAACCTTTGAAATAATTATATATATAATATTGCATAAAGAGATAGGTATAAAATCCTCAAAAGAGTTACATTCTTCATTTTTTGAAACAAGGGCTATAAAAGTATTATTTAGATCTTTGAGAGCAAACCCACCCCTTCTAGATTCCTCCACCATTTCCCAGATTTCAACTTCAATGCTTTCCCATATAATTCTAAAGAAACTTCCTATGAATCCATCCAGTCCTAGACTCTTGTCTTTCCCCAAGCCCCAGAGCACTTTTTTTTACTTCTTCTTTAGAGACCACATCATTTAACCTTGTATTTTGCTCATCTGTAATGCACTTTTGAATGCATTCCAAAACTTCCTCATATAAATCCTCGTCTCCAACCTCAGATCTTCCTCTATCCTTGAAGAAATTGACTGAAGAATTTTTCAACATGATGGGGTCATTTGTCACCTCATCCACTTCATTTTTAATTGAGAAGATTTTATTATGAGCTCTTCTAATTTTTACTGAGTTATGGAAAAACTTTGTGTTCCTATCCCCTTTCTTCAGCCATGTTTCTCAGGATTTCTACCTCTAGAACACTTCTTCTCTTAACAAGGTCTCCTCATACTCTTTTTTTAGCCACTTTTCATTTTTAGAATCATCCTCATTCATTCCATCCTGAATTATTTTATCATTCAAGATTTTCAATTTAGCTTCCAAATCTTCTTTCCTTTTAAAAATGTTTTGAAAAGATTCTCTATAATTTTCCTTTTATAAATTGGAGCTTCTTAAATATTTTAAAAGCCATGTTCCCCTCCCTCTTTAGAGCTTCCTTCCACCACTCAACCATTTCTTTAAAACCATCCACTCTCAACAATTTAAAAGGACATTGATCTGGGGTGAGTTCCTTCTAAAATCTGAGACTAATGGGAAAGTGATCAAACCGATGGATAGGCATAATCTCCACATGTACAAACCAATCAACTTTAGTCCAATCCCCCCTAATAAGAACCTATCCAATTTTTTAGCAATATTAACAAAGCCTTTCCTCTGGTTGTTCCATGTAAACTCTCCTTGTTTGAAGGGAATATTGATTAGTCCATTGTCCATCACAAAGGCTGAAAAGTCCTCTTGTCAAATTTATTTCCATCCTTTTCCTCCCTTTTTTCTCTAAGGTATAAAATAGCATTGAAATCCCCCCTACTATGGTAATTTCATCTTGTAAAATTTCCAACATTTCTGTAACTATTTTCCAAAGTTATTTTTTCTTCCTACTTTGAGTAGGGCCATATACATTAACCACATTGAGATCAAATCCCAATTGTTTTGAGGAGAGCTTTAACCATTTCCAGTTCCTTTTAGACTATATTACAATTCCCTTTATTGTTTCCTTTTTCCAAAGGACACCTAAACCTCCAAAGGCTCCTTCTGTGGCTTCCCATTCACTTTCCCATCTACAAAACTATCTTCTGATGCCTTCTACTTCAGTAATCTTTACCTTAGTTTCTTGCAAGAAAACTACATCCAGTTTTGCTTGATCCAAGCCTTTCCTAATTAAGCAAGTTTTTTCAAGGGCATTGCATCCCTTGACATTCCATGAAAGGATCTTCATCCTTTTAGAGAGGGATTCTTACCCCTTACCAATTTCATTTTACTTTGGCCTCTAACACTTATAGCTATTTATATCAATGCATTGATTGTTCGTCTTCCCCTTTTTTGACTTTCCCCAATCGACACCTTATGTTTTTTACTTTAAGATTTTTCAATAGTTCTATGTTCTTTCATAATCAAATTTTCCTCCATCCCAAAAAAATCTTCCTTATCTTCTACCCCCCCATCTGTTTCCTCCCCATTCAGACTCTCCTTCAAACTTGATTCCCTCAATCTTCCTTTTAAGTTTCGAATTGGGGAGATTTCAATATCCTTAAAAGCCTCCCCAATCCCCCTATCCAACTCACCTTCTTACCCATTCATATACCCTTCAGTCTCCTCCCATTCTTTATGTCCTTCCCCTAATCTTTCTGGTCCCAATATTAACTGACATTCTCCCCTCTAAGGTTCTTCCATTCCTACCTCTTCCCTACACATCCTTATTTCATTTTTCTCTACATTTTTGTATGTCCTTCCTTTTTCTTCCACTTTCCTTGCCATCACACCAAACCCTATCTCATGAGTCTCTGACTCATTCCTCCTCTACTTGTCTGCCTCACCCATTTGTTTATTATGTTGTCAATTTAAAACTCCTTCTTCTACTCCCAAATCTGCCTCCATCGCATGATCTTCAACCATAAACTCACAGCTTCTCCAACCTTTTTCTTGACAATTATTTGCTCTAGTTTTTACTATCATCACATTTTCTATTTCTACATTATCCCTTTTCCATCATTGGTCATTCTCCCTTTTCTTCACTTCTAAACTTTTTTCTATCTTTGTTGCCCTCTTTAGTAACCTTTCCACTTCCTTTTCTTTATTCTATCCATCTTGTTTGCATTCTTCCAAATCATGTTCCTCATTTAGAAAATATTCATCAACCTTTAACCCCTCTTCCATAGACACTGGTTGTCTCCACACAACACCATCACTAAAAATCTCGATCATTTCCAAGATTGGGTGGCTATCATTCCACATTATGCAAATCCTTGGGAAATTTTGTAGGGTTTCTTTATCCACCATTTCTATTGCCTTAATAAAGGTTATAATTTTGGTCCCAATCACTCTATAGCATTGCTCCTACCAATACTCATGAGGCAAATTTCTTAACCCTATCTAGATAGGGAGTTTTTTTATTACCTCCTTTGTTGGGTCGAAGTTGATGTTCCACTTTTTTAAATAGAATCCATACTCATCCATAAAATGTGGTCCACTATTCATAATCCAGTGTCCATCTTGTTTTATTTCAACTATTACCATGCAAAAACCATTTTCTAGAATTTTGAAATCTTTTACTTCCCCCCATTTCTCATCACATCATTTTTCAACCTTCTCTATGGAAAACTTTGGCCCTCCCTATTTCAGAAATAAAGCATTTTTCTCCAAAAAGTCACTTCTCCCCTTTACCAGACTATTATCTAACACTACTTTCTCTACTGTACATCAAGTCCATTGCTGATCCTCCACCATTTGCTTCTCTTGATTTTCAATAGCTTGAGGTTTTCTCAAATTTTTAGCTATATTTTCAAAAACCACTTTCCCACCCAAATTTACTGAAGTAAATCTTTGCATTGGGTGAGCTCTCCAACCATTTTCATTCTTTCTTGCTCTTTGATTTTTCCATTTATTCTCATTATTTTGTCCCACCTTCTTCCATTGAAATCTCTCCTTTAGAGATATGTTCCCATCTTGCCATCTCCCCTTCCTATTCCCCTAGTAAACCTTTCCTTCATGTCTCCTAAACGGTTCCCAACCATTCCTGGCTTCCCAAACTACTCTAAATTCTTGTTGTTCGCTAAAAATCTTCTTTGGTTTCCATTCCACCATCGCTCCCCCATCCTCAAACCTTATTTTTTCTCTTCCTCCCCTAACCCTCTAGTGTTGTGTTTTTTTACTATTAATCAATATTATAAATAAAGATGGCTACATATAATTATATAGGGTTACTATGATTAACAAATAATAAATTATAATATTGTAAATAATATAAAAATAAGAAATAAATGATCATACTTGTGTGTGTGTGTGTGTGTGTGTGTGTGTGTGTGTGTGTGTGTGTGTGTGTGAAGAGGTGCAATGAGAAGGGACAAATCCTTCTTTTTGGATATAAAGTGATACTTCTCTCAATCTAGAGAGGTGTCAAATATTTTTTATTTATTTCTTAGCAATATTTCATGGAAAGGAGTATTGGAAATTGAAATTAGTCCCAAATTAGATACAACCAGACATGAGACATTACAATTTTGGCATTGTGTACATAAACAAGGTTTAGGATATTAGTGTGGGGTCCTATTTAGATGTCATTACTCTTTTAAAATTAGCTACATGTGCTTGAGATTGTAGATTGAGGTTTTTTGGGGCCCTTCCCTATGCAATATTTTAACTTTTTCCTTTTTAGTTATGTGGCCTAATCCTTTTTAAAGTGAATTGACATTGGTATGTGGGTGTGGGATTTTTTTTATCGCACCCTCCTAATGGGTTTTAAATGCTAAAGGTTAAATATTCTCATTCTCTTAGTTTTATCCCTAGAGTCTCTAGCGTCTTTGGTTAACATAGTTGGTTTCATTATTTTTATGGGTCTAGATGTGATTGTTATGTTGGTTTCAATTATCAATCATGGGGTTCATAGGCTTCTCCTAGACTCCCTTTTCTTGTATTGGCTATTATGAAGAGGTTTATACTTTGATTTCCATATATGTAAATTTTCTAGGCCTTTTGAGGTGGATTGTGGTTCTATGTGGATGTTGTTTAGGTGTTCAAGGTTTAAGATCTCATATTTGATGTTTCTCATGATGTCACCCTACTAATATTTTTAGAGTCTCCTATTCATATGGAAATTGATCCTAGAGAATAATACTTTCTAATTTTCTTCTTGATGTGGATTTCATTATAGGGTTGTTGGGACCCTTTATGTCTATAGGCTTATTCCCCTTCTTATCTTTTGAAAATAGAATAATGTATTTTATTGTTGATTATCCTTTAGAGGTGATTTTAGATGTTATCTAGTTGGGGATTTGTATTTATTCTAGAAGGATGTAGATGAAAAGTCATTTCATTCCTAGGGGCTTCTTGTATTCTTTTATTTTTAGTTTAATATCTACAGTGATAAGTTGATTTGCCTCATTTATATTTCCCTCCTTGTAGGCTATAAAATTGACACATGATTAAGCTTTATATCTCTATAGTGATTATGGAGTAGATTCCCCCTATGTATACCCAAGAGTGTTACTTGTAGGTGCATAATTTATTCACCAACAATACAACCTGGGACTCCATAATGTGATTCCCAATACCCACTTTCTCTAGACTAGATCAAATTTAAAGTCTAAGACACCTCCTCGAGGTCTAACAAGACACAAACTTAAGACAAGGGCTTTAGGAATGAAATATGGCTTGCTTCAACCTTAGATGTAATTCCCCAATGTTTTTCATACACAAATTCCACAATATTTGCTTAGGAAATCAAACTACATACCCAAAACTCCAAATAGGGCTACAAGGAGAAAATAAGGATTTGTGAAGGCAACCTTCTTGTAACTCCACCACAAAAATTCTTAAGCACCTTCAGACATTCCAATCCCTTATTCAAAAACCCCTAACAAGTTAGGACCCTTTATCAATATCCCAACTCAAGTTGTTTGCAAAACTCTCCTAGGCCTAATAGGGCTAATTAAGTCTCTTTTCCAAAGAAAGTATAAGAAATTAAACACGTCTCCCAAAAAAAAATTGGAATAATTTAGGGACATTCCAAAAACATCTAATTCCAAGTTCCTATGGTTCTTTTCCACCCCTGGGCCAAGTTATGCCTCAAAAACCCAAAATTAGATAGTCACATTTAGATGCATGTCTAGAGGGTTTAGTAGTTTCTCCCAAACTTTGCTACCTCCTATCCTGAGACCCAAATATTCTTAAATTACATCCTCTCCCCCTTCTTTCCACTGATTCTTTCCTTTTTCCCATGGTGGAATCTCTAAGAAAGAGATTTTTTCTCTCAAACCCTAGTTAGGGCCTCCCTATGAACAACAAGCAATCAAAATTCATTTTCTTCTAACTAGAATGACTTGAAAACCTCAAACCACTTGTAAAACCTTCATAATAAAATTCTTAAACTTTTCCAATCCTTTAGAGTTTCATGTGAATCCGTACAATTCTGTACAAGCAGTTTCTCAAGCGATTTTGATAGGAAAACATCATATTTTTATTGATTCAATGCAAAGATTACATTAGATTCTTCTCTTTTGTGTTGAGAAAGTTTCTCAACCTATGAAATTCTCAAATAGTTCCAACTGATAAAAGGTGGTTTTGAACGTTGGGATTCAAAAGTTTCAGTTTTGCACAAAACTTGCATTATGCAACATTGACAATTTTGACAACTTTTTGCAAAAGTTGTCAAATGTCTCTAAACTCTATTAAACTTTAATCCTAGACTCTACATAGGTATTTAGGAAGGTTTTGATAATAAAATAATCATTATATAACCTTCTATACTACTTTATCCCCATTCTACCTAGAAATTGCCCACAAAAATTACTAAGGTAGGCAATTAGGTTGCTAAGACACCTAATATTTCCTTGCCTTACAACTTGTACATTATTTCTAGCATTGGATTCTAGATCCAATTACTACCCTAACCCTTTTACTTTTATCCTTTTGATGTGTTTGCAATGGTAGGTATTGGAAGTGCTCCTGCACTAGTTTAGATAAGGTGTCTCAACCATAGAGTCCTAAATGTTTGAATTAATTGATTAATTGATTAATTGATATATCCAAAGTTATTAATTTCCTAAGTTTTCATTCACTTTGTGAGACCTCTTGGTGAGGTGATATCCTACATGGCTAGTGATGAGATGACATATTCCTTATTCTCTAGTAAGTTACCACCCACTTGGAAAATGCTAAGTTATGGGAAGATATTGTCATATATTTCTATTTGGTGTGGAACTTATTTAGAAATTTCCTATGTTGACTAATGAATCTTGATTGGCAATTTCTATTGTGTACTAGAGTTGTATTTTAGCAACTGGCATTTATCATAGAGTTTACTTTTAGAAAGTGGTATTAGGTTAGGAAGGTGTCTATTCTCGGTCAAGGTAATTTTTATGTTGTACTTGCATTACATCTGGAAAGATAATCTTGATGAATGAGTAGATCTTATTTCCTTGGAATTTTCTATGAGAAATGTGTCATGGAATTAGCAAGTTTCTTGCATTATGGCACAAGTACTTACCTCTTACGTAGTGATGATGGTTTTGGAAACCATTATAACCTACCTCATATGTGTGTGTGTGTGTGTACACATACATGTATTATATATATACATACATATGTACGTATATATAAATAAATATGCATATATATATACATACATATGTACGTATATATAAATAAATATGCATATATATATACATACACACACACACATATATATACATATACATATGTACACATACATACATACATACATACATACATACATACATACATACATATATATATATATATATATATATATCTGTATGTATGTATGTATGTATGTATGTATGTATGTATGTATATGTGTGTGTATATGTATATACATAACTACATATATAGATATATGTATATATACATATATATATATATATATATATATATATATATATATATACACATATATCTATATATACATATATCTATATATATGTGTGTGTCTGTGTATCTATATACACACTTATATATGTATATATGTGTGTATTTATATATGTATTGTATATATATACATATATACATACATACATAAATATATACATACACACACACACACACACATGCATATATATGTGTGGGTGAATGCACTAAGTTGTGGTACCAAAAAGATGACACCCATATTCATTTTTCAAAATTTCTTATAGCACACACTTGCTATGTAGATTCACATAGAGCGTGTACGCGTTATGTGAAATCATATTAAAGGACTACAACCTGTGGACCTTGCCCTTTTCTTGTATTTATTTTGTTGGTTGCCTTCTCTACCCTAAGAGTACGCACACATTTTCTAGAAGGTGAAATCTTTGCTCACTCTCCTCCTCAAAATGCCTCCTTGTCACTAGAGATCAAGATCAGGTTCATCAAGTATATCTTCTAACCTTGTTTTTGCATTGTTTTGTATGTTTTAGCATTGTTTTGTATATATTATTTAGTTTTTCTTCAAGTTTTTTTTTAATTTAATTGGTTTCTTATTAGAAAATGTGAATAATCAACCACCAAATCCCCAGCCTAATCAAAAAAATCCTCCACAAAATCAAAATGAAAACCCTCCACAAGATCAAAATGAAAACCCTTGTGAGGAAGAGCAAGAACCTTTGCAATCTCCACCAATTGAAAGAACTCCTCTTAGCACCCAAGAAAATATAATGAATGAAATAGAAAGAGGAAGAACTTAGTTAGAAGAAATCATTGGTAATTTAAAAGCTTGTAGGAAAACTAATCCTATGAGAGCACAATTGGCATCTTCCCTTGAGTCCATTGTGATCCAAGTAGATTATGTTAGTGGTCAGTTGGATATTTGGCATGTTAAGAGAGAAGAACAAAGAAGATATTATGTAGACAAATTATCCTATGAAGACATAAAAAAAGGACATAATGAAAGGTAACATATGTGCATTGTTTAAAAAGCTAGGAGAACAAGAAACTATTAAAACTATAACTAAAAGGTTCCCATCCACTACTACATCCATGATGATATTAGAAATAACTTTTGGGATATATGGTGGATGGTCTTCGATGCCCCTCCTTGCAATAATCACGAGGTTCCAATATATATCTTTAAAAAATTGTATTATGAATTTGTCCTCGAAGAGATCCCCAATTATTTTGACATGTTAGATTCTTAGGGTAGATGTGGGGGGTCATCATTTGAGAGGCTAGGGGCGCATCGTGACCCTAATGAAATTAGGGTGCCTATTGTCAAGCCACAGGGTGAGCATGTCATTGTTCCTTCGGCTATGAATGAACATGTAGAGATTGGTACTATAGGGACTATCAATACTTTGACACAAACCCTCATTCATTGCACCAGTCCATTAGTTGAGGAGGAGCCTTATTTGCATTGTGGTCACATGTGCATATCATGTGGATCCTTATGCATTGACGCAAGAGCATCTTCGGTTGCCTTGGTATCCTACTCATTTTTGTTCATTCTGCAAGTTGGTGCCAAGTTACTATAGCACTTAGTTGGTGCCGAGTTACTGTAGCAATCTAGTGGTGACCAATTTTTCCTTCATGTGCCAAGTTACCCAGTGTATGCCAAGTGACTCTTCATGTGCCAAGTTACCCAGTGTATGCCGAGTGACCCTTCACATGCTAAGTTTTCCTGTTTCTATCAAGTGTCACCATTTGGACGTGATTTCTACAAGCCAACTTGCCAAATTTATTTTGATCGTTATATTTATGTTAAGATCTTTTCTTGGGATGTGTCCAGACTATTGTTGGGTTGGCCTTCCTCTTATGTAATGTTCTAGAATGATTTGTAAGCCGTTTTGGCAAGTATATATAGAGTGTTTAGGCTTAGAGTTAGAGTAGTTTTTTTTAGAGGAATTTTGGAGAGCAAAACTAGAAAGTGCGAATTTGATGTTGGATCTTTGAATGTGAATGTATTTGTATTTGGTCGTAACCCAAAAGGCCTTACAGTTGGGCATGTATGAAGATATTTTGATGAAATAATAAAAGTATTTCACTCTTCTTCCTCCTTTGGTTTTTGTTCTTTGTGTTTTCTTCTGTTGTGTTAACTCTTGCAAGGTGATTTGGGTAGTTGGGTGAGCCTTTGGTCCTAGTTATTCATCCTTTGCCTGCATCATGCATGTTTGGCAGTTGTGTTAGAGATAGTATGGATGATGGGCTAGTCATTGATGACTTCTTGAGTGAGACATTTGGCATTGACACACAAGAAATTATAATAAACTAATTTGATCACATTTCGTATGTAGAATGAATGACTAATAAATTAGCATGTCTTGACATTGTTCACAATTCAAGGTAAAAGTATTGATGGCCCTAGTACAGATTCTCTGACCCCATTTTATGTCCCTTCGACATGTATGTATTGATTTAATAATTTCAATTAATACATATATTTATTAAGTAATAATGTGAAGGATTGATAATTTAAAAATTTATCCATGTGCATTAGATCTCTACTAGAAAATCGACATTCACAAGGGACTCTGAGCCTAGGCATGATACAAGCTTCATAGAGGTACATTTTTTTTCATGCTAATTTAATTCATTTTATTATATTATATTCTATAAAAAAAATATGCAAATTGTATTATATGATTTTTTTTGTTGACGTCAAAGACTCGTCATCTTCACCAGTCCATCGATCGTGGAGTTGATATCGCGATGGCTATTTCAGAGCCATTGACTGAGGTATAAAAGAGTTTTCATAAATTTAATTTTTATTTATAATAGTTAGTATTGAAATTTCAAATGGTATTTATAAGTATGATCGAGTTATTATATTGATTGAATTGTTATAGGGCCTTGTTACTCCTGATCATCCATGAGCCTTTAAGGTGGATGTACAGAGTGACTATTTGATGGTGGTAAGAAAATAATTAATTTTTGTGTGTACATATATTTGATTTCAATGTATAATAATTATTGATTCATATATACTTTGTTTGTATTAATTCCAATTAGAGAGGGGCCTAAATAAGAGGATGAGCAAGCATATGAGGAAGACCCCATCATCCCCATCATCTCCCTCCATGCAATGATTGAATACCTCTAGGGATTTTTTTCCTTCCCCTTGTGGTAAGGAGAAGATGTAGGGATAGACACATGTATAGGCATTAGTGGACATATATCTTGGATTTTATTGTAGTGGACATATTCAACATACATTTGATGTATACATGACATTATATATTTGATGTATGACATATATTTGATACATGAAATTATTAGACTTACAACTTTGATGCATTGGTTTCTTCATGTACAACATTATTGGCTATCATAATATATATCTTTTTGTTATTTTTTACATTTTAAGTATTTCATGTATTACATTTTAATGTAATTTGCATCCAAAATAAGGGTAGAAATCATTATAATAAGCTTTAATAGTATCTTTTGACATGTGAATAAGGCTATGATATTAATTTGTATTTAGATTGTACAAGTTATGATTACTTATGATTATGAGTCCCATATAATATTTCTCTAACTTGTATTGAGGATTGATCTAAAGGGTTTGGTTTCCTTCTCTACTTTCTCTTATTCTATGTTGTCCAAAGATTTTTTTGGTGACCCTTCTTTATGGGTTCTCATTTCAAATTTTCTTATTAGTTATAGTAGTTGGGGTCTTTTTCTATTCTTGATATTTCAACCTTGTATTCTTTTTTGGAATTTTGGTGTTAGTGTTGAATTTTTTTGTTTCCAATTATGGTGTGTTGGTATTGGGATTTCATTTTTATTTAGGTCATTTTTTTTATTTTTTAATCTAGATGGTTACTAGTAGCTATCAAGGGCCCATTCTACAAGTGGTCAATTTTTGGTTGGATTTTTTCTTTACATAATTTTAGTATCTCCTTTTGATTCCTAGATCCCCTTATTTCTTCTTAGTTGTTGTATTATTACCTCTAACTAGGTTCCTCCTTATATTGTTTATATGGAGACTTCAGGTCATCCCCTATTAAGGTGGGGTCTTTAATGGAATGCTTTTTTGTGAGAATGGTGTATTCCACTTCTTGTAGTCTCTTTTTAATTATCTATTGAGGTAGGGGCATCTCCTATTAAAGTGAAGATATCATCTTGGAAGGATAAGGGTGACCACTTAATGTGGTACTCTCTCAATTGTAGTTGCTTAGATGTGCAAACGATATTTGTCTCATTGTCCTTTCTATTTGTTCTATTTTAGATTATCCATATTGAGGTATAATATTCTTCTATTGAAGTAGAGAGATATCTTGCATTTGAGGAGGTCTTTTGCATTTGGGATTTCCTTATTTGTAGAAGCTAGTTCGTTTTGGTCATTAATTTAAGATATATACTAGAGGTTTGGGAACCTTGGAAAATCCCCCTTCCTTTGCATATTGTTTTCTAATATTTTCTATGGTAGGATGGGTTGGTTTCCATACTTTTTTTGTTTTTCCTAATCGTTTATTTCTAGAAGTGAATATTTAGAGGAACTTTTTAAAACCCTTGAAGGGTTTAGGTTCCTTAAAGTACAAGGCCAATGTTGTGTTCTTTGTTGGGAAAATGCAATCTTTTGATCTATTGCTCTATGTTTTATTTTTATACTCTATTAATTGCTTTATCTTTTGTTGTAAGGAACTAGGGCCTTTCTTTACTTATCCACTAGAGAATAATAGGAAGAAAGATTACATCTTGTGATAGTGAAATAAAAATCATTTAGGACCTACACTGATTTTTAAAATATAAAGACTCCAACTCAAAAATAAATAATATTATACTATATAAGGAATTTTGATGATAAAATTGAAGAAAGATTTAAAAGTTTTAAAATATGTAATAACAAAGTATTTCTTTGATAAAGTAAAGTAAAGTAAAGATGCTTAGGATTTTAAATATGTTTTAAATAAAAAAGTTCTATAGTAAAATAGAATATTTTTCAAATAGGTCATAATAAAATAATTATAAATTAAAATAATATTAGCATAATTATATGTAACTTTTAGTGAATTGGAAAATAGTTTTGTCTTCTTTCAAAAACTCAAATACATATTTTACAATTTTAAAGTATTTTTCATTCTAGATAATATATTTAATTTAAATACTTGACATATTCCAAATCCCCTACATCAACCTACTGTTCTCCATTGTGCTGAGAAAAGTAAACACCCCATAATTCTTTGGTGAATTTTTCACATGTAAAGTTATGTGCTCCCAATCACCTACATGCTCTCTAATTTTACCCAGTGGCATGAACACCAACCTAAAGAACACCAGAGTGTTAGGGTCATCGAAGTGGTAAAACACCCACATTATAATATTTGTAAATATTCCTCCCAGTACTTATTTTACATGTACATATGCCTATGTGCTCTCTAAATCCCAATGCCTCACAATTTTAGTTTTGGCAGTTTAATCTAGTACTCACCATCAACAAAGCTTCTATATAGGAGATTGGATCCATGTTATGCAATAATTATAGGTGTGGATGAATCCTCTTTCTTGTATAATAATTCCCCTTTTTAAAACCCCATAGAACAGATGAGAGGAAATATACCTTTTTGGGATGGAAAAATATAGTAGGACCATACTTTCCTATAATTAAATGCACATCTTGCATACTCAGCATTTATATTAATATGGGATTCAATTTTATTAGACAAGCCATCAAAAACTTTGAGATTTCAATTTTTATAATGAACCTACTCTCAAATTCTACCACATGGCCAATGTTAGAGTGATTCTAGACCATGTCATACATAATGTTACTAACTAAAGATTTATAAGGAATATTTTCCATTAATTTCTTTCTCTTGTGTTTTTGGACACAAATCATTATTTAAATGGAAATGAGTAGTGAGAGAAGTGAAAAAACCTTGGAATTAGCTAGACCAAATATGTCTACTACTTTGTCAATTTAATCCTTTTGTGACAACAAAATCTCCTTCTTTCTTCTATGTCTAATGATCATCATGCCAAGAATCTTCTTAATTGCCCCTAAGTCCTTTATAGAAACCTTCTTTCCAAATGATCTTGTAACACATGAATAGTCCTTATACTTGTACTAGCCACCAACATGTCATCAACATAGAGAAGAAGAATGCCAAAATCACCATTAGGAAGTTTCTTGTAATGAACACATGGATTTGATTTACACCTTGTGAATTTTTGTTTAACTATGAAGCACTCAAGTTTTAAATACCATTGTCTTAGGGATTGCTTGAGCCCATAAAATCTCAAGTTTAATCTACAATAAAGGTGTTCCTATCATTTTTTGATGAATCCTTGAGGTTTTTTCATATACATCTCCTTATCCACATCACCATGTAAGAATGCAATCTTGACATCAAGTTGCTCCAGTTCAAGATCCCTTTCAACTTCCAATCCCGAGACTATTCGTGCTTTTGTCATGTTAACAATGGGTGAGAAGATTTCATTAAAATCAATCCCCTTTTTCTGATAAAAACCTTTTACTACTTATTTGGCCTTGTAGAATTCAATTCCTCCTTCTTTTAGTTGGTACAGCCATTTGTTCTTAATTAGTCTTCAATTTGGTGGAAGAGTTACCCAAATCCCAAGCATATTTTTTTAAGAGACTCTATTTCATCTTTTATTTCCTCCTTCTGAATTGCACAATCAATAACCTTGCAAGCATCATTACGTTGCAGGTTCAATCGCATTTGTAATCAATATTTGAGGTTTATCCTCTTTAGAGAAAAAGTAATTCATCATTGGAAAATTTTACACGTATTCTTATTTTTCTAGAAGACCTCCTTATTCCATGATTGTTCTCAAAATTCTAAGTGGCTCCTTTAGCTTGTGTGGGAGTATTTTTATTAATTTCATTACTACCAATTTGGGTACTCTATTCATGTGCCTCTTGATTAGCATCTTGCATGAGTGCTCTATCATTATTAATTAAATAAGTAACATGTATTGGTTATCGATCATACAGAAAGAAATCTCTAATAAATTTTTCATTTGCCTCTTGCCTGGGAGGCCAAGAATTGTTAGATTGTTTAACAAGTTATCCTTCTAAAATTTTGTAAGTATTAGTTGGTAATTGAATAACCATTGATCTTCTTTCCAAAGCATTATGATGCAATTCATCATCCACATGGCTCTGTTGTGGAAGAATTGTGTCATTTATTTGAGTGCTCCTCCTATTGCACTTAGAAAATGTAGGATTGTAAGATGGTAAGGTCGTGTTACTATCCCCAAGGTTGTAGTTAGTATTTCTAGTGTGGTGTTTGCTCTGCACATTTTTAGTGAGTATAGTGGTATCAAGAGGAACATTGATCTGATATTTTTCACATGGCAGTTCATCTTCCCTTTTAACTAAAGGGAGTTCATTGGATTTTGCATGTGAAATATAGGACTTAAGATTTCCTTAAGGAAGAGACTTTGTATGGAGAAAAGGAGTTGTATTATAGGGTTGATAGTCCATGTTCTAGCATATGGTTATTTTTATGAATTATGTCCTATCATTTCCAAGTTGTTAACCCCACATGGAATCCAATGTTTCTTTCATCCCATGCACTTTATCAAGAGTTGTATGGGTGTATGGTGAATAGACCACATGCTTGCAAGAATGTAGATTTTCATAAACTTGGTTATTATTCAAGGAGTGAAATATCTTCAAGAGTCCCTTGATGTGATTTAGTACTGCCATGGCTCATGGTTCCTACTATAGGAGATGATGATAGACTAGGAAAGTGGGTTTGGATAGAGGTGGTTGAGGAAGAAATTATAGTCTAAGGAATTACAATGGTATTTCCTTATAAGGAGATGGGAGGAAAATAATTGTTATTTTTAACAATGTCTAATAAAAGAATATATTATTTTATATATATTTATTCCTTCATAAAAAGATACATCTTTTCTCCTAATAATCTTGCTATCAGCTAAGCTTCAAAGTCTAAAGCCAAATCTATATTCTCCATACCCAAGAAATATGCATTATTCTGATTTAGGATCCAACTTGCTCCTCTTCTCTTTAGGAATATGAACCAAAGGCTTGACAAACAAAAAATAAAAAATGTGAATATGAAATTCTTCTACCAAACCATTCTTCTTCTAAAATTCTAAAATCTAATTGAGATGGATGTTGATTGATTCAATACATTATTGTATTACATGCTTTAGCACAAAATTCTATGCCTAAGATAGCATTTGAAAGCATACATTAATGTTTCTCAAGGATGGCTCTATTGAGCCTTTCCATTACTCCATTTCCTTGAGGGGGGATAAATTTCACCCTTCAAATGCCAATATTTGTACAAAAGATATCAAAATGTGATTGAAAAATGTCACCTCCATTATCCATTTTCAACCATTTAATTTGATGACTGCTTTGGCTTTCAACAAGGGATTTGAAAACTTTAAATTTCATAAATACTTCATATTTTCTAGAGACCATATAAATCCAAACTTTCCTAGTAAAATTATCAAGGAAATTTAAAAAGTAGCTTGTTCCTCCTAAATAAGTCACTTCAGTAGGACCAAATAAATTTTAGTACACTCAACAATGTTGTCTTCATGTCATGTCCATCCTTCAAGAAGCTAACTCATCTTTATTTTCTATAGAGACAAAGTTTGTAAAAATCCAAAAAAAATTATTAAAGACCTAGTTTTTAATCCTATTTGAGCATAACCTCAAGTTCCTTCTTTTTCATGTGTCTTATCCTTTGATCTCAAAGTGTCACATCTCTACCAACAATAGTCATAGAAGCTCCCAATTTAGTAGGACTTTCAAAAAGATACAAAATACCAACCTTATTTCCCTTGGGAGTAACCATGGAACATTTTATTACATTCTAGTAATATGTAGGGAAAGAGGTGTGGAAGCGTTGTGTAAAAAATTTATTAGCTGAAAAAAATTTTCTCAATTAAGGAACATGGTGAACATCTTTCAAAATCCATTAGCCTCCTCATTATAGCTATAAGATAACATCACCTTTTCCAACTATCTCACATGACTTTTTATCTTTGAGAAATGCTTTCCCAAACTACCCTTCTTGGTAATTTTAAGAATATTTCATGCAAGAGGTAGAATCAAAAGAAGCTCTAAAATACAACACCTTTAAATTTAAAGAGGTGTCAGATGTTGCAAGACACTATCATCCTTTTTAGAGGTTGTATTATCTTTTCTATTCTACACTTTTTCTTGTTCCCATTTGTAATAACATGAAGATGGTAGAAGGTGAGAACATTGCTCAATATAATGGAAGAATCAAAGAAGTTGTGAATACTATTAGAGGAGTTGATGGAAAGATTAGTGATGAGACTATGATCAGCAAGGTATTGAGAATTTTGCTTCCTATTTGTGCTATTAGAGTTTGTGAAAAACAAGAACTGAGATGTATTTGTGGTAATGATCTAACCTTGGATAGTTTGGTTGGTAGAATTACTACTTTTGAATTGTCAAATTTTGATAATTTTAATGTCTCTACTATTGAGTCTACTTTCAAGTCACAATTGGTTTTACATAAGTCTAAGAAGAAGAAAGGAAAGTATGAAGTTAGTGAGAGTGAATCTTTTGATGATGATCTTGAGGATCTTGAAGCATTAATGGCTAGGAGACTACCTAGAGGCAAAGGAAAATATAAAGGTAAACTCCTTGTAATATGTTTTTCATGCAATAAAGTTAGTCATATTATTGCAAGATGTTCTAACAAGGATGATAAGGATGAAAGGAAAGACGACAAGTTTAAAGGAAGAAGATATGGAAAAGAAAACAAAGGATACAAAGACTACAAAGGAAAAGGTAAGAAGTCTTGTTACATTGCTGAAGAAGAGACTGATGATTATTCTAAAAGCAATGATGAAGATTTTTTTTATGTTGCTATGAAAGATGATTCTGATGAAGATGAGAAAACTACACTTATTTCATATGGTTAGTGAGAGTCAAAAGGGGATCTCAGTCTTTTGATGCAAGCCAAAAGATGATCAATGACAAATTTTCAAATTAAGTATAGAACCAAGAAAGGAAGCTTTCTTCAACCTGGTAAAATGATAGCTATTTTGCATGTTTTTTGAGTTTTAATGCTTATACAATAGTTTTAGAGGTTATCACCTCATTTCAGTTTTTGACATCTACATAGTGAATTTATAAGATGTAGAATTTCAAGCTTGAGATTTTATCAAAATCAGAATTGTGGTGCTCTAAAAATTTACAAAGTAAACAAGTAAGTTGTTGTTTCTCTTTTCTTGTTCTCTAAGTTGGAAAATTGCATAATCTAAGATTTTCATTATCCCAAGTAAACCCTAATTTGAATTCTTAAGCCCTAGATAAACCCTATTTGTGTTGATCCTCTATTATAAGAAAAATGCCTCCAAAGAAGTACTCTAGGAATTTTAATTATGAGGATAGAAGGCTTCAAGATGATTTTGTCGAGCAACTACCTATGTCAAAATAGGGTAGAGAGGCAACTGAAGCATGGAAAATGTTAAAGAATGAAGTGCATCCTAGCTTGAAAGATAAATATGGAAATGTGTGTGATACAAACATGCCAAACCAAAGGTTTAGAAATTTTTAGGTGGTGGTATGGTCAAGCCAATGGAAGGAGCCCTCCCAGTAATGTATGGCAACATGAATTAGTGATGCCCATGATTTTCATTAATGTTGAATTACTTTTAGAATTGGTCGAGAAGTGTGACTTAGTGTCACACATAATTAGAGACATAAATGGGGATGTCATGTTAAAAATAGACATTGATTCCACAAAGAAGCTTTTGGTCTCCATCCTGCTAAAGATGTGATTGATAATATAGACTTCAAAATATTTCAAGAAGCTTTTGATCATGCAAGGATAGATATGCAAAAAAAATTGATAACTTTCTTCTTGAAAGAAGTAGATGGGATCAAATTAACACCTTTGGCTATATCATAATGTTAATCTCATGCAAGATATACTATCAATTAGTCTCAAAACACTTAGTCATAATGAAACAATAGTTGCAACTAAGTCACTAGTATGCAGTGTTAACCAAGCTCACAGAGGATCCAAGCAAACAAGTTAACCTTGCAAAAAGTTCCAGTAACAACCAATTTGCAATGGCAACCGAGTTAGTAGTTCACACTAAGCTCTGGTGTCAACTGAGTTGTACATGTCTACCAAGCTCCCATGTGAACCGAGTTAGCAAAGTAGTCTTGTTCAAAGGTAATAGTCAAGATGGAAGAACACTGCAAGTTAAGTTAGAAGTGTCTACGAAGTGATCAGTAAGAATCGAGCACCCAACATCTACCGAGTGCTAGAGCTAGGCAAGGAGACAGTGGTGACCAAGTGTTTCCAATATTGCTTGAGTATGACATTGACATAAGTTACTACACTGAGCCAACTTGGTGATTGTTTTTGGAACTATTCATGTTGTAGTCTACCTATGTAACAACTATTTAGATGGATATAATTATGAGATATTTTGTTTATCCAAAGAGAAACAATTATTCACTATTTCATCATTCAAGCATTAGTGACTATGGAAGAGAAGGTTGTCTATTAGGCTACAAGCACCACAAGGAAAGGAAGAGACTCATCTATCACAGTTAGGTGATCAGTTTACTTCAAAGAATCTTCATCAGCAATCATAGTTGTATTTTAGAGATCAATCTACTAATTCATCCTAATAGGTGCACCAATCCCAAATCCTTTAACTAGGTGTACCTAACAGTCCTTTGAAGAAACTCCTAACAGTGTACATACTTAAGTATATTGTATAAATCCTTTCACAAGGTGGACCTAATAGTCATTATTACTCCTAATAGGGTAAGATCACCAGAAATGATCATTTGTAAGCCTTAACTAGACAAATTTATTAGTGCAGTAGTGAAGCATTATGGGTGTCATCCCCACCCTAGTTTTACCTTCTACTTGGAGGGTTTTTGGGTTACCAAATACTGTGTTATGTTATTGTTACTTTAATGCTTTAATGTTTCATGCATTTAAGTAGATTACACAAATATAAAAAAGTAGTTCAAGTGAATAACTTTTATTGGTTCCTAATTCACACCCCCCCACCTTCTCAGTCACCTAGTTTGCATTACATTTCCAACAATTGGTATCAGAGCTAAGTTATCATATCAGAAAGTTTAGTGGCTTGAGAGCAAAGATCAAATACAATTTAGGTGTACAAGCTAGAGAAGGCCATTAAGAATAAAAATTTGGATCTTCATGTGTCCATGGAGAAGATAAAAAAAACTAAAGGAGCAACTCTCTCAATCCCTAAAAAGAAGAAAAGAATTGGCAGCACAGATGAATGACAATCACATAGAAGAGAAAATTGAAGATATCTGCAAAGAAATAAATTTAGATGAAGCAAATGTAGCTATAGAAGATCTACTTGGAAGGAACCTTATTCTTTGAGAAGAAGTCATAAAATTGAAAAGGGAACAAGAGATCCACTCAGTCAGAATATGTGAAGTCATGGAACAAAAGAATCAAGCTGAAAATAACAAAAATATCATAGAAAAAGATAGAAGACTACTCAGCACTAGGATAGAAGAAAAAGACAATGAAATCCACCAGCTTTCACTACACCAAGTAGACTTGGTAAATAAAATGAATAATTCAAATCAAGAATTCATCCATCTGAGGACAGAAAATCAAAGACTCTTGAATGATCTTATAGGAGAAAAAGAAACCAATGAAAGAATGATGAATTAACAAGCAAGCATGAATCAATTAGATGAGATATCCCAGAAAAGATAGAAGAGTAAAGTAGGATTGGGGTATATTGAACAAGGAGAGTCGTCACAAAAAGGATCTCAAAGCAATAAAATACCTACATGTAATCATTATGGAAAAATAGGGCATACTTCAAACAAGTGTTGGAGCAATGGAAAGTCAAAGTTTAATGGCAAATGTTATAGTTGTAACAAGCATGGACATAGAGCAAGTGAATGCATGAAGAAGACCAACTTTGAAGGAAAATGTTTCACATGCAACAAACAAGGTCATAAATCTTCAAAATGTAGAACCAAGAATTGGAATCCTACTAAACAAATTTCTAAAGATATCTTTGGTTGGGATTATAACTCTTGGTGTAGATGTTATTTATATGGAGAGTTTGGGTACATTGACCCAAACTGCATGAAGACTCACCTCAAAAAAAGAGATCCTACCAAAAGATTCTATGTATGCAAATAACTTGGTCATCTAGCAAAGAATTTCATGAATAGAGGAAAAGTCGAAGATGAAAAGAAAAGGATGACACAATTAGAAGTCAAATGAAGCAGCAATGGGTAAAGAAGTCTCTAGAGAATTCAAATGAAATCAATGAGGTCACTGACACCCAAGATAATGGATTGGGTGATTCAATCATCTCTACATAAATATGCAGGGATATCACTAAAGTTACAATTAAAACCATATTCTACATCAGCTCTAATAATCCAAGCAAAATAGTCTAGATTAGCATATCAGATGCACTTGGATAGATGATAGACTAAGACTAGACTGATTTGTTAGTTCTAACCGAGCTGTTAGACCTAACTGAGCATGGGTATATTCAACCAAGTCACTAACTTAACCAAGCATGGAAAGACTATACTAAGTCAGTTTCAAGATCAAATTGAGTATCTTTTACGTACCCAAGTACAAAGCATTAAATGGAGCCCTAAATTTGGAAATCTGATAAAAGGTAAAGATTGAAGCTTTTTTCTCACTGTGTTTTCAAAGTTCTCTTCGAGCTCAACATTTCTTAAGCCCCCTAGAGTAATTTTAGTGCAAACTATTGAAGGAGAATCTTAGGCAAAGTCATCATCATGAAATTCTTCCTTCATCGAGCAGTATGGCAATGTCTTCTAGTTCCAAGGTCAAGAAAGTTTCTAAGATGTTGGTAAAGAGTTTGGTTGCACTCCTCCAAAATTCCATCTTTGTCCAACAATTATAGAGGAAAAGGATCCTCAAGGTTCTCACTCTTCTATTCCTCCAAAGGTATTACTCATCCACGATATCAGATCATTTTATTATTATTCTATCTAAGAGATAGGTAATCTCAAGCTAGATTAGACCTATGCAACTTTGTGTGGAAATGATGTGTTTAAGCTAGATCACAAACATCTAGAGGTCACGGGGTTGGCCCACATCATCCAAATTCCTAAGAACTTTTAGATAAAGTGGATCAAGCTTATATTGTGAGTTCATGATATGTCATTTTGGTTGGAACAAACCTACCCTGTCACTAAGAGGATGATTCACAAGATAATTGGGTATCCTATGAGAAGAAAGCCAAGACTACTAAAACCCTTGGTTAGGAAGAACCGACAAAGATAACCCTAGTTGAATGGGATGATAGAGGCATGAAGCTAAAAAATGTAATAGACATGGAAAACAAGTTTGGCATCCATGTCATTGCTCATAAAATCTACATCTCAAGTTGTGCCAATAGTGCGTCATGTGAGGCAGTAGACCTAACATACAAGATTGTAAAGAAGAATATATGTTCGACCTTGTTGAGCTTCAATACTCCCAACTAAGAAAGAACACAGAGAGCATTCAGGCCTCAAAGAAGAATCCATGCAAGTTTGGTTCACTCTTGGTATGTTTATTCTTTTATGTTCAGAAATTCTTTCCTTCCAAGGAAATGTTGTTTGGAAGAAAGACACCCTTATTTTGTATCAAATCAATGAATTCATAAGTGAAATGGGTGATAAATTTGATGGCACCATAGATGCTTACTTTGATAATTTCAAAGAAAGGATGCAAAGAAGGCTTAGGATTCCTAAGGAGCTTGTCAAAGATTATGACTAGGATATATGCTTCCTAGTTGACTATGACCGAGTCTACATACAAGCAGTTAGGCCTAGGATAGCATGGGCTAAACCTCTAGCATATGAGGTCAATATTGATGAAAGGGAGGATATTATTGAGGCTCTAATCAATGAGCCTATGGACCCCAAGGATACTTACTTTGGAACTTATGAAGAAGCAGAGACAATAATTTCTATTAAGATTTAGATCCCTCAAATTCTGAAGAGCAGGAAGAAGAGGTTGGAAACCATTAGAAAGAAACTTGCAAAGTTAGACACATCTCTTATGATCACTGAAGGCAAGGGTAATGATGTAGAAGAGGAAGAAGAAGATGAAGAGGTAGAGGAAAGTAATGAAGAAGAGGAAGTGGAGGAACCTCCCAAAAAGAAATCAAAGACCCCATCCAAGCCACTTAAGAGAGCAACAAGATCAACTCTTGTGATTACAGCTACTAAGCCAAGGAAGGCAAGAAAGAAACTAAAGCTTTAGGATGAGAATGAAGATGAAGATAATACCCCAATCATATCCTTGAAGAAGGCACCCCCTACCTTTGAAAAACAATTGGAAAGTATAAGGGAAGGAAGGGGTATGACAAGTTTTAAATACTTCAAGTATGACTCCAAAAGCAAAGAGAAGAAGAGATAGATTGAAGATGCACTATTTATGAAAATAGAAAAGTGGAAATATGAACCTTCTAAGCTCAAGGGGCATGCTCCTAAAAATATACTAAAGGTTTTTTTACACCATTGGGATAATGTCACAAAAATAGAGAAGGATATTAGAGATCAAACTTTAAGAAATCTCATGCCTAATCTCTTTGACAAAGAAATAAAGAAGGAAATGTCTAAACATGTATAAAAACATACTCCTAGATTTAAAGCTTTCCAAATTTGGTCAAATAAAATAGAAGATGTTGTGTAGTCCACAAAAAAGACTTGGAAGAACATTTTTGACATCAAGGAAGAAGGAGATCTTCTAGAGATTTAGACAATTAAGGACTCTAATGCTAGGAAGATTGTAGTAGAAGTCATGAAATCACTTCCCTCCACTCCACATAAGGAAGCAATTGTACACCAATCAATTGAGTTGAACCTAGCTCAACCTAGCAGTAAAGTGAAGATTGTCACACTTTCACCAAGTTCTGACACAAAGGAAACTAAGAAACACATCCCAGCAGTCTTGACTGAACAACAAGATCCATTAGTCTCGACCAAGCAATAGGCTCCATGAGTCTCGACCGAGCATCAAACTCTCTCCGTCTTGACCAAGCAATAATATAAAAAATAATAAAAGGATTCGATTGACAAGGGAAAATTTATCATTTCTTCTTCAGTAGCCAAAAGCAAGGGCAAAAAGAGCATAATTGATGGCATTGATCTTGATGAGGATATTGTAATCCTGAATCAAGACCAATCAAATATATTAGCTAAGGAAATGGACATTTTGGGAGAGCTATGGAAGAAAAGTGCAAAGTAAAGAATACTAAGAGTTGAGAGAGATAGGAGCCAAGTCTTGGAAGACATCAAAGAAATATTCATAGATGCCTGGACTATAATACCATACTTTCATGTTTTCCTCCATTCTTCTATCCTGGTTGGTATGCCAATCTATTGGTAGATGCTCTTGCAATGCTCCATTACTTCTTGTTAACTAGTTTCTAATCAACAACAACACTTCATACATACTCCATTCTCATCAATTTCCTGGTTAATGTAGCTTAGTCCAACAATAGTCCCCTCTGGCATTGATGGAAAAACCTTTATCCTTAGGTATAAGTCATAAGTTAACAAGACTTATGGTGCTACATAAGTTGTGGACTAACCTAACTTCATGATGCCCATATATGGCCTTAGACTTTACACCCCCTTGTTGATTGCTTCCTTTTATTCATCTCATTTGTTATCCTCTTCTCTGGTCATATCCCCCTATATTTTTGCATTTTCTTCTTTCTTGTATCTCATTTTGTCTTTTCCATGTGCTTGATCATCTTCTCCTTCTTTACTTCTCTCTTGGTTTGTCCTTTTCTTTATCTTATCCTTCTTTTTGTCATAAACAACAACTGGTAGTGTTAGGGTATCTATAGGTTTCTTTCCTTTGTCCATTCTCCCCCTTTGATGTGTATCAACATCCATGTGGTTCTCTACAACTTCTTAAAGATATCCTTACAACATACATAGGGCACCAACAACATAAAAAATCTATGACATATTGCAACAATGAAATTCACCATGAATGGGTACCCATATTACGAATTGCAAGACCAATATTACGAATTACATCAAATAAAAATATAACCATAAGGAAAAAATTCCCTATACAACTTGCTTGTGCTCGTACTATTCATCGATCCCAAGGCCTTGCAATGGAAGCACTAGCTTTTGATTCAAGAGGAGTAAAACAACATGGTCTAGCATATACAACCCTCTCACAAACACGAACAATTGACAATTTATACTTGATCAAGCCTCTTACACCAAAAAATTTCAAACTGAAGAAGAACATTATTGTAGAAATGGAACGACTACAAACAACTTCATCATGGTAGCTTCAGTGCAACAAAATATGTTTAACATCCTCCTCACACTTGACCTTATGCACACTAAACACACGTGGATACCATCCACATATATATGTCCTAACCAATGACTACCACATAATATCTTTAGATATTATATGCTTGCAAGAACTTAACACAAAAGAGAAAGAACTAGTCTATTTCAAAAACTTGTACAACCAATTCTCAATTATTGGTATCCATGGTTTAATGACTTTGACAAAGAAACCCATAACTACTACCAAAATTGACCACCACATCTCCACAAATGTGGAAACCCTAATAGCAATGATAGAAGTAGAAAACAAAGAAATAAATATAACTAATGTCTATGCAAGACCATACACTTACTTAGAGGAGATAGAACAAGCTCTAGATAATGTAGTCAAAAGCATAGAACCAAATAAGATATTGTACATAGTAGGAGATTTCAACATCAATATGCAACCAACAAACAACAAAAGTAGAGGTCTGATATCCTACATGCACAACCATAACCTCAAACTCCTACTAAATAATACACATAGTACTAATCGTTCGCTTATTGACCATATATGGTCTAATCTTAATTCAAACATATGCAATATTTTCCAATCAGAAGCATATTGGACTGACCACTTTTCAACTTTACTCACAATCCACCCAACATTTGTAACCAACCTACTATAAACAATAATACATTCAAAAGAAACATGCAAATCAATTGCAATTTGATCAAACATCTATAGTAATTCTATTTAAGTAGCACAATATTAAAAACATAAAAATACAATTTTGAAAGAATTATTCTATCCATGCATTTTATTGTATACAAAACTATACCTATTCAATCATGGTTTTGCAGTTTGCAGGGTACAATGGAAGCAACCAATATGCAAAAAAATGACACAACCAATGCCCAAGTGAAAGTGGAAGTAGCTAAAAGAATTGGAAAAAACACAATAGTGAAACAAGATCAGAATGCAAAAAGGTATAAAATTGTTTTATAAGAATTAAGCACATTCTATTTTTATAAAACAAACAAGAGTTAATAGAAACACATTGGGAATCCATAGGTCAAAGATAAAAACAATTGGTACTATTTCAATTGAAGAACTTAATGAAAGAAAAATTGGCAAGACCTTTGAAGGGGATGTATTAATTGTGTACAAATACATCCTTAACAAGATCAACAAGACCTATGAGGTGCTATGTGCTAATGTCACAGATAGCAAGGTAGAAATGACAGTAACAGTTAATGTGAAGGATAATTTGGTGCAGCCATATGAAGATAAACTAATTACATGGATGGGTGTATGCATTTCTGATTTTTAGTTGGAGGCAAAATTTGATTTCAATCATGGGGATTGCGACTGCATAATTATTGTGAAAGAGAGCACCACCATTGCAACAATTCCTCGAGTTTGCATGGAGTACAACTTCATTCCAAGTAGTACAATTCGTTAGCTACTAGACAATCCAAATGAGTATCCAGTTGGAACTGTTGGAGCACTTGTAGTTGGAGCAAAAAAAAGTAGGATCATTGACAACATTTGGGCTCAAAGATGGCCATGGTGATGATGATAGAGCACAGGTAACTATTTTAGTACAAATATTATTAACAACCATTACCAATATAATGCATACAATAATAAGAATAAAGCTTCATCTTCATCTTTGTCTAAAGCTAACATTACCACTCTATTGCAGCTTGAACTACATCCAAACCTAGTACATCATCATGCTCTAGTAGACAAAATGTTGCATCCAAATGAAACTCCAACACTTCTATTGTGCAACATTGTCACAAAGGCAAACAAAAAAAAATACATTCCGTACAGGAACATCCATGTACATTTGCAAGTTAAATGACTCAAGAATTCTTCAAATGCTTAATGAATTGTTGCAACAGACATATGAGGTAATAGAAAATAATTCTGACATATTCAGTTTTCAAAAAAATAAAGGAAACATCTTTCGCTAACATTCATTAACTGTCGAATAGGTCCATGGCATTTTGAGAGTTGGCAATCCATTCTCTAATCCTTTCATTGCCTTCTTCTCACAATGTGATTACAAGTATGATGGCTTTGGTATTCTCGAGGAAGGATCTAGGCACTCCATCAAGTGTAATGAAAATGTCAACTATGTACAGAAGATGCATCTGAAAATAGTTTTGGCTACAGTAAAAAAGCAGACAATTTACTGTTCAGTTGACCATCATATAATAAAAGAGTTGGTCCCACAAATTACAGAAATCAAATATGAAGACTACATAGAGAACAAATCCAAATTTCTCTTCACTCTGCAAGAAATATCAATAAAAGTAAAGTCCACACTGACCCATAACAATATTGTAAAAAATGCCACTCCCCTCCCTTGTCATGAAGAGGTCTAAAAGGTAATATACTTGAAGCCAACTTCTAGTATACAGACAAGAAAAAAAATAGGTTTTCAAAAAATTTAGGTCATCTCCACTCCATTGACTAACAAAAATGGTTTTCTCCCACATATTGCAGGACACTACCCAAAAGTAGTGAATTGATATGATCCACTCTCAAAACACATCCTAGTCTAAACAATATTAATTATGCTTACTAAAACTATTTACTAGCATAGACTATTTATATATTATATATCTAGTAGCCTGCACAGTATCAAGAAAAAGTAATAATTGCCACAGGACTATCTTCGTGGTAGACAAAATGTAGTTTCTATAGATTGTTGAAAACAATATGTGCAACAATATTTTTCATATCATAAATGCTACCATATGTATTACATAATATATTTCAATTTGCACAAGTGTCACATTGATGAGTCACAAGTAAATAGTTCAATTTACTATAGAACAATGTATTTCTTCTAACCTGTTGTGTTCGTGATGATTTTATATTGTTTATGTTGTTGGTTTTGAGGCCTTTTAGTTGAAATTTTTTGGAAGTTTGTCTCTGTATTATATGTTGGTTCAACAACATTATTTACTTTAGCAAATGCACTGTTATGAATCTATATTTGAGCCAAAGGTTATAACATTTTTAAAATGACCTGTTAAAAGTTTATCATTTATATGTTCATAATGTTTACCCATGAGCTCTAGTGAATGAGTATAAGATTAAGATGTAGCTATGAAAACAAATTTCTACAATCTATGGTAATTATTGGAAACAATTTCTGGATTTGATTATTTGAGGTTTTTTACCATCAACGTTTAAAATCCATCATCATGCTCTCTTCTACTTTATTTCATCAAATTCAATCCAAAACTTTTTGCCAATAACTAAGATTTAGTTTCATAATTTATTTTCTCAATATTTTAGAATCATAAAATTTTCATTGTTCATAATGATTCAAACACAATTCATCTGAATTTGATTGGATGAATTATAAAATTTGATTCAAAATGTTAACTCTAAAAATTTCTACTATTAAATTAGAAAGAATCAAATATTTCATGTTTTGTATATATTTTTTTGAACACAACCACCATTTCCTTTATATGTTTTTTATATTTAAAAAAATATAAAATAGACATTTAGGTGCATAGATTTTCCATCTGAAGATGAAATCGAAGTTCATGCAAAACATTCTTTTAAAAAGAATCCACTTTTCATGAGCCCTGGTGATATATGTTTTGCGTCCATTGGCAGGTGGAGTTAAACTTGAAGGAAAACTTATTAATCAAAATGTTGTCCCTATATAAACCTCCTCCACTACAAGTAGAAACATAAAAGAACAAACACCAATAAACACAACAAGAAAAAAGGAAAGGAAAAGTGACCAAGAGCAAAAATAAAATAGACAGCCTAACAATAACACAATCAAATCTTTGTTTCTAATTTCACAATATAAATTGGAGTTTGACTCCAAGATGTAGCTAGCGAAGCTAATGCCTAAAATAAACAAATAGAGTGAAGAAAGTAAAATTAATCAGAAACAGAAGCGATGAATAAGTGAAATTGAAGACCAAAGCATCAAGGATGTATGCTCCTCGACAGGTTGAAGTAGGCAAAAATATTCATGCTTAAATGATCTTTTTGGGATAATTTGATCTCAAATTATTATTAAAGCAAGTATGCAAAAAATATATTCTATAGAAGAAAACTTAAAGAAATATTGAAAAACATACTTGTTTAAGAAAAATCTTGATTCTCATATCATTTTTAAGGAAGCAAGGCCAAAATACAGAAGAAAACTTAAAACAACAATAAAAAATCATTAATGAGCTTCATTTTGAACCAAACTAACTGCTAAGTTTTTAAATATAAAGATTTAAACAAAGAGTAAATTGTCTTTCTTCATGGCAAGAAAATTCCCAATTCTTTATCACGGAGACCATTGAATAACAAAATAATTTAATCCAATTGATCCTAAGACCACTCTGAAACACGAATCATGTCATCCATAAGGAAAAAGCTAATAAACGATGTTAAAGGTACGGGAGTGGATTATGCCTTTTTAAAATTTTTGCTTTCAAAGAATGTAGTTTGAAATTTTTATGAGTCACAACAATGGTTTATGCGTCCTTGAGACAAACTCATTGGGCTTTGTTTACTAGGGTCTTGGATTTTTGCGCTTGATAAAACCTTGGCCTTATTTTTATTTATTTATGGAAAGATGATTTCAATTTGGAGGATGAACGAGAATGTTTTGTGGAGTTTGAATCCATAGGTGCATACATCGATAATGTATTGTGCAATGTTTTATTTTTTGATTGCTTCTTGTAGTTTTCACATAGCTAAAGGAAGAGTGGTTTATGTGACTTTATAGGCAACTCTCAGATCATGTATCCTGTGTCTATTATATTACCACAATTAATAAGTGTGTGATCATCTATATTCCCCTGACACTTGATTATGAGATGATTGAGGATCTGTTCTTCACTCTTTGTATCAATTTTGGCATTTTTCGTATTTTGTGATTCGATCACTCAAATAACCTATTGGTTCATTGATTGGGTAGTTGTGGTCCATAATTACTTATAGGCCATAGGGAAAACTTAGGTTGTTGCTAAGATGGATAATGTTCTTCTCAAGATTGTTGGTGATGCCTCAAAATCAACAAACAAAAGCTTAATTCTTCTCTATGATGTTTCATAGGCCTCTTCAGTAAAAGAAAAGTGTAGCACATAATTAGCAGATTTGGACTATTTTTTGTCCTGCCAATGCTAAAAACTCATCAATAATTGGGAAAAAATGATACTCAAGGTATTTTAATGAAAGAAACTTTTGGATCCAAAAGATATTTTATGACATCCATGAAAGAAAGTTTATCCACTCTAAGAAAGTTCTGGAAACATCAAATACATATTACCTAGGAGAAAAATAATATGAGACCAAAGGAATTGTTATTACACTGCAATTCGAATCAACTACATTTCTCTAGGTATTAATTATTATCTTTTCACATTTCTTCTATTCAATCTTTCAAATAAGACTTATAAAATTAAATGATTTTGTTTTCTTATTAACTATTACTATTGCAAGTGTCATCAATATCTTTTCATCTAAAAGCTCTTCATACTGCCTATAAATTATTAGCTACAGTAAATGGCAAAAGTTGAGTTTTGATTTTTTTTAAAAAGACTCAAATTCACGTCTTTTGCAAATACAGATGTTAGTGAAACATGTTTCAAATTTAGGGTTTTCTAATGCGTATGATGGCAAAAAAAAAAGTTTTCTTATGAACAACTTCAAAGCTAAAGTTTTTTCTTACATATGTTCGAAAATATGCCCTCTTTTCCTTGTGTTCGAAAAATACAAAAGCCATTTATAGATTGTATCATATTTTGTAGTTATTAGCTAGCTTGAAGTCCCTTAACTATTGTAAGGAGATTATTTGTGGTTTACATTATGAATAGATATCCAAATCTTACATGGAATTTTTATCATCACAGTAGATATTTGTAGCTTTTGAAGTTTATTTGATATAGTTAATTTAAATCCTACACCTTCATATTTTATGTTTATAAGGTACAACACTAATATATACTTATTATTAATATCCTCATTACTAGGTGAAAGTTTTTGTTTGGGATGCTATTCCCAACAATTATTTGCATAATATAGTCATTTCAAAAAAAATTAAAATATGTTACAATTTACATTACTTAAAATATGAACAGTTTAAAAAATGGCATTCTATTTCTACTAAAAATAATCTTAAATAATTTTCCTACCATATATATTTTCTAAATGACTACTGGACTTCTCATCTTCACCAAGTCTATTACATATTATCAATGACCAAAATATAAATTTGGTAACCGACCTAAATATACCAACTAAAAACTTCTACTATAATTATTAACGACAAGAACTAGACGCTATGCATCTCTCCTTGTTTTGTTATGATTAGTCTATGGATCTCACAAATATGGTTTGGATGATATAATTATACCCATAAATACACTTAGAATGATATTGTACATGAGATATGTCTCTATGCATGTTTAACTTATCTTATTTAATATGTGTATGCTTTACAACCAACCAATCACCTACTTGTTTAGAGGGGTGGGCCTTGAGGTGCCATATGGCTAAATGGTAGACAAATAATCATCAATGGATTAGTGGATATTCATCCTACTTATTAAAGTACGTGCAAGGTTCTTCTAATTCTATTATTCTTGCATATTTTCATTACTCATATAGTTGAATATATCTATTTTACATTATCCTTTATGACCCTTAGTCAAGAAACACATTTTTAATAATATTGATCTATTGTTGCAGTCACCATTCTCTAATTATTTTAGGATGTTAAAACCATGTTATGATTATTTTATAATTACTAATTGATATAATTATATGCCATTCTTTGATTTGAGAAGCTCTTGTATTATCATCTGTTGTGATTCATTATAACTTAGGCCTACATTGCTTTCAGATTTGGAAAGCAACTAAATAAGTATGTTACACCTTAGAGATGGTGTCTTAATAAATTCAAAGTTCTAGGTGTGGTTAACAACTATTATATTAGTGGAGTTATGTTTGTTTGAATGTTTACTCCTATTAGTCTTGCCAATTGCTTATTGGCTTATGAATAGTTTTTTTTTTTTTTTTTTTTGTCTCAAATTAGATATATTAAAGTTGGAACAACATTTAAGGTGTTTATATTATGGGTGTTGTATTTGAGTTATTTTGGCCTAGTTAGACTTGTCAATGTACTAGTTTTTGACTTTTTGACTCCTGTAAGTGTTATTTGTGATGAAATCTTAGTCTAAGGGTTAAAATTGATATTAGACATCTTTATTATATTTGTTTTACACTTCTAGGATCAAATTTGTAGCTAATCAAGACTTTGCTAGGATTTTTTTCTATTGCCTAATTTAGTTTTTCTTTTGTTCTTTCATTAGAAAGGTCAAATTGTGGTTCTCTAGTGATGAACAATTATCTACTCGAGTGAACACGTAATTGGTAAAAAGGGGCATGTGCTTCTAAAAGTGGAAAATGATAATAGTAGGCAATATATTACGTTTCCCAAAAAAAAATCCTAAATAAAGATAGACCCTAGGTTTTTTTTCCCTAAACTTCCCATTGACTTAGTTCATTATTTTCTTGAGACTTTTTGTGGTCATTGACCACCTTGTATTGTGGCTATATTGTTGAGTGAAAATAACAAATCCCTTATATGATCCGTTGAGAATTTGGGTCACCTTACCATTCTATCTAAGTAGTGGGTCAATTTAAGGTTTGGGTCTTGTTTTCACATCATTTTGGTTGTTGCTTAGGATTGAACTGAGGGATAAATTAATGGTTGGGATTTCCTTTGATTAGAGAACACCATTTTACATCCATATATTATTGCTATTTTATAAAAAATGGTAATAATAGTTCAATGACTAGATCATGCTTGAAAGACTCTAACATCTTAAATAATCATTGTGACTAGCCAATTCTGAAATAGATTTCTAAAACTTCTACTTATACAACCATACTTTAGATTTATAATACAAATTTATTACGTAACATAACAAATATACAATATAAAGTCACACTAAAAGAAAATTATATTACATTTAAATAATACTAAAAACTAAAATATATCTAATTAAATATTTCCTATTAATTCCTTATTAATCAATAAGACTCATCTTTTAAACATAAGGTCACTTGATAGGTAGGAGATAATTTAGCGTGCTCACTTGTTAAGTGCGCTCAGGCTGGAGTAGTACTGGGATGGGTGACATCCTGGGTAGTCTTGGTGCTTCACCCCTATGAACATGCCCGTGGCTATGCAACCACGAAAATGCACTTCCTTTGCATTGCTTTTTCTAACTTTTTAAAAAATTAACTAAGTCCTCTCCTTCGTATGGAAGTGCATTTTTGTGGCTATATAGACATTGCGCCCGTGGCTAAGCAGCCACGAAAATGCACTTCCTTTACATTGCTTTTTCTAACTTTAAAAAAAATTAACTAAGTCCTCTCCTTCGTATGGAAGTGCATTTTCGTAGTTGTATAGACGTTGCCCTATGAGCATCACCTAGATCTAATGAGTGCTAAGTGGTCCATTTATTCTCATGAGATATGAATTCATGTTGAATCACTACTCATGAAACATGGGTCAATGAGTTTGACTCAAAATCACACAGTTAAATCCTGATAGTAATATCACAATAAAGTCACTTGTTCAAATGTCACATTGTACTATACAGAAAAGAAAAAAGGATAAAAAAGAAAAAAGAAGGAAAAAAAATAAAAATAAAAATATATATATATATATACGAGCCTCGGAACGCTTCTTAAGGAACATAAGGTTTACCATCATATCATTTCATGGGACGCTTTGTAAGGAACGTCTAGGGTAATGAGAAAGGGTGGAGTAAAGTCAGGCTTGACGCGGGTTAAGGTTTACCAAACCGAACATACACAAAGGCGGATAAAGGGTTAGGGTTCGAAAGATTGTTAATGGCGTCTGATTAGGGTTTCATCTTTATAGGAAGAAGCGATTTAGGGCTTTAGGTCTTCCGTCTTAGCATTCACTTCCGTCCTTCGATGTATAATTCGATAAAAGGAGCGATTTCTTGCGCGTTTTGTCATCTGTGAATACGGGTACTGATTTGCTCGATCTTTGTATTTATTGTTGTTTTTCATTATCTGCGCATTTTGGATCGATTGCTCTTGTGTCGTGTCGACGCATTTTTTATTGGTAATAGGTTGCAATGGCGGTCTGTAGGTTTCAACATTCGTCATATTTGATTTGTCGAATATTATTAACAAATATAGACCACTAATGACTGGCAATAATTTAGGGTAAAAAATAAGGTCGATGATGAGACAGGAAAGGCTTGTTTTTCAAAACATTCGCAGTGGCAGCCTAAGAGCTTTCGCCCTTGCCAGGCTTGAGAGCATGTTCTGCTTAATTCTCCCTTGGATGTTTGAGGTGTCAAACCCATAAATTGTCAAATTTTTAATGTTAAATCATTTTTATGTGTTTTGCTTGCTTTTACATCCAGATCCGCAGCTACGGCTTTTGATAGTGGCTGCTTCGGATTAGTTGCTTTCCTATTTCATCGATTTATTTTTTCTTGGGATGATATTGCAGTGGTGGATTGTAGAGTTCAACATGTATAATATTTGATTTCTTGAGCAATATTTATAAACATAGATCAAGATTCAAATAACAACAGTTTAGGGTAAAAATGAAATCGATGAGGAGACAGGAAAGGCTTGTTTCTCAAAACATTCGCAGTGGCCGCCTAAGAGCTTTCGCCCTTGCCAGGCTTGAGAGCTTGTGCTGTTTAATTCTTCCTTGGATGTCTGAGATCTCAAACCCCTAAATTGTCAAAAAAAAAAAAAATCAAATAATGTGTGTTTTATATCAAGTTTTTTGTAGTTATTGCTCCTGATTGGTTGCTTTCTTATTTCATCAATGCATTTTTTTCTGGGGATGATATTGCAGTGGTAGTCTGCGGAGTTCGACATGCATGATATTTGATTCGTCGAGCAATATTTAAAAACATAGATGAAGATTCAAATGACAATAATCTAGAGTAAGAATGAGGTCAATGATGAGATAGGAAAGGCTTGTTTCTCAAAACATTCGCAGTGGCCGCCTAAGAGCTTTCGCCTTTGCCAGGCTTGAGAGCTTGTGCTGTTCAATTCTTCCTTGGATGTCTGAGACCTCAAAGCCTCAATTTGTCATTTTTTCATCACAAATCAGTTGTACGTGTTTTCCTTACTTTGCATTAAGATACGTTGTCTACGGCTTTTGATAGATTTTAATATTTTATGAGGTCTCACGCTTGTCAAAGGGTAAAATCTAATGGTCAATACAGGAAAAATTGTTTGGCCCGTCCGAAATGTTGTGTAGATTATTAGCTGTAGCGTGTTCTATCAATTATTCAAGTGTTGCTCTTTATTTTTGTTTTGCTTTTTTTTCCACGATTTTAGTCTTGCTGGCATTTACATGCATTCCAACCTTTTTGCAAAAGAGTCCAAGTGCGCCTTCAAATTTTCTTTCAATCATTTGCAGCTCTAATTAAAATAGGATCATCCCTATATAAAAGCAACTTCACAATATAAGCTGTAGGTTTTTCATAATCAGTGGTCTTGATTAGCCACGCATTCTTCAAGATCATCATTGTATACATCAAATCATTTGCATTTTTGGCAATTAGTATAAGACTACATGACCCTGAGTTTCTGGGACGGGGATGTGGACAGGGAAATGGGAATTTGGGTTTGGTCTTTCACTTGTGAGTTTGCTATACGACATTAATTAAGAAACCTTTATTATAAGAGGATATTTTCTCTGAAAGTCCTTGGCCTCATGTATGTATTCTTTGCCACTTTAGGAATGAAGGGATGACAGAGGCAACAGCTAATAGGAAATATGTTTTACATAACTTTTAAATATTATGTTAATGACATCTTAACATATGACATATGTACGAAATGATTTAAATTGAGAGTTTATATGAGAGTCAAAGTCAAATAAGTTATCAGAGTTCAAGCACTAATGCTAAGGGACAGTTAGAAGATGTGTATCGGAGTTGGCAGGAGGGTCCAATAAAGCTATGAATAAGAACATCAGTATATAAAAGTAGCTTACACAATATATCTTGCAGACAGTTAGCATATGTGTATCGGAGTTACCAGGAGAGTCAAATTATGCTATGAATAAGAACATCAGTATATAAAGGTTGCTTACACAATACACCCTGCAGACTAAATAGTGTGAATGCCTTTTGCGATGCTTCTGATTTTAAAAATAACTATTCTGAAAAGGTTATTCTCTCCGTTTTGTTTTTAGTTTCTCAAAATATTCGTAGTACTGGGTTACTTTTGTTGCCTTCGTGCCCTACTGATGTCATTATGCTTGTAGGCGGGTTAAAATGAATTGCAATACATTTTGCTTCATGCACGATACTTGGGAGTTATTTTGTTTCATAAGTTCTTCTCATTGTTGAACAATGAAAAGATTGGTTTTTCATAAATTAAGTGGTTTGTTCCACACACTATGAGCGAAAATAAGCTTAGCAGCTATAATTGTGGGCATTAGAAAGTGTTAAGCTCATCATTTTGTTTTTCTTTAAAATTAGCCGGCCAAGGAGATGCCCTAACCGGTAAATCAAATTAAATGTGGTATTTGTTTTTTTGTCCGACTCATTATTTGCAATGCCATTCTATCAAAAGTCATTTAGTGAAGGTTTATACTCATTGCTAAGTCAAATGGTGCATCTGGTCAATGATATTGTTTTCATTTTAAAGCTGCAAATTGAGAAGTATATTTTGGGTCAAATGCACTCACATTTTTTCCGAGTAGTATTCCGTCCATGTAAGTAATAATTCTAGTGATCTTCTGAATTTTGAATTGCAGCTGAATGTTACACAGCTCTTGAAACGTTTCAAGTTCGTTTTGCAAAGATTTCTTTTTTGATATTGCATGTTTCTATTTGTTGACAACAGTGCTTTTAATTTTTCAAGGGTAATGTTGTCAATAAATAGAAAACATGTGTTATCAAAGAAGAGGGGGTAAAGCAAGTTATGGAAGAAGCTTTAACGCATTTTATTAAAGAGGTTGGAGAGGGTATTTGAAATAATCAGTAACATACTTTCAAAGTGGCTCAATTCTTTTTAATATATTTGCTGTTTGCCCCAGTGCTTTCTTTTTAAATAGTTGAATTTAAGCGCTAGATTCCTTTTTAATACAGCATGCTTGTTTTTTAGGGCTTCATTTTTCTTCTATTTTCTTTCCATGTAAATAATTTAAGGAACATTTTGGATTAAGGATGCAAACGGGTAGAAAACATATAGATAGTGGATAAGCTTGTGGGGCAAGTAGTCGTATTAAGGTTTTACCAATATACTTCTCTTGGGGTTTAAAATATTTAAGTGTTACTCTTGTAGGAAGCTAGCCCGTAAAGCAAAGCAAAGATGCCAATGCCACAGCCTCTCTTAAACAAGAAGATTGTCAAGAAGCGTGTGAAGAGGTTCAAGAGGCCACAGAGTGATCGCAGGATTACTGTTAAGGAGAGCTGGCGTAGACCAAAGGGTATTGATTCACGAGTAAGAAGAAAATTCAAAGGATGCACACTTATGCCCAACATTGGTTACGGATCCAACAAGAACACCAAGCACTACTTGCTTTCTGGCTTTAAAAAATTTGTGGTACACAATGCCAAAGAGCTGGACCTTTTGATGATGCATAACAGGACATACTGTGCTGAAATAGCGCACAATGTTTCAACACTGAAGAGAAAGGCAATTGTGGAGCGAGCAGCACAACTCAATATCATGGTAACCAACTTGCTAGCCAGGATACAAAGCCAGGAAGACGAGTAGAAATAGTTCCTGTTTCTATGAGATTAGAGTTTACCAGGATAGTTTTGAATTTGTCAAGTTGAATTTTATATTAAATTGGGAGCATGTAATTATTTCATCCCACCATACAATTTTGGTTGGAAGGTTAAATCTCTTTAGCAGTTCCATTTTTTCATGCCTGCATAATTTCACAGGCTTACTGAAATATATTGGTCTGCATTATTCTGAAGATTGAAACCGGAGTCATAATGTGTTGCATTATGTTGAATGAGGTTTATCTTGAAGCTAATTTTTTTTATAAATGGTCATACGGGATCGGATATCGATTCAAGTGCTTATTTTAAGTCGTCAGTGTTGTTGGGCTTGTCGCAATGAGAAGTATGACGGTCAATATTGTAAGTAATGCTGAACCTGGTATACCATGATTCTGGTGGATGCTTAAAGGTACTTAATTAGTACGTGTGATCAATCTTCTAGCTCTAATTACTATTGAGAATTTTGATTTGTTAATATTGCAGGTAATATTGTGTTAGGTTTAACATTAATTTGGTGATTGGAAGTGGCTACTAATTTTAATGGATCATCAAATGTGAGCGCAGATCTCAATTCAAGTTGTTATATACTCTTTCGATGTGATTCCATTTGGTAATCGTGTTTTTACGAGAATCTATGGTATAATTCTTTTTAGAATTTTTTGTTTTTAAATTTGATTATCTGTTTTTTTAACATCAAACTTTTTAGATATCACAAATCCAAAAACGAAAAATTCTTATTTCAAATAGATTGTGTAAATCTGATAATGTTAAATAATTGTTTTTATCTAGAATAGAATTTGATATATTAAAATTTTAAATCCAGTACAAATTAAGAACCCTACCTAATGGTCTTCTATTTGATCTCTTAATTTGATTGTTTTTTTTAACACCAACTTTTATCACAGAACATACACAATCAAATTGAAAAACAAAAAAATCTTATTTCAAATAGATTGTCTTAATCTGATAATGTTAAATAATTCTTTTATCTAGAATAGAATTGATATATTAGAATTTTAAACCTGAATGCTAGGTGGCCTCATAAGTGTTGAGGTGCAAATTAAGAACCATACCTAATAGATTGTATGGTAGGATCTTCTATTTGATCTCTTAAATGGTGAGGTGCAAATTCATAGGAATCATTTTCAGAGCACTGTACACGTTTGAGCTATAAATCAAGGACAGGCGTTTTAGAAGTACCTGATGTATTGGAAAGGTTGGCAATTCTCCGTTAAAAATAATTTTAATGCCCTATCAAATAAATAAGTAATCCACAGTAGAAATAACCCCCACCACTAGGTATCACTTGTAGATTCATTTGAATTGTGTCATTCGATTGAACAATTTATATGAAGTCTTGTAGGTAGCAAATTTTTTTTGCCACCCTTTAGCTCAGTACTTAAACTGTTTGCATGTAGTGTAGAGGTTTATGGTAATGATACAGAAATTAGGACGCATGCTTATCTAGATTTTAAGTGTTTTTTTGTTGACATTAAATGCCCTACGCATTATTTATTATGATTTTTTTAATTTTAATTTTCTCAATTGGTTCAGTTGATAGCCCCCATGAAGACTAACATGTTATCGAACAGGCTTACAAAATCAACGATTTAATAGTTGTGCCTCGTTAAGGGAAACAGTCCATATAGTAGGCCTCCAAGAAATGATGGGTGATGGGTGAAGTAAATTCTAATTTTCAGGAACAATAATAAACAAATTGGTTACATCTCATTTGTATTTTGAACAAAACACTAATTATTAAAATCATTCGGCTATGGAAGACTTTTTTATTGGGTTATTTGCAATTAAAATGGACGCCTTAGTAACTATTAACATCCTAGACTGGATTGTCTCTTCTAGTGATTTATCTTTGATTTAAATGTATTCCTAATTTCTGTTCATGTAATGTTAGACGAAGATACAATTCTAATATATGCTTCTTACTTTGTAATTGATTCATTGCAACAAATACTGCAATTCAATATAATAGTAAAAACAAGTGAATATAGAACATTAGAAATGGAATAATCTTTTAATTCATTATCTTTGTAGATTTAGTAAAATTTAATTCTATTATCGAATTATTATAGCGGAGAACTCCAACATTTTGAAGCATGAACAAGATTTCTTGGAGCATTCAAAGGGGGAGAGGGCAATATTAAAAATAAAAATACAAAATACAAAATATTTAAAAGAAATTTTAAATATTCGTATGAAAAATGTGTCGTAACATTTGTCTTAAATAATTTATATTTAAAATTTATTAAGAATGGAAATTGAATAAATTATCAAAATTTTAAAATTAGTTTTATTTAACACATCAAATTATACAAAATATATTAATAATTATTTTTATTGTACTAAATGTTCATGATAGTTCTACTCTATAACTCCATTACTAATTATATAATATAGATCTTAGATTTAGAAAGAGTTGTACACCATCTCATTGTTAGTTTTGAACTATTGCCAAGAGTTCCCCTTAAACAATGATTAAACTAAACTTTGGTGGTCAATAATGTTTCACTTTTTTGAAAAAATTGCTCAAGAGAAGACGCGACGATCCAAGATTGAGGCCTTGGGGTTTTCAATTCTAACATGACACTTTGTCCGACCACTCTTGCTATGCCAATCCTTTGTCCATCTATCACTTTTTCTTTTGCTTTCAAAACTTTCTGCGTGGATAATGATTCATTTAATTTGAAGATGGAGCTGTTGACAGCTGTGAAAGTTTTTGCATGCAAACGCTATGGACTATGTGTGAAGTCAATATATGGACAAGTGTTGCACTTGATGCTTGTGAATTATGAATACATTATCATGCTTCATAATGTCTCGTAGAACACAAATGTGCTTTTCTTTTCCATTATGGAAATATTGTGCTAGCTTCAGCAATCCTGTAATTGCATTTGTATTGGAGGTGTATGATGGGTTTGAGAGATTCAAGAGTCTGGTAGATGTTGGAAGAGGAGCAGGCTCTATAAAATTTGTGATTACAAATGAATATCCCCATGTTCACGACATCGATTCTATTCTTCCACATGTTACGAGAACTTACGTCCCTTAACAAGCTCTGTAATCATCGACATCTCTTGACGTCATAGATGAATAGGTTCCTCATCTTCAAGTTCAAAAAACAACAGGTTTCAAATTCATTTCATAGCAAGTGTTATTGCCACATATTAGTGCATTAGAGTCTTAGCCATTCTTGAATCATTTATATTTTGTTGCCCTTCGAATCTGTTTCATAGTTCTTTTCATATAAGGTTATATATAGGTCTTCAACAAAATAAGCATTTGCAAGCATTGAAGAATTTCTTCCACAACCTTTAAATTTTTGTTGCTTTTCATGAAACATAAATAGGATTTTAGTCATAGTTTCTTTGATATGTTAAATTTTTTCATGTTTTCAACTCATACGCACATAAATAAAATTTGCAACAACAATTTTTCTCCTTCAATTAATTTTTATATGGAATCTGAATTATGTCTTTTAACATAAGTTTCACAGATTTTTTTATCACTCCAACATCCCCTTTTGGATGTTTTGCAAATATCATATAATAAAATTGATACACATCACTTCTTTCAATTTAATTACAAAATTTCACTGAAATTTTATTAAATACAAATTGATGAAAACTAAAATCTTTTCCTATATTGCATCAGTGATCGAGGGTCTAACTAGCTATATGCAAATTCTTTTGCACACCTCCATAATTGAAGGCTTAGGCTTAGGATTCTGGTTTATCCTTAAGACTTGTTGCAAATTGTGACAGTCTACCTGCATCCTCCTATACTTTGGCTTAATTATTACATGATTGCTAGGCTATATTGCTTTCCATTGTAACTCATGCAGTTGTAGACACATTATTCATTACCTCAACAAGGGCTACTGCAACTTTTAATAATTCCTAATCTAGCGATTCTTCACACACAAATCAAAGATTGGTTTCCTCCACTGGTTTATGGTTGAAAAAGAAATCACCAATGTCATCAAGAACTAAAAAACTGTACCAAAATTTTATGGTTGGGTTTATTCAAAATGAGATGTATTTAAAAACAAACCTATTTGCGAATTTTTTTCTCTTGCGGGATACAAAGACCATATGATATATGCATGTGATTATGGTGATGTTGAGCGGTATGAGTAACTTTTGGTTTTTCTCATTGGTCTCTTTTCTTGTTGTTTTCCATCTTTCACATTTCAGGCAACAAAGCTTCTGGTTAGGTCAATTTCAGATAAGCAAGCTTCTGATTTTTTTTTTCTCTCCCCAAGATGAAAGAGCTTCTACAAGTCTCAGCTAGTGCAACCAAAATAGCGTAGGTGAAAATATTTTAGCAATATTGCATTGTGAATGAGGCCACTTGCATTCGACTCTACCCATTCTTCTCATCAATTTTATAGAGATATATTTTCATCGTGTAATACTACACTAAAAGGTTTTTTTTGAAATGTCATTGTAAGGGATTTTGATGAGCTTTCTAATAACTTTATTTTAAAACTCAACATTTTCAATTCCAGGATTAAGCATTTAGACTTTCCTTTTTTTATCATATCTTGGGTCAAACAACTCTAAGCATCCAACATTTGTGCATCAGTAATCAA
Source organism: Cupressus sempervirens (assembly GCA_028749045.1). Classification (NCBI taxonomy): domain Eukaryota; kingdom Viridiplantae; phylum Streptophyta; class Pinopsida; order Cupressales; family Cupressaceae; genus Cupressus; species Cupressus sempervirens. Next base: position 407,847,913 of record CM053792.1, on the reverse strand, counting down.
ATATGCAATACTTTTGAATACTTCTCTTGGCAACATTTTTAGTTTCAAGTTTTAGCATTTATATATAATCTCTTTGTTTATCATACAACGCTTCAATCAACTCTATGCATTTAACATTCTTGCATCATATCTTTTTTATTTTCCCTATATTTTTCTCGGTCTTAGCATTTTGGAACTAGGTATCAATATATCACTTGTTCTCATTCTTAGCATTTTTGGAACTAGGGATTGATATATCACTTGACGTTATGAGAATGAATGAAGTGAACAGAGAAGCAACAACCTTGTCCACTTACACTGATGGATATTTTCCTAGGGACCTTTGCTCTCCTTTTTGGTACTTTTGCAGTGGCATATCCTTCATTTATGATTACTAAAATATTCCTAGTTTGAATATTTTTTTCTTGCCTTGAAATGAAACCTTGAGTTTGATTTTTCATTTATTAAATGAAATCTGAATATGTTAAAATTAAAAATTATTTAAACTAATGAAGAACACATACATGCTAAAATAACAATGAAGCAGGTGTAGTTATCTACTTAGTCTTGTATCATATTAAGAGTAATTAAAAAGGGTGAATTTAATAGATATGATTTTAGGATGCACCCTTGTAGAATTCTTAGTAAGGTAGAATATTCTCAAATGGTTTTTAATGCTTGGCAACCTATTGGATCATTAAATAACTTTTAATATTTTGTAGCATTTGGTTGATGCAGCCTTGTAGAATTATTAGCAAGGTAGAAATTCTTAACCAAACCTTTTCATGTGTAGGTTCTATTAAGTAGTTTAGGCTACATTTTACTTTGCTTTCTAATATCATAATAATATGTCGATGTAGTGACTTTTTAGCCTAAAGGCTATGACTAAGAGAAATATATACCTTTGGATAGTTTATCTAGCTTCAATCATTAATACTTACATTAGTACGTTCTTAGGTTTTAACACTATAGGTTCTTTAGCATTTCTGGTAAGTCTATTTTTACTATTTTCTATAGAGAAATTTAAGATTGTACAATACTCTATTTTATTGTTTAGGAAGTTCTCCTACATGGCTTAACCTCAACATTGATGTAAGAGAAATAATATATTTGGGTAAATCTAATTTCAGGACTTATATTTTCTACGGAGGATGCATTTACAATAAAAAATGCACTCTTTTCATGGAAGACAGAGTTTCAAAAGTATTTATTGGAAGATTAGAATTTTGAAAGATTAAACAACTTCGGCGTAGATGTCATGATAGAGGACTGTTATTAAAAATGTGTAAAGTGTTGGTGAACAAATTTTCAAACAAATTTTCAATGGTCTCATGAAATTCACCATTAAAATAAATAATTCCTATCCTTTTTTAAAAATATCTTCAAATTCTCAAAGTTTTCCTATCTAGTTTTCATTTTCTTGAATATAATTTACTTCCATCTCTATTGTCACTTTTCTGATCTAGTTTTCTATTCTTTTCTTACCACCTCAGTGGATAGTTTGTTTCTTACCACCTCTGTCGATAAGCATTGCTTTTGCTACACTTGGCAGGAACTATGGTGCATTGTAGCTCTTGTTCCAATTATTTTGTTTGCAAGGAATATGATGTTGCTTCAATGTATTTTTGGGGCTAGACACATGAAAATGTAAATTTGATTGTTCTTTAGTGCATTAGCACAAGGATGTGTAAAGCTTGAATAGATCTAATTAATTAAAGAGTAGCGACTTAAAGTAAACCATGCATTCAAAAAAGGGTAAATAATATATTGATCAACTATGTGCCTATTTGATGTGATTCCAAGATCATAAAGGGTAAATAATATATTGACACATAGCCATAAAAACATACCTATGTACATATGGTGGAAGTGTTATAGGACTGTTCTTGATGTAATACTTACACAAGATGTCTTTCATGGTCAAAATTATGTCATCCTTATTAACTATGTTCTTGGTTAAACCATGTAATATGAACAAATTAGCTATCTGGGAAGCCTTGAAATTAGAGGACATGTAATTAAAATGCTTTTTTATTTACCATTTACCTTAGGTTATTCACTAATAGTGTCTACAAATATATATTTTCTAACATCGTCTCAAGGATGGGTAAGGGTAGAAGATATGTGGGATACTATAGTTTGATTTGTTATGTTCAAATCCATTTCTTTCAATCCTTTTGAGAAGAATCTATTTCTAATCGATTTGTTTGTTATGAATATCATAGATATGGAAGTAGTTGAGTGCCAAATATGGCCTTTAATATTTCCTTACATTTATTATATTTTTTATGCACAATTAGATCTTTTGCTACTTTGAACCTATAATCTCATATCCTTTCACCCATAACTCAATAGCTAAATCATTTATAGTAAATTTAGTTATGAAGGCAATGACACAATCAACAAAGATATAAAATAGAAATAATGTAGATAATGTGTCTATTACATTATGCTTTACGCTTCACAAATTATGTATCAAAATATTTGTTATAACTTGCTAATATTATTTTACACTTTGTCATCACATAACCATAAGCAAAATATTACTAGCAAGATAATAGATATACAATCATATACAAGTGAGAGACTAAAAAAACACTTTGAAAAGTTCGAAGAGAACTCAATCACATATTCAGAATGAAGAACACATGTTCATGAGACTGTCCATCTTGATGTTTGTTGTAAACTCAAAGAAAATGTTCTTGACATGGTTAAACATATATGCTAATTGCCAATTAATGATAATCATAAATATAAGACAAGCAATGTTTCTCAAATGATTGTGCACAACTGAAAGAATTAAGATTACATTTAAGTCACCATAAGAGAATTACACTAACTCTTAAAATTTGAAGTTTGAAATTTTGCAAAAAACCCAAAACCTAGAATCATCATTGCAAATACTATGAATCTAAGACCACTCTCTAACATCATGGAAATATTACATAAAATACAACTTAGAAGTATAATTAAATGTTATATTTTATATATCGTTGTAAGGGTGAAATTAGATTGTAAAACCATAGAAGACATCCTGGGAAAAAGAGGTATTTATATATGCAATTATATTTTTTACCAACCTTTGGGAAGTGTTCACTATTTTGTATGTGATAAAGCATATGCACTAAAATAAGAGGTAAATGCAATAAAACATATGTGCTAAAATAAAAGCTCATGTTCTTTCCTTGTTTCACCGGTTCCCTTTCACACACCTTTATGTACTTTGATCTTGTGTTGACATCAATAACAACACATACTCGTACATGTTTCATTGGTACGCTCCATCGGTCTCATACTGGACTCCTTTTAGTCAATTATGCCAACAATCTCCCCCTTTGGCATTGATAACAACCTTAGGAAACTTCTCAGTCACCAAAGTACAAACTTCTAACTATTGCATACTTAGCAAATAGAACATTATTTGTTATCTTGCTTCCCTCTATTCTTTTGAACATCTCCCCCTAAGATAGTTGATTCCTTTGGTGTTTCATCACTTGTCTATGTTTCTCTTCCAATCTCCCTATCATTTTTGGTTTATATGTTATGTGTAGATGTACTGCTCCTCTTCTTTTTCACTTGTCTCTCCCTTTGACAACAATGTCAAAGGTGCATAGTTACAACTTTTAATTCTGTGATTGTTCCCCCTATGGAGTAGTTCCTCTTGGTCACCAATGTAGTTTTTGTATAGGCTTTGAGAATCATTGTTTGATGCCTGACCTATCCGCTCTACTTTAGGCATGATAGGGGTATAACCCTTAACCTTCCATTAAGGCACTCAAAAGTATCATTTTAAAGAGGTTTAATGAAGATATCTCCTAATTATTCTTTAGTTGGAGCATGTTCCAACCTTAACTCTTTTTCTTGCACTTGCTCTCTCAGAAAATGACACTTAATAGAGATGTGCTTTGTCTTTGAGTGCATAACTGGGTTCTTTGATATGTTGATTGCACTTGTATTGTCACAACTTATAATAAATAGTTCCTCTACCTTTTCTTGAATTCCTTCAAGCAATTGTTTAATCCAAACAATCTTAGTATAGTAGTACAGTTCATTGCTGTAGCAACATACTCAACTTTTGTTGTTAAATGAGATATACAATTTTTTTCTTACTAGCCCATGCTACTAGTCTACCTCCAAGAAAGAATGCCCCCAAGTTTTTCTCTTTCTTTCATTTATCCAAACAATCTTAGTATAGTAGTACAGTTCACTACTGTAGCAACATACTCAACTTTTGTTGTTAAATGAGATATACAATTTTTTTCTTACTAGCCCATGCTACTAGTCTACCTCCAAGAAAGAATGCCCCCAAGTTGTGCTCTTTCTTTCATTTATCTCCTATATCTCTTCTCATCCTGATGATGGATCATAGAGTGTGATTCAAAATGTTGATGCAAAAATATGGCACCTAATTGAATCCAAAATATGCATCTCTCTACTATGACTGATTGTGGAAATATGTTCTTTTTAATTAGTAAAGACACCAAGCTCAAATGTTCCTAGGTGTGGATACCATAATCAAATTCTTCAGTGTACCCCTTAGGTATATGAAGATCCTCTTCACAACAACTAAGTGTGATTCCTTAATATTGGCAGAGAATGTAGCTACTATCCCTACTGCTTGTGTAATGTTAGGTTTGTTGTGCACTACATGCTATAGTTTACCAATCATGGACTAGTAAAGTGTTTCATTCACCTCAAGACTCCTATCCTCTTTTGATAGTTTGCAACCGGTTACCATTAGGGTGCCCACCGATTTGGACTTCTCCAGTCCAAAGGTCTTCAGAATCTCCTTCACATACTTAGTCTGGCTTATGAAGATTCCTCCTTTTAGTTGTTATACTTGCAGTCCAATGAAGAATTTTATCTCTCCAATCATGGACATCTCAAATTCCTTCTTCATTTCTTTTGTAAATTCCTTTCTAATTTTATCATCACCTCCAAAAATGATATCATCTACAAATATCTCTACAATTAGCAATCCAAATCTAGTTTCCTTTTTGTTACCCAGATATTTTACTATGAGAGTTAGTTAAATTAATTTTGGAGAGAGAGAGAGAGAGAGGTTAATTCCAAACTATTCAAAACTACCTCTCTCTATGTACTTTTCTCTCTCCCTGTACTGAAACCTTCTCTCTCATTGTACTAAAACCATCTCTCACTATGTACTAAAACTCTTTTCTCTCTCCATGTACTAAAGCCCATTCTCTTTCTACATACTAAAACCTTTTCAAAGGTTAAAGTTAGGAAGTTTGAGTTTGAATCTGAACTTCATCTAAAAGTTTTCTTCCCTAACTCAAACCTCAATTGTATAAATATCTTGTAAGTGCCATTCTCGAATAGATGTAGTGCTTCTTATTTGGAAGCATGTAATATTTTGATAGGGTAAATAACACGAACAGTTTGGCTTCAACCGTAGGCAAGGCATGTGCTACCATTTCCTCTATTCAGCCTACAAAGACATTGAATGAAATTTCAAAATCGGTGAGTGACGGTAAAATACCAATCCAAATATTTGAAGCTAGTTTCAAATGTTGCTAGAGTGAAGAGAAACCAAACTGTCAGACCAATGATACCAATCTTTGGTTAAGACATGTAACAACATAGGGTAGCAAAATATTGGAAACTAATGCTAGAAAGAAATGGAAATAATCTTATAACAAGTCTAATCCAAAACAAAGGAATTTGATTGTAAATCTCGAGATTACCATCAACTCAAGCGTATGATCTATTTGATATAATGTCTGCACACATATGATAGTTTCAAGCATTTGGTATGGAAAATTTGAAGTCTTAGAGAGCATGCTGATAACCCATGCACACTCCACCCAGCTATCACATGGTGAACAATGCAACCGAATGAAGAAGTGAGGAATGGTTCAATGGACTCATTTCCAATCTACATCACTACCATGTTTGAAGAATTGATAACTTGTGAGTTCAGGCTTCGAAGTGTTGAAGGGCGTTCAAATGTAGTAGCAGCAGCAATGACCTTGCACGCTGACTGTTTGACAAAATATTTTCACATTCATCCCCACCATATACAAACCACACACCACATTCAAAGGCATAGACAAGGCATGTGACCCATATGGAAAGACTTTCCTTCACTTCTCCAACCTGTAGACTTCGTGGCGAGATAAATAACAATGAAAGTGAACAATTTGACAGAAAATTCCAACCCACGTTTGATGAAGCACACTATAAAAGACATGATCATGGTTTTGCAAATGTACATACATTCACTGCATGAAGACAAAAAAGTCATGCAAACTATTCGATAGAATGTTTTAATATTCGATCAGTTCAAAAGCAAAGACAGAGAGCGTGAACTGCTTGGAAACTCTTTCCATCATTTCTCTAGCCTACAACCTTGATGGGAGATTAAAATAAGTAGTGTCTATTTGACACAACGAATTGAAAGTGTTGAAAGGAAGGAATGACATCTCACGGAATGCCTACATCTTTCCCCAGTCTCAGAATGCATAGATGAAAGTTTCAAAGTCTTCAATGAAGGAGTTTGAAGTCTCGATCGAGTGGCACAAGAAATGACTCCAGCCTCATCTCCACCCTGAGGCATCCAATGGAAATTAGTGGTATTCATAGGGAAGGTCATAGATGAAGCACATGAGCTATTTGATAAAAGGCCCATGCAATGGAAGTCAATGCGGAGATTTTGAATTTGTGGTAGAAGATGGGTGAACCACAACTCCAACCTCTACCCTATGCACTCAAAGATCAGAGACATCATATGCCACAAATTGTGCCTCTTAGCAAAGAGTGGTTTTGAAGGAAGGCATAGGCATAAAGTGCCATTGGTTTGGAAAGATACTAACCTTCCAGATTTTCCCAATCCATGTTGAGGATCCTTTGGTCCACGTAGATATCAACAGAGCATGGTAGCACCCAATCTAAGACAAAGAACATGAGTTGTTTGATAGAATGCCACCAACTTGGAGCATGAAAACATGGATACACACAAAATTGGTGGAATCATAAATCAAGGGTATTATGAATATGATTATTGGTCCCAATAATTAATGCTTGATAAGTCTCACAAAGTGCACATGGGGTTTTGGGTCACCACCTTGCAAGGTTATCCATGTAGTGGCATTTGATTCAAAGAACTTATTATATAACAAGATGATTAGCCTCATGTCCGTATTATAATTATCGACCCAATCAAGTGGTAGAATACAATGGTAGCATGAGCTAAATGTGAAGGTTTCTTTGGTAGATCTATGGCTGTAAAGTGATCAAATAGGGGAGGTGGCAAGTGTGAAGCTAACCCACTACCTTGCCACAGTATGTGATTCTTTGAGTTGAAATAACACAAGGACAATTATTTAGATTCTAGATGTAGTGACTATAAATTCCACAAAGGACAGGAATTGATAGAGAGTTGATGTTGAGATGATTATACAAGCACAAGAAAAGCATGTGAAGATAGAAGGCTACCTTTACAAATCAATGACATGGATATCTTTAAAATTGCATATTCTAAGTTCTGGACATGTAACTTATTGTAACTCAAGTTAAAATATTAACCTTGGATTTGTAAAAAGGTTATAGTTGGTTGTACTATACATTTCAAAATATCTAAACTCTAACTTTTGAGGTAGTTACGAACTCAAAAAGTTGGTTATGCTAGAATAGCTATAAATTCCTGAATCTCAATATAATTAGGGACTTTTTTGTAATTTGGAATAAGGGAACACTTATGTTTTCGATGATAAGATAATTTTTGGCAAGTATGTACAAAGTTTGTCTTTGTCATCAGTTTCTTCTTATGTTCTTGGTGCAAGGAAATAAAGGAACATGCATTTTGTATTCTCTTTTCTTCAAAGTCTGAACTGTTTCAGTGTTGATTCTAGTTGTAATTAATGTTTTCACAGTATGGTGTAGATGTTAGTGAATGATTGTAGTGCCTACCCCTAGTTCGCATTTTGCTAACATTGTTGAACTCTTTTAGGGCTAGTTTTATGTTGATGGTTAGCAGCATTGTTTTGAGATTATCAGATATTGTGCTATGGATTCAATTTATTATGTGATGAGATTACTTAGATTCTACATTTCATGTATGTATGATGATTATTTTCAGTATTTGCAGTTATTAATGATGATTAGTAAGATGATTTATTATCATATGTGTTTTATTATGGATACTTACCCCATACTTGCATGTGTATGGTGTGCGTGTTTGTTTTGCGTGTTTGCTTTTGTATGGCGTGTCTGATGTGGTTAAGGAAGGGAGTCGTAGTCACCTGCTAGTTGGGATCTACACGATGCACCACTTCCTGCCATTGCCTGTTTAGTTTAGTATATATATATTGTGCTTGTACATGCATGGTTTTTATGCAGGTTGCAGGTACCAGGTATCGACTTCCCTGAATTGCCAGGATGAGCGTACCCTATCACATTATCTCAATGATAAGAGAGGGGAGATAAATTCTCAAGTCCAAATCCCAACCCTTTAAGCCATTTGTTCTAATTGGAAAATTAGGACAAGTATCCGAGTTGAGTACCCTCCGAATATGTCGGATGACATAATTCGTGATATTAACCCTTGGTTTGATTTTGTATGTATTTTGGCTATGATGAATTTTCATATTTTTACCTTGTGAGTCTTTGATGTATTTTCTATTAATTAAGCCTAATTAAAAGATTTAATTAATGGTTTAATTTAATGAAAAATTAATATGATATTTTAATATTTATTTTATTTAATTAATTGGGAAATTAATTAAATAAAATAATTAAATTTGAAGATAAAAGTTAAAAGTTAAAAGTTGGAATGTGACAATATTTATTTTAATAATAATATATTTGGAGTTCATTTTTAAATAAATGACTAAATAATATTATTATTAAAGCTAATAAATATTTTAGCAATTAAGTTTTGGAAAATGAAATTAAAAAGTGGAAGATATATTTAAATTATTAAAAGATTCTAAATCTCATGTAATTAAAATATAAATATATTAAGATTGAAAAGTGGAATTATAAAAGTTAGTGCATGAGATTTAATAAATAAATTAATAAAATTGGAAAGAGTAAATTAAATATTATTTTAATATTTGCTCACATAGGAGTTGGCAAATTCTCGGGAATTGTCATGTAGACAACACAGGAGTTTGCACTCTACGAATGCACTAGTTGTCTACACTTAGAAGTTAGCATTTTATTTGAGCACATGGTGTCTACAACCTTAAGACTTATCTAGAAGGTTGGAGAAGACTCATGCTTGGTTGTCATGCTTATCTTCTAGTTGTCTCTAGAGACACTCTAGATGCATCTTAGAGGCCTTTAAATTGAGGCTCTCCTAGTGTGTTTGGACAAGCCTTATGGAAGCTTAATGGAAGCTGAAGTAGAAGCTGAATGGAAGCTAAAATGGAAGCTTAAGTGGAAGCTACAAGCTTCAAGCTAAAATAGAAGTGTCAAAGCTTACATGCATTGGAGAAGATTCATATGCTTGGAGGATTCAATTGGCTTGGATCTTGGAAGGATTGCAAATGATGGAGAAGGAAAGGATTTTCTATGGACTTCTGAGGCATGACGAATTAGCATCAATGTTTAGGTGCACTCGTGATATTCGCATATTCTCCTTGCACCATTTCTCTTCCTGTCTTCATCATGTTTGTTATAAGTGTTTGATTATATTCCATAAATGAATTTGCAATTTGAATCGGAATCTAGATATGTATGGTTGCAAAGAAAACAATAGAAAAATCCTAACTACAATTTAGGAAAGAATTTAGATTTGAATCGGGTTTGGGTTCGAATCGTATTGGATTCAAATATTGGATTAAACAAAAGTTTGTGAGATTAATTTTATGATCAAACCTATTAGACAAATTAATAGGTAAATCTGAGGAACGATTACTATGAGAGACCATTATTTTAAAAGAGAAATTCTTATTTAAAAGAATTAGAAACCCTTTAAAAATAATAAATATGTTTTCTCTAGTAAATACTTATACATCTGCACATATATAAAATTATATACAATAATGGTTGATAATTTTTTTTGTATATATATATATATATACATATACATATATATATATATATATATATATATATATATATATATATATATACATATATATATACATACATATATATATATATATACATATATATATGTATATATACATATATATATACATATATATATATATATATACATATATATATATATATATATATATATATATATATATACATATATATATATATATATATATATATATATATATATATATATATATATATATATATATATATATATATATGTAAATACATATATATACATATATTCATATATGTATATATTTGAGATACTTTATTTACAATTCGAATTTGTATATGGTGAAAACGTTTATTATAAACCGAATTAATAAAAGGAAAAACGTTTAAATCAAAATCGTTATACATATACGATTGGGGGAGGGACGGACCCATACCCCCCTTGTCTGTATCCATCGGAGAAGGTCACAGAGTAGGGTACCTGCGGGTACCCCACACCGCAGAATGCTTGTGATGGGCAATCAACTGCACAGTACAGAGCACCTGCGAATTCGGGGCGGCTCCATTTAATAAACCGTATGCCCATATATGTATCGCACAGCTGATAACGTCGGTCAGCGATTAAGATTAGCATGGGGTCATTCCCACTGACTTGACATCGGATGGGTCGCAGGGTACCCACGACAACACTTAGAGTTAATTTTTACATTTTACATATGTTTCAATATTGTAACATATGATGTGGAGATGTTATTATCATATGAATTCAAGGGTAAAAATCTATGTTAATCGATTTTTGAAGTTATTAGATATCGACTATTATATATATATATATATATGTATATATATATATATATTTATACATATATATATATATATATTTATACATATATATATATATACATATATATATATATGTATATATGTATATATACATATATATATATATATATATGTATATATGTATATATACATATATATATATGTATATATGTATATATACATATATATATATGTATATATACATATATATATATATATATATATATATATATATATTAATAAAGTTTTAATCAAGTTAATTAAATTTCAGTAAGTGGTATAGTTAGAATTTAATAATTAACTTAATTAAATTTAATTTAATTAAGGATAATTATTAGTGTATTATAGATTGAAGTTTTAAGTTATTCAGTTATTGTTATCGATGATAATGGGATTCAGAGAAATTTTACATTGATTTATTGGGAATCACAGAATAGGTAGAGATTGAAATTAATGAGGAATTAAATCGTTGAGAAATGGCCATATTATAATTTTAAGGTTTGAAGTTAATTTTAGAAAAGGGTCTTCTCACTTGATAACAATCATTGAATTATTAGTCATGACATTTCTAACTAAGTTGAGCGATAGAAATGATTAAAGATAATATGAATTAGTCAAGAGAATGTTGGTAATTGTTATATCAAAGTTTATTGATTGTCCATGAGATGCTTAAAGGAGATTATAAATGACTCGTATAATGGGAATGTACCTTAAGGAAGTTATAATCAATTTCTAATGACATTGTTGTTAGTAAAGTAATGAAGAATCTACCATCATAGATTGGTATTAGCTATTAAATTATTATCAACTCAATTGTTAATGAAATAGAATATAGATGATTATCATTAATACGAGTATGTTAAGAAGATATTGGTATGATGATTATGGTCATTATGGATAAGATTTCGTTATTATTAGTATTATTGAAATAATAATATTTGTATTGAAGTTGACTTTCTACGTACGAGCTATTGTAGGTCAACTGATATTCTTTAGGTTGATGGTATGGTTGTACAATTATTAATTAAATCAATTAACTAGAGATGATTGGATTTAATTAATAATTATGTAATAGAAATTTAATTGATATAATTCTTTTAATGAGATTGTAGAAATATTGATGTCAAAATTGATAAATCTTTTGACTTGAAGTATGACCTTAGATATTATAAGGTTATCAATGATGATAACGATTAATTAAAAGACTCAAGCTTTAGTGATACTTAATTAAGTTTCTAATTGAGAACTATTAGAATTTTGAAAGGTCATGGATTGTGCACTTATGAGAATTGATTGATTTAATTGATCATTTTAATAAAGTTATAATTCAAAGATTGATAATTGGTTCTTTTATAAATGAATAATGATTTTTTGATTACGTTGAAAGTTGAAGTAACATTAAGAAAGAGTTATTCAACTAGTAATCTCAATAAAAATAAAGTGAATGATTTTATTAAAAGATAAATTATTTAATGAGTAAATATTTATTCTTAAGTTATTCTTAGAATGTAATTCTTAATAATGGAAGGATAATGCTATCGGGGAACAAATGGGTTGACTTGTAGGTCAAATGATGAAACTCAAGACACTTGAAAGTATACTTGCAACCAGAAAACTGAAACCCCTACACTTGAAAATGGAAAAATGAAACTCTACACTTAACTCAACTATGAGATTATAGCAAAACCAAAACATGTGTTTGCATAGTGTATTCTATATGCTTCTTGTTTTGGGTTTTGGGTTGACTAGTGTTGACCAGTCCTAGGTTGTTACCAGAGGCTCGGGGGTTATGAGATGTGTTGGCGTGTTGATCTTATTTGGTCTCGATCTTTATAAGCCCAACCATGGTAATGTGATTGTATGCTCTATGAAATGTTTGTTATTGTTCATCAGTCTTCATGTGTGAAGCTGAGATGTATATGTATCTGAGACACTTGAGCTAACCATTTTTGAGTCATTGATCAGTTATCCTTGGTTTATTTCCTAGTCGCCATGATGGGAATTAAATGTGGATTTATTCTTAATGATGTCATATTGTGACATGTTTGACTCAACCATTTTGGAGTCTTCGATCAGTATGATTTTGAGATATTCTTGGTTGCTTGTTGAGAACCAATGGATGTGATGATTTATTTTGGTTATTGAAAACCAATGGATACTTATGATTATCAGTGATGCCTTCAGTTGCCAATAGAGAACTGTTGTGGTCATGATTTTCTATGGATGTTTTTCCAGATGCTCATGGAGATTTTGATGATTCTTATCTTGGAGATTTGATGATTCTTATGGATATTTGATGCTTATATTGTGGATATTTGATGATTCTTTTTATTGATTATATTTTGGATTTCTTTACAGTCGCTTGTACAAGACTGTGGTGATTTTATGATTCCATGAGCATTAGGGTAGGTTATCTACTTGTAGTGTTGGGAAGTGGCTTGCAATGGGGGCCGGGGCCCTAAGTGGCTGCCAGGGTAACTCATTGTAAGTTTGGTTAATAAGTGATAACATTTACACACTAAATGAAGATTAAATGAACTTAAAAAGATAAGAGTTTTGATGTTCTCGCCCATGCCTTGAGCGCTTGTGCAGGCTAGGATGGGAGTAGTGAGACGCATGGTTGCGACCTTGCATTCCATAGTATGCCTTGTCAGTATGAGAGGATACTAGTGGCTGCATGAGATCTGTATGGACCCGTGGAGTTTAGCTAACTGCCAGGGTAACTTGTACGAGATAAATGCGATGACACTTTCCCGCTTGCAGAGTAAGTTTCCTACATGTCATTGTGTGCCTTTGGAAATTAGATGTCGATTTTGTGTGTGTTGGAACCTTTGAGTTAGTATACTTTTAGGATTCCTAGACTTAAAGAGATTTATGCTTTGTGGTTTTGATAGCCTATTTGGGACTTGAGATTATCTCCTCAGCACAGTGGGAGTGGACCACTTAGGTTCCATGCGGTCGGGTGGTAGTGTTTTTTCCACTCTTATCATTTGAGATCCGTCTGAGACACCGTGGCTGGAGTATTATTGGTTGGTATTTATCTTCATTATGTTCTTGGATCATTATGGTAGATGATATACCCTATGATGGATGTATTTACTGGTATGTTCCTTACATTGATGATTTGCATATGTTAGATGATGATATCTTATGCTTTACTTTTCATGCTAGTAGGATGTTTTAGGAGTGACATTCCTACTATGATAATACCGATGATCTCTTCAGTGCTTTGGAATGTTACACACAGAGGGATGGCTAGGATCCATGATGGTCTAATGATGCTATTAACGGTTGGGAGGAACCGTGCATTTAGTTAGTTATGTTTGTGATATATGGTTATCTTTTATGATGGGTGTTTATATCTTCTATGATGATGTATCATGTATGGTTTATGATTTCATTATGTTATTGCATCATGGATTAATATTGGATGATGATGTACTTTATTTACATGGATGTTTATTCTTTTAAGCTTTTCATACTTTGTAACATGTATAGTGGATGATTGAGCAATCTAAAATGTACACTTGTATATGGTTTAAGACCATTGGATGTATCCTTGTTGTTTCATTGTTAAGGGTGTAATGTTAGATGAATAAGTTATGATTAGAAGTAATTCAACGTTAAGGGATCTTTAAAGAATGTAATCTATTATGTTATGTTATTTTCAGTTGGATGTTACTATTGCTTCCGCAAATGTTGTGAATGGTTTATAATTTATGTTTAAAAATAAAATAAAAATTGTTTGGCAAACTTAGTGGAATTCTTTGGATCCCTTGGCAGGGCATTACAATGATCGAATCATCACTGAGCTAATGCTAGCCTTCAAGTATAGTTCTTGATCATTCTTATTAGCAATTAATGTTATGCAAGAAAGTTATGAAGTTGTCTGGTGCATTCATCATCAGTAGCTTTCTCTTTAACCTTGAAATTTGAAAACATTTAATTGAAAAATCAAATACACCCATCATACAAGGGAGTCTCCCCTCTCAAACACAGAAGAAGGTTGTAATATGGTAATGATCGGTTTCAATCTCTCTAACTATTGGCATAGTTATCACTGTTCACAGGGTGAACAAGGCCAATTTTAGAAGTAACTATCACAGTGACAAATCTATTTACCAAAAATTTTCAAGTAGATGTTGTCGTCGTCATTGGTTCTTACAAACCAAATTTAGATAAGTATGAGTGAATTCTCTCATACCATGCATGGGGTGCCTATTTCAGTCCATACAAGGATTTCCTTAACTTGAACACTTTGTCCTTTTTGTTTTCATATTCAAACCCACAAGGTTGTTCTATGTGCACTTCCTCCTTTAATACTCCATTCAAAATGCACAATTTACATTTATTTGATATACTTTAAATCTTTTCTATGCTACTTAGGCTAAGAGTATCCTCACTCCTTCTAGTCTAGCCACTAGTGCAAAGGTTTCTATGTAGTTTATTCTTTCTTCCTATGCATATCCTTTGCAAATAACTCCAGCCTTGTTTCCAATCACCTTTCCATCTTTATTCATCTTATTTCTAAATACCCATTTGGTACTAATAACATTCTTGTCCTTTAGCCGGGTAACTAAGGTCCATGTTTCATTTTTCTTTATTTGTTCAATTTCTTCTTCTGTGGCCTTCATCCAATCTTCATCTTTTAAGGCTTCTTTTGTGGCCTTAAGCTCAACATGTGAGAGTAGATAGGTTGTCTCTCTTTCCTTTCTCCTCATCATTACTCCAACGTTCTTGTCTCTAAAAAATTGATCTACTAAGTGGTATCTTCTTACACACTAAGCCAATATTGGTTCATCTCTAGGTGCTTCAGTCGTTGGTTCCCCAAGATGAACTACATCTACCTATATATGTGAAAACCTAATCTATCAAGAGCATGCATAAACAAGCAAACATTAGTAGCATGTGCATTCAAGATAACAAATATGATTGAAAAACTACTAATTCTACTTGAGGTTTAAACAACTATACAACCAACATATTAGAGTCCCCACACAACCTCAAAGTAGCTCAACAAGGGCACCCATAAGAGGCTTTGTTGGTGTCCTTAAGTGTAAGGGATGTAGATTTGCTCTCCCAAACACAACTATTGAATCCCTTGATGATGAAAATGCAATATGAAATGAATCTATACTAAGAATGTGTGTGAAATACTTCAAGCAATGGCTATGAGTAAGCCACCCTCAAAGGATTCCATGGATATGGAGGTGAATGAAATGCAATGAAGAAAGAAACCTACAACATAATACTACCATGAAACTAATGCAAATACTAGAAATCTAAGTAATGCAAATAAATACCAAAGGTTAGTTCTAAGCATAAAATCTCTAAAAAACTCTAGAACTATACTAGCATGATAATAATACATATGGAGGAGATGTAAAATGCTTGAGACAAGGGCTCTATTTGTAGGTTTGAGAGAGGCCTTGGGGAGGTGGCATCTATGTGGCATCCACATAGGTGCCACAAGGGAGACAAATGGGCTAAAGGACAAGCCATGCAAAAGTCAAAAGGAGCTTTTATGGGTTGAGAGGCTCAAGGTGTGCTCACACATGTGAGCAATCTTGGAGGAAGGAGTGGGGGATGAAGGTGTAAGAGATGTAAGAGGTGTAAATGAAGTGGAAGCTTTATTGAATCATGAGCTTCTCACACGTGTGAGAAAACACTTAAGAGCTAAAAAGGTAATTTAAAGAGGTTTAGGATAATTAAGTGGGATTAAGTAATTGGTAGGCTTAGAAGGATGGGAGTGATGGGTGTAGACTACGTTTTAGGATGAGATTAGGATCAAGTTAAATAAGATTTGACTTAATAATAGGATTAAATAATTTAATAAAGTGGAAGGGATTAAATAAATTAGAATTTATTTAAAAGGGGATTTATGGAGCACTATGTATTAAATGAATTTAATACATTAGAGAGAGAAGTATTCAAATTAGATTCAAATACCTTAGGGAAATGAACCTATTTAATTAAATAAGTAGAAGAATATGAAAAATATAATTAATTAATTAATAAATAATTATAATGTCAAAGGAAATATTAAATGAATTAATATAGCGTTTAGGACAATTTTAAGTGTCTACACTACCTATGATTGATCAAGTGCAATCTCAATAGGTTCCACCTCATCTGGCATAGTAAGTGGGGTACACACAAACTACTTGTAGTCCTCTAGTTCTCTACTCCTTCATCATTTTATCCTGAAACTCATCTACCTCACATTGGCAGAGTCCACTATCTTGTTCATCTTTGTGTTCAATCACTGATGTGCTTTGATTTTTGTGGAGTATCCTAGGAAGATACCCTCATTAATCTTAGGCTCAAACTTCCCTTGGTACTCATTCCTTTTTATGTAGCATTCATTCCCAAACACTTTAAAGTAACTCATCAATGGTGAATGTCCAAACCATAGCTAATAGGGTGTCTTATGTGTGTGTTTCTTCACTTGAACTATGTTCCATGGTTAAGTGCACCAAGATGGTGTGAAAAAGGGGGTGGGGGGTTGTAGAAGTGGACACCTTTTTTTTTTGAAATCAAGTAAACCTAATCTTTAAAGACCCATTTGAGGGTCATGCACTCAAAATGAGAAAATGCGTAAAACACAAAAATGTAGTACTCTGAATCTAGTTGCTAAACTAATAACTTTTTTATAAAATGGATAAGATTAAGAGAGTTAAACCCCTCATGCATGAAAAATTCTTCCTATTTGTTTCTGAAAAAATAACATAATTATTTCCGTGTACTCAACAAAACATATAGTTATATTTAGTATTTTGAAAAACCCTTTCATAGGATGATAGGTAAGAGTGAGACATAGAAGTTTCATATTTTTTCGTTATGTTATGACGAGTAGTTTTTTTTCTATGATTTTTTAAGTGACTTCATCCCAAAATTTTAGTACATGTTCATGCACTAGAAATAACTTGCATCATAATAATCTAAAATCAACACTTGATTTTTTAAAAGTGTATAGAATCAAGTGTAGAACAATAATATGTAATTTATTTTCCATTTGAGTAAGTAGATCAAAGTTATTAAAAAATTCTAGACATATGTCTGAGAGGATTGTCAAGACATTGATATAGAAGAATCAACTTCACAATGCTAATCTTGTCCAACTTTTATTTTTATTTATTCTTTTTATTTTTATATATGGTCAGAAAGGTAAGAAAATGTGTGAGATAATGGTGGTAATTTTAGAGATACCCACTTCACCATTTACAAACTTGATGAAGTCAAAGACAAGAATTGATCTTAGAAATTGAAAAATGTCTAAACCAATAATAAAATGGAGGGAAAACATTGTTAGTTTGTGGTGACTTATTAGGGAAGTATTGTACATACTGTACTAGATTGTAATAATATTAGACTTGTTTGGTGAATGTAACCTAAGGGTTTGGGTGAACCATGTTAAATCTTGGTGTCTTGTGTTCTTTTTTGTGTGATCTATTATTTTCTAGTATTGTTTATATTTGCATGTAATTATTATTTCTATCTATGGTTTAATCCTAACAATAGCGAGTTTTTTTTCTTTTTCTTTTCAGTTATCCTCTTTAGGAAAGTCTCACGGTTGAGTGGTAGTCTCATGATTGAGTGAGAGAAATGACAGACAAGGGTAAGTTGAGGGTTGACAAGTTAAATGGGTAGAACTTTGAGTTATGGAAGATGCAAATGAAAGACTATCTTTATCAGAAGGATTTATGGAAGCTGTTGGAAGAAAAATCCAAGAATTAGGGACCTATGAAAAATGATAATTAGGATCTTTTAGATAGAAAGGCACTTGGAAGCATTTGATTATGCTTGACACCATTGGTAGCATTTAATATTACAAAAGCGAAGATGACAGAAGAGTTGATGGAAACCCTAGTGAAATTGTATGAAAAGCCCTCGACTTCAAAAAAGTATTTCTCATGAAGCATTTATTTAATATGAAGATGGAAGAAGGTGAATCTATTGTAGATCATTTAAATGAGTTTAATACATAGTCAGTTATCTTCTGTGGATATTAATTTTGATGAAGAAATTAAGGCTCTCTTGATTTTGTATTCTTTGCCTAAAAGTTGGAATGACTTGGTAATGACTATGAGTAATTCCATTTTTAGATTTAATACTCTAAAATATGATGATGTGATTGGTGTTATTTTGAGTGAGGAAACTCATAGAAAATCTCAAGCGGATCTACATTTTGAAGTGTTTTGAATGCACAAAGTCAAGGCAGAACAACTAAGAGGGAATAATTCCAAAAATATGGGAAATCAAGAGGAAATTCAAAAAGGAAGAGGTCTCAATTAGGAGGACCAAATGACTATTGGTATTGTGGGAAACTAGGGCATAAGAAGAAAGATTGTTGGACTTGAAAGAAAAATGAACAAGAAAAGTAAGATGGAGACAAGGAGGCAAATGTCGTAAGTAACAAATTTGAAGAGGATTCTTTTCTTCTATCTTTAGAAAGTGTTGATGATTCATGGGTTTAAAATTCTAGTGCTTCATTTCATGCTACACCTCATAGAGGTTATTTCATTGATTATGTTCAAGGGGATTTTGGACTTGTTTATTTGGGGGGTAATGAACCTTGTCAGATTTTTGGAAACGGAAAAGTTAAGATAAAGTTTCAAAATGGGAATCATTGGCTACTACATGAGGTAAGATATGTTCCAAGGCTAAGTAAGAATTTAATTTTAGCAGGGCAACTCAGTGATGAGGGTTGTGTAGTCACTTTTAATGATAAAAATTAGAAGGTTTCAAAAGGTTCCCTTGTTGCAGCAAGAGGTGTGAAAGTAGCCACCTTATATCTCTGTACAAGTCATATTGTTCCTTCTACTTTACTTGTTTCAGAGAAAAATGAATGTTTAGGAACAATTGTTGTAGTTGAGTAGGGATAACAAATAGTTGTTGTAGATTCTAATACAATGCTATGGCACAACAAACTTGGGCACATGAGTGAGAAAGGTATGAAAGTACTCTATTCAAATAAAGTTTTACCAAGTTTGAAATGAGTTAATATGGATTTTTGTGAAAGTTGTGCCTATGGAAAACAAAAGAGAGCGAGTTTTATGAGGATTGGGAAGGAAAATAAAAGTGAAAGATTAGAGCTTGTGCATATAGATGTATAGGGACCGGCTCAGGTATCTTCCCTTGGTGGCTCTCATTATTATGTTACATTTATTGATGATACAACTACAAAAGTATGGGTTTATTTCCTTAGATAGAAATCTGATGTATTTCAAACTTTTAAGAAATAGAAATGGTTGGTTGAAAATGAGACTGGTAAGAAATTAAAATGTCTCAAATTTGATAATGGTGGTGAGTATTATAGTAATGAATTTGAAGATTATTGCTCCACTAATGGTATTCATAGATGAAAAAATATTCTAAGGACTCACAGAAAAATGGAGTGGCTGAACACATGAACAAGACTATAATGGAGTGTGCAAGGAGCATGAGGTTGCATGCTGGATTTTCCTTAAACATGTGGAAAAAGACTGTTAATACTATTGTATATTTGATTAATAGAGGCCCCTCTAATCCTTTGGATTGTGGTATTCCAAAGGAATCATGTAATGGTAAGAAGGTGAGTTATTCTTTTCTCAAAACCTTCGGTTGTGAAGCATTCGCTCATATAGATTCTGAAAATAGAACCGAGCTGGAAGCTAAGTCAATGAAATGTGTATTTTTTGGATATGGCATTGATGAATTTTGGTTATAGGCTTTGGGATTTTAAACATCATAAAATTGTAAGAAGAAGGGATGCCATATTCAATAAGAAAGTATTGTACAAAGATTTGTTGCAACAACATGAGAAGAAAGATGATGATTATGTAGTGCTGGATGATACTCCAAAAGATGATGTTCCAACAATTCCTCATGATGTGCAACAACTGCAACAACAAATACCACACACACCAGTGAATGTTAGATAGTAAAAAAAGCTAAGTAGACCTCCAAAAAGATTTTCTCCCTCTTTGTGTTCTATTTTACTTACTGATGCTGGTGAACCTAAATGTTATGATGAAGTTGTGAAAGTGGATACTAAGATTCAGTGGGAGTCTGCAATGGAAGACAAAATGAACTCTTTGCTGAAAAATAAAACATGGGATTTATGAAAGTTGCCTATAGGTAAAAGGGTTTTATAGAATAAATGGGTTTATAGAGACATGAGATTTATGCAAGTTGCCTACAGGTAAAAGGGGTTTACAAAATAAATGGGTTTATAGGTTGAAAAAAGAGGATGGAGGTAAGAAAATATTTAAAGCTAGGTTAGTGGTAAAAGGATTTGCATGAAAAAAAAGGCATTGATTTTGATGAGATATTCTCTCCTATTATTAAAATGACTTCTATTTGTACTGTTTTAAGTATTGTGGCTACTAAAGATTTGCATTTGGAGCAACTTGATGTTAAAACAACCTTCCTTCATGGTGATTTGGATGAAGAGATATATATGGCTTAGCCATAGGGATTTGAGGTCAAAGGTAAGGAGAAATTAGTGTGCAAATTGAAGAAAAGTTTATATGGCTTGAAGCAAGCACCTGGGCAATGGTATCTAAAATTTGACAGTTTTATGCATGAGCATGGATATAGTATGTTTCATTCAGATCATTGTGTTTACTCTAAGAGGTTGGACGATGACAATTACATTATTTTATGTTTATATGTTGATGATATGCTTGTAGTTGGGTTTAACATGGATCATATTAAGGGGTTAAAATGCCAGTTAGCACATGCATTTTCTATGAAGGATTTGGGGGCAGAAAAATAAATCCTTGGTATAAAAATTTGTAGAGATAGGAAGAACAGGAAATTGACTTTATCTCAAGCTAATTATATTGAGAAGGTGTTGTAATGTTTCTCTATGGAGAATATTAAAGCTGTCAACACACCTTTACTTGGTCATTTGAAGTTGACTAAGGAGATGTGTCCCAAGACACAAGAAGAGGAGGACAAGATGTCCAAGGTACCTTATGCTTCAAGTGTAGGAAGCTTGATGTATCCTATGGTATGTACAAGGCCATATATTGCACATGTAGTGGGAGTTATTAGCAAGTATATGAGTCATCTAGGCATTGAGCATTAGAATGTAGTTAAATGGATTCTCAGATATTTGAGAGGAACATCTAGTAAGTTTTTACACTTTGGGGGCTCTACTATTGATTTATAGGGATACATTGACTCAAATTTGGCAGGGCATATTGATACCAGACAGAGTACTACAGGTTATGTATTTACTATTGGTGGGGCAACAGTGAGCTGGGTTTCTCGTTTGCATAAAGTTAATACATTATCCACTACAAAGGTAGCCAAGGAGATGATATGGCTTTAGTTCTTCCTAGAAGAATTGGGATATCCTCAGCGTGATAATTATTTATTTACAGATAGTCAGAGTGTCATTCATATTGCAAAGAATTCAGCTCCACATTCAAAGACAAAATACATACAGTTGTGGTACCATTTCATTCAGTCAGTTTTGGATGATAGAGAGTTAAAGATGGACAAGATACATACAGATGACAATCTAGTGGATATGTTTACAAAGGTAGTGACAAGGGAGAAGTTGAATTCCTCTTCAACTTTGGTTGGTCTTCTAGACTAAATAGGAATAAACAAACAATAGAGTCCAGGGTGGTTTGATCTAGTGGGAGCCCCATGTGGTAGAAAATATTGCTACAGGATCAGTCTCCAAGTGGGAGATTGTTGTCTAGTGTGGAGTCTAGTTATTCCCCAAGTAGGATATTGTTAGTTTATGGTGGGCCTTATTTTATCGAGATTTTGTGTTGACATGTAATTATTAATTATAACCCTAAAGCAGTAAAAATACTTGTATAAAAGGGCTTAGGGTTATGGGTTTTTTCATAAGGTGTATGCGAAAATTTCTTCCTATGGTGGTATCGAGTTGTAAGGGATTACCGATTGTAATTAGGTTGTAATCACTAGATCATAATAATATTGGACTTGTTGTTTGGTGGATGTAGCCCAAGGGTTTGGGTGAACCATGTTAAATCGTGGTGTCTTGTGTTCTTTTTTGTGTGATATATTATTTTCTGATATTGTTTATATTTGCATGTAATTGTTATTTTTTCCCATGGTTTAATCCTAACAAACATCAACCCCTTTAGGTACTTAAACAAGCCTATTACCAAGCCTAAATGTGATCACACTTTTTTGTTAACAAAACACGATTGTGTTATTCTTCATATGACTAAACTATCATATTAGACATAATGCGATCACATTACATCTAATATGACTTTACTAGACATAATGTGATTGTGTTATGCCTATGTAAATGTACAGTTAGTTGTTTAGAGGCCTAATAGGCCTAATTAGGCCCAATTAATTAGGAAACTACCTAAAAATTGATTAATTTCATCAAATAAATTATTGGAGGGACAATGCACAGTGGGTTTTATACAAAGAAAGAGAGTGGTGGAGGGATGATGCACAATGGGTTTCATACAAAGATTAATATGCCAATTCTATCAAGGAAATTTTAGCTTATGGAACTTAGACTATGTCTTGGAATGATTCAATTTTTTTTCTGTCCAAATCAAAACTCTTACAAGGTAGACTTCATTGCAATGCAATAATACAATGTAAGGTTAGGATATAGGAGAGATTCTTGTGGTTGAACCATAGGATAAATCATCTTCTAAAGAAATGGCATAGACTTCCTATGAAGGATTCGAGGTATGTTGATTCATTTTACTCAACTTTCTGTTTGATTTTTATCATGTATGAAAATGCAATGATTGGTTTTTGTGTGTATTTCAAGAATATGAAGAAGAAGGGTATGAAATTAAGCTAAGGGTGCATCACCATGAAAAACAAAGAAACCTACAACAATATTCTTCTTGGATGACTAGACAAATTATTAGATCTCTTGCCGAGATGAAAGAAAAATTGATGCTTGACATTGATAGGCAATTTAGTGTAAATCTTGAAACAATAAAACATGTTGATAAGTGCTCTAGTGAATGTATGGACATAATTCTAGAGGTGCCTCAATCTCTCTCTCTCTCTCTCTCTCTCTCTCTCTCTCTCTCTCTCTCACACACACACACACACACACACACACACACACACACACACACACTTTAGAAAAAAAGAGATAAAATTTTCTATAACATTCTAGTAGTTGGAGGTGTCATCTTCATCACAAGTTTTCCATGAAAACCTAGTAGTTATAGGTGCCATCTTCATCACAAGTTTTCCATGACAATTTAGTAGTTGCAGGTGTCATCTTCATAATCATCACAAGTTTTCCACAACAACCCAATAGTTGTAGTTGTCATCTTCATCACAAGTTTTCCATAACAATCTAGTAGTTGGAGGTGCCATCTTCATCACAAGTTTTCCATGATAGTCTAGTAGTTGCAAGTGTCATCTTCATCACAAGTCTTCCATGATAGTCGAATACTTGTAGGTGTCATCTTCATCACAAGTTTTCTAAGTACATGTGCACTAAAGAACTTCTATCACTACTTTGTATAAGTATTTAGGTTTAAGTATGTAGTTATGGCTCTGCATGTTAATGGGGTATGTAGTATGGGTTAAATACTATAATTTCTGAGAAATAATTTATTTTTTTGGATTTATCATGAAGCTTTTGTACAACCATTAAATCCTAATTCACAAAATTATTCTAAGTGGAAAGACAAAGAACAAGAATAGACTGTTAGAGATGGATAGATGCATCAAGTCAAGATAAAAATTATATTTTTGAATCAAGCAAGGTTCCATATGGTTTCTAACAAATAGAATGCTTTATTTGTTGTCATCCCTCCTATGTATTTTTATAAGATCATGTTAAGTTATATTTCAATGCACCTTATTTTTCAATGTATCTGTAGAGCTTATCACTGAAATTTAGATTTCTATTTTCATGTAGGTACTATAAAAGGACAAGGAGGTCTAGGTGGAAGAAAGCTTTAAAATCTATATGACATCAATTAAGGTGAGATATCTAAGATTATTTCAAATCTAATGGGTGTATCTCCTGTATTGAAAAATATAAGTGCTTCCAGAGACTTGTTGGCTCTAATGTATCGAAAGGGGTCATGAGGGGTCCTAGTGTGTCAAAAGAGACATTAGGACCCCTTAAGATCTCATAAGATCTCTCTAAATTTTACTTCTAAGAATATGTGCATTGAAGACCTTCCATCACTAATTGATCTACTAGTAGATGGTGAGTATTCATCATCATCATCTGACATCAGAAGCCATCTTCATCACAATATGATCACTAGACAAGTCTATATGCTACTTCTATGGTGAGATGTTTTCTTTCTTGTTTTATGAAGTTGGGTGATCCTTGGAATTCATATTGCATATAATACCACAGGTATTAGGTATCTGTCACTGCTTGAGCTACTAGTAGATGGAGAGTATTCATCATCATCATCATTTGGCATAGGCTCACATGCATATCATGTGTTAAGTACAACCAAGGTGAATTTTAACTAGGTCTTTCTAGTTTCAACAATCTCAAAAATCATCATAAGATCCCTTAAAATATTGTTTCTTAGTACATGTGCACTAAATACCTTATGTTACTACTTGAGCTACTAGTAGATGGTGAATATTTATCATCATCATCATCTGACATAGGCTCACATGAATTTCATGTGTTAAGTCCAACCAAGGCAAATGTTAACTAGGTCTTCCCAGTATCAACAATCTTAGGAATCATGAGATCCTATCAATGTATATCACCACCACTAGATTTGGAGGAATGGAAATGTAGCCAGTATGGGGTAAATACTATTGTTTTCATAAAATAAATATTCATTTTGGTTTTCTGATGAAGCTTTTGTACAAACATTGAGTCCTAATTCACAAAATTATTTAGAGTGACAAGACCAAGAACAAGAACATGATGGTTGGGTCTAATGTATCAAAATGGGTCATGAGAGGTCATAGTGTATCAAAAGGGATATTAGGACCCCTTAAGATCCCATAAGATCCCTTAAAATATTGTTTCTAAGAACTTGTGGACTAAAGACCATTTATCACTACTTGAGCTACTAGTAGATGGTGAGTCATCATCATCATCATCTTACATCTAGGCTTACATGCATATTGTGCGTTAATTGTAATTGAGATGAATGTTAAGTAGGTCTTCCCAGTCTCAAAAATCTAAGAGATCATTAGAGAAGATCAATGTATGATACTCTTGGAGCTTGAAAACTGTCACAAGCAGTAAAGAAAAAGGAGCTGTCTATTTCAACTATCATCTATTTGCATAGGCTTTCAGTAGGAGAAGGTCTATTAAAAATGGTTTGTATATGATTATCCTTGGATATCTTGCCTATCCATCATTCAAATTATCAACAGATAGAGGGCATCAAATTGTTAGAGGTCTTTTGAAGTCTATAGCTTGTGAAGTTGATAAACCCTTTGCAATTATGTACACTTTGACAATAATATCTGAAGATGATAAGACATAGCACATTACAGTGGTTGTAAATTCCCATGTATATTGGGAAAATTACATCAAGAGTATTTTGATACTGAAATCTGATTGACACAACCAAAAGGAAAATATATTCTTAGCAACTAAATTTGCTAATAAGAATGTTATTCCTTTAGAACCATTGGATAAAAAACAACCAAAAATTAGTTTAGGCCTTCATCTTATGAGGATGATGGGGGATTCCTAACTTAAAATTCTTATTGTTTCAAAATTTCTTAGTGCCACCGAAAAATATCAAATGGTGCCATTCAAACTTGGAAATTTACTGGGTGATGAAGTTTTAAAATTGGGGATCTAATACTATTCTCCTACCAGATGTAGATTTCAACTCTTTTATGGATCTAAAGGCTCAATCACATGCCTAAAGGATTGAACAAAAGAAAATTTTGATTTTATATTAATTGATTACAAAATGCTCAATTGAGGAGAAAATATTGTAGTGATCAAGAAGAAAACTAGCCATGGAGAATCTGGTTATGAATTCCATTAAGAATGAAACTATTAACCAATTACTCACAATTAAGAGACAAAGCCCACCTAGTTAGATAAAAAGAGTGGGAAGAGCTTCTTGGACCCATGACAGAAATTAGAGATAATGACCTTAAGAGCTAGAAACAGGAAAGCAACAAAAAAGAAGTAAGATATGCACGGGAGCCTTGTTGGTGTACAAAATTTTTGGTTGAATTCCTATAGGCTTGCCTAGAAACTCAACACAATTTTGGTCAACAATGAAGGATGAACATTACCTTGTTCAACCTCCACACTTTAGGCTTTGCAAGACCTAGGTGGTTGTATCTTGATGGTGAATAATGATTGTAATTGAAAACTTAGTGATACTCTTGAGTTTGGCAATAATGCTCAACGAGAAATCAAAAAATACTTTAAAAAGGTTTGAAATGGGTAAGAATATTGAAAGATGGTCCCATGCAATACTAATTGATTGAAGCTTTACTAATCTACAACCATATATATACACTTACAAGAAATATGCAATGACCAATCCTTGATCCTTTGGGAAAATAGAGTCACCTCCTACATAATCTTATTATTTAAACCCTTAGAGACAATGTGCACCCCATCAACTATTGGAAAAAAGGAGAGATAATTGTAATGCTAAACCTAGATAAATTCAACCCCAAATTAAGAAGACAATGTAGAAATATTCATTCAATATCTTCATTCATCAATACAATAGTATTAATCTAAGATAAATAATGAAGAACATAAAACATTAAATGAACCATGAGAAAAAAAGATTTAAAGAAACTATCATTACCTCAATTTCTTTATAAGGAAATATAGGAGATGAGTTTGGAATTAAGTGCCATTGAGTAAATACACAAAGATAAAATTATTTAATACATACTCAAAACTTCAAAGTACCTATTTTCTATTGTATCTTGTTATATTTTTCTTTTGTTCTTAAAATACTATATATATGGGTCTTGGTAACTTTTCAAAAAGGTGAAAACAAGCTTCATACCTTTACATAACTATAACTAATTAACTAACTATGGAAAAGAAAAAACATAAAGCATAAAATCATTAGGCCTCATCAACCTCTTCTTCTACAACATCCTCTACTTCCTCTAGTACCTTCATGTAGACTTCAATATACTTGGCTATATGTGCATGAGTTGGCCATGTGAAAGAAGAAACTTTTGGAGCAAAGCCTTGAAAACCATACCATCTCTTACCTTGGGCTATTTTAACTTTGCTAATGAATTTTACAAATTTATTTTCTACAGCAAAATCAAGGCAAAAGCACACCAACAATTTTAATACATACATACATACATACATACATACATACATACATACATACATACATACATACATACATACATACATACATACATACATACATACATACATACATACATACATACATATATATATATATATATATATATATATATATATATATATATATATATATATATATATATATATACTTGGCTATATGTGCATGAGTTGGCCATGTGAAAGAAGAAACTTTTGGAGCAAAGCCTTGAAAATCATACCATCTCTTACCTTGGGCTATTTTAACTTTGCTAATGAATTTTACAAATTTATTTTCTACAGCAAAATCAAGGCAAAAACACACCAACAATTATATATACATATACATACATATATATATATATATATATATATATACATGTATATATACATATACATGTATATATACATATACATGTATATATACATATACATGTATATATACATATACATGTATATATACATATACATGTATATATACATATACATGTATAAATTCATATACATGTATATATACATATACATGTATATATACATATACATGTATATATACATATACATGTATATATACATATATACATATACATATATATATATATACATATATACATATACATATATATATATATATACATATACATATATATATATATATATACATATATATATATACACATATACATATATATATATATACATATATATATATATATATACATATATATATATATATATATATATATATATATATATATACATATATATATATATATATATATATATACATATATACACACACACACACACACACACACACACACACACACACACACACACACACATATATATATATATATATATATATATATATATATATATATATATATATATATATATATGTATGTATGTATACATATATGTGGTAACAACAACTAAGTTTAATACATACTAGCATCAAATACATTGAAAGATGACAACATGATAAGGTTAGATTTGAGTCACAAGGTCTAGGCAATAATTGAATTTTGATTACATTTCATAAGGATGTAGAGTCAATATCCAAACATATTGCACTGGTTCAAAACCATAAGTTATAGTGCTATAGGAATACTTAGTTCAAGTTGATTAAGTTTGATAGATTAAACCATAGGTTCATGATTATTAAGGTATGACATCATG
The DNA here is from genome assembly GCA_028749045.1 of Cupressus sempervirens. Classification (NCBI taxonomy): domain Eukaryota; kingdom Viridiplantae; phylum Streptophyta; class Pinopsida; order Cupressales; family Cupressaceae; genus Cupressus; species Cupressus sempervirens. Next base: position 407,818,656 of record CM053792.1, on the reverse strand, counting down.
TTTGAGAATTTTTTTAGGATTTCAAAGTTCTTAAATTAAATTCAAGTTAGATAGGTTTAGCTTCAATAAGGTTTGATTCACATGTTTTCATTTCTGACATGAAGATGAAAAACACCACAATATTGGTACATTTGGGTTTTATCCCTAATTAATGATTAATTCAACCTTACTTAAATATAATTTATTCCACATCATTGAGTTGATCAATAAAATAAGTTACATTAGGTTTAGTTCAACACCTAACACTCATTTCACTATATTAGTTTAATCCACTAGAAGAACTAATCTAGTCCACTTACAGGTTATCCTATCATTACACTTGATCCTAGTTATTAGCATAACCTTTTAGAACTAATTAGAATATTAAATCTTCATCCTTAAATTATTTACAACATACAATTTATCTTAGAACATAATCCTAAACAACTATCAAGTTGTCTAGTCCATTCTGACATATAACTCCTTCAAACATTTACACGAGCACTTACTAACCCTATGACACCATCTTACAATTTTTTTAAAAAAAATGTTTAAATTAATTGTCAAATAGAACTTCAATAAGAATAACATTAGGTTTGAAGACAAATTCTTATCACATTTCAAATATAGAAAACACAAATTTAACAAACTATTCCTACCCCTAACTCTACATGCAATTGGCTATTTAAACACCACTTTATTTATTTAATAAGAATCCTCCTATAAAAAAAATTCCACATATAAAACTAAATTAAATTTACTAACTCCTACTCACAACATTTAACTACTAAATAATTTTAACAATTACTAATGCTAACCTAACTATCTCCTAATCCTACTACCCACCAACTTGCCCATTAAAAAATTCATTGAACAACTATACCTTTTTTAACACATGAAATTGATAATAATCAACAAACATTAAACATAATTTATTTATTATAATTGTTACTTAACATCCTAATCCTACCTTAACTCTTCCCACTTTTCCCTTAGGGCCCATTTGGTTGCAAGAATTATTGAATGTAAAATTCAATTATGCTGGAATAAACTCTCTTCTGGAATTAGTACATTCTTAAAATAACTTCTGGAATAGCATTTAGACCTATTTGGTTGACCTGGAATAAGAGACAAAAGATGCATCTTTTATGTTTGGTTACAACATTGAAATGAGAATTGGAAAACAATTAATTTTGTAATTTTTAAAAGTTTGATAATCTTTTAAATAGAAAAGATTTTTTATTTATAAAAATTAATTTATCTTGATTAAATTTTTAGCATTCATAAAAATAAAAATCCAAAATCTTTTATAAGTCATTGTCTTCACTATTAAAATTATTTTTGATAAATAGATTGAAAAGTTATAAAATTCAGAAAATCCAATGATAAAGATAATATCCAAATATTTCTACCTATAAAAATTCTTTAAATAACATTACAATTATTTTTTACATGAGAATAAAATATTTGTAAATAAAGAATGTTTTCTTACTTGATTGGCTACAAAATCTATATTGCATTGTTTGTTGCTTGTACTGCCAACAACCAAGGCTCAGATCCCCATAGGGCCTAGCTTTCTACTATGTAAACACTAGAGAGATTTTACTAGGACCCTTGGTGCTTAGAACCAATGTCTATAAAATTTATAATGTAATATAACATGTAATGTAACATGTTTGAAGCTTTGGGTGGGAAGAGAAGTGAGAAGAAGGGTTAAAACCAAGAACATGCAGAGGAAGATAAATTGATGATGATGATGTAAATTATTGATAGCTTTCCTCTTGTGGGTACAAGGCCTTCTAGTGGTTACTTTTATGGATGATTATAGTTTTGGGGATTATTTTCATTCTTTGGTCCTATAATTAGAGGGTTTGATTTCTTCTATTTTTTTGGAGGACGTGGCCCTTATAAGCATGTGTTTACATTTTTTCTCTTTATTTTTATTGGCCTTCCTATATTTTTAGATATACAACAACCTTTGAAATTCAAATGACATATTATATTGTGAATTATAATTTTATTTATAAAAAAAATCTAATATTTTAAAATTATTTTTCTCATAAATTCTAATGGCAATTTAAAAAAATTTACGTTTATTATTTTATGAAATTTGATTATATTTAATTATAAAATATATTAAATCTGGTATTAGTTTTTTTTGTCATTTTATAGAAATTATATATTTAAATCAAACTATATTCAACCATATCAATTAAATTCTATATATATATCTTGAATCATTAGTGCATTTATCATTTTTTTAAAGAGATGTTTGACAGAGGGGTTCCATAGGAAATCTTCTTCTTAAAGAAAACCAAGTTTTTTTTTGAAATGATCATTCAAACTTAAGAAATTTAGAAAATTATGATCCAATTTTGGTCTGGTTATGGTCAAACAAAGAAATAAATCCTTATACAACTTGTAGCTATGCACTTTTTTACAAATGGTCCCAACAAATAAATGCAATTATAAGGAAAAGAAGACATCATAAAAAGTTAATTTCAACCTTTTGAGCCTTACAACACTCACAGTCTTTTCCTTTGTCATGCACAGCGCCACACACTATAGTTGTTGATTCTACACCAGTCACCCACTCAAAGAATCCACACCCATCATGTCCCTACAATAGAAAATCTTCATTAGTTCTTAGTATAATAATTAACCATTCATTATGCTAATTGAGAAATTTATTCTATTAACAACCCTTTTTTATTTGGGCAACACCAAAATCTACGTCCAAGATTTTTTGGCGTGTTTGAGGTCTTTAACAACCATGGGCCTGCACCACATCAACATGTTAGCACATGCATTAAAGTCATAAAGCCTGCAACATCAAAAGTATCATCAAAATACGAAAATACACAATCAAAAGCATCTAAATTAAACATACAAGCATCCAATATTTACAAATATTAATGAAAAATTAAATATTAACAATTAATCTAAATATATATAAGTGTAAATAGCATATATGGAATACATGCAAATCAATGAAAGATTACCAATGGCAAGTAACTTTGTTCCTTGAAGTTGCAATTGGAGAACATAAAACCCTTTTACCCAGAACAACTCTCCTGTAAAAGTACCACCTCAAAATGTAGGATTTTTCTATTTAATGAGGTTCTAAAACTTACTATAACAAATTATCCTTGTTATACTGATATGTGAATTCACACCAAAATGTTGGAGATTTGTTTACAAATTATCCTAGCTTAAGGCACTCCCAATTCACCTCGTTAGTTGTACTACTATATAGATCAACCCAACATGACTCATTTTTAAGCCAAATTTAATCAAGATAATTGGATGCATCTTTCAAGACAAATCTAAGGATTTGAAGATTATTTCATTGTGCATTGAAGAGGCCAAATGGGAATTAGAAAGCAATTTGACATCTCAAACAAACCCATCTAAAGTCCCCTTTTATTTTGGTAATAGCCCCATTCTACGATATTGACCCTTGATTAAACTTTAGGCTTGTAAATGAGCCTTGCTGGGTAGATCTAGATAGTAGTACAATTTTGAAGGTGAATTCATTTTCACAACTTGATATCAAGTTATGCAAGCTTGATCATGCAAAAAAATTCATGGTTGTTAAAAGTGTGTTTGAGCCATAGTAGCAAAAGAATGAGTGACTAACAAAGAAGACCTAGTCTTCAGCTCTATAGGCATCACTATACTTCAATGAATGGCAAGTGGACCATTCATATTCATCAAAGGTGGGTTCTAATTCATCAAATATGGGCTAATAAAGAATTACTCAATGTCTCTACCCTATTAGCATCACCTTGAGTGGCATTGCACACCAATGCCACATGCCCTTGGTGCACAACTCCTTGGTCAATAATTGATGCCAGAATCAATAGTTTATTTTTCCAAAGTCTTGCCCCATATCAAGCCAATGTATGCTCAAACATTTTTTAATACTCCCACAGATGAGCTATTGGACAGTCATGGTGTTTACTAAAATATTTGGCTGACACTATAGAAGATCTAGAGATTGTGATGAATCTTCTTCATTGAATCCAAAGGAAATCAAATGATTATTTGTTGTTACCAAGAAGTGGCAATAACTAGAGATACCAATTACTGTCAGGACTATTTCCCAAGTGGTTTCAAATCAGTCATTTGCAACAACCTATGCCTTCAAGCACATCTACACCAAACAAAACTTAACAACCCCAATTTTTAAGATACCAATTACTATTGGAACTAATTCCCAAGTGGTGCCAAATCATTCATTTACAACAAATTATTCCTTCGAGTACATCAGCACCAAACAAAACTTACCAATCCCCTTTATAGTCACTGAGGCAATTCAAAGCTAAGCATTTGTTACAACAAGCTATAATACATGCCAGAACCATATGTGTGTGCATGTCAAGGTTAAGTATAGATCATTTACACAGAAATGTTTGAACAATTTCAACAATTCATCCTCCACATTTTCTTGATAAGTAACACATGTAAGATAAATTCTAACATACTTCCATCAATTTTTGTAATAGTCTAGTACTTCATAATGTGGATTAGCAAGGTCTGTATAAAAACATCATTTAGAATTTTCTTATTTACAACATCATTCATAATTTTCTTATTTACAACAACATCATTCATAATTTTCTTTAGAACAAATTCATCTTAAGTTCTAGAAAGCCCATAAAGCAAGGAAAATGTATTTAAAGTTGATTACAATAATAGAGAACTACCATAAGGCATTCTATAAAGAAACCATATTTAAAGGTGACTGAAATATTATAATTGAACAATAAAAACTAGTTGTTAATGTAGCTAATTATCAAAGTTTTAACAATAACAAAACATATTTTTTGTTCTATCTAGACTCTAGAGTCCTCCATACTTAAGTAATATGTATTTGACTCTCTCTATGTCACTAATTCTCAAAAAGCCTTTTGCTCTTGTAGTTTCAACCAAAAATATATCATATGCCCTTATTATTGTATCTTCACTAAGCCTAGGAATGGTTCTAAGGGCATCATACATTTTCTTTGAAATTGAATCAGAATCCTCTTGATCCACTTTGATAATGTAAGGCTTTGACATGCCCTCATGGATCTTATTCAAGGCTTCAAAAATGCTATCCATTGAGCCAACCATGCTCACTTTCTTCTTCTTTCTGTTCCTTAATGAGGGTGGAGAAATTTTTTGTTTGGTAGTTTCTGATGATTAGTTAGATTGGACAAAGTCATCATCCATATTATTATTAACATAAAATACTATAGTAAAATCCACATCATCGTTGAGATTGAAGGCCTCATCCATTATATGCCCTTCTTCAGTTTCATGAGGTGTGGCAGTTGTAGTGCCTTTTGCAATGTCATTGCCCACAATAATGGCTAACTCATTGTAGTAATGGAATGATTTCCTTTTGTAGACTTTTGAATTTTTGAATTCCTTCCTCTACATGTTGGAAAAATGAAAGAAATGGTTATTTTTCATTTCAATGCTGGATTTACAAGATAAAATAAGACTTAAATCAAATGAATTTCAAATATCATTTTACCTTCAATAGTTCATTCCAAACACTGTCTTTAGCATCCATGCATTGTGTTGTTTCATTCCAAGCAAATGCGCTTGTGTTTCTCAAATCTTTCATGATTCAAAATCCAATCTTCCAAGTTTTGAATTTATTTTTAAAATTATCCCTGCTTAAATTAAGCTTCAATTATTCATTGAAGCGTTGCTCAATGGCAATCCAAGCTTCTTTTTAGAAGCCACCTTCATCTTTTCTACCTAGTTGGACTTACTCATGGAGCAAGTCAAGGGACTTGTGTTCCATTTCTCTTGACCATACAACCCTATTCGAAGGAGCAATATTGCTAGTTTACACCTCTCCAACCATGCTATTGAAGAAAAAATCCATCAAGAGTAGATATTTGATAAGTTGCAGAATTCATCAGATTATAAATAAGAACAAATAAGAGAAAAGAGAAAAGAAACATTGCAATAAACATGACAAGTAAATCAAAAGTAAAGTAAAAGTAATGATACAAAATATTAGTCAAAATTCAAGGAACTAATCTAAATGACAACAATGGTGTGGAAAGACAGGCCTAAAAGATCTTAAAATCCAAGAAACTGGCTTAACAATCAAATGGATTGATAAAGCCAAACTTAAGGAGCATCCCAATGAAGTGTTGTATCTTGGAAGTGACTTCACATTGATGACCTACTATAAGGAAGTTTTGATGGAAATAGTATGATATGTGGGGTAAAGTCAACATGGCAAGAATTGTGTGATAAATTTGACCTCCTGCGATCTTATTGAAAAGCCCAACACAATGATGATAAAGTAGGCTTGTAAGCTTCATCTTTTGTGTCAATGGAAGGAAGAGAGAAGTGTAGTGCCTGCCCCTAGTTTGCATTTCTGTTATCATTGTCAAATTCCTTAGGCTGATTTTATGATTGATTAGTTTTAGAGATACTAGAGTTGCAATATTATGATATTATTTCATGATTTTGATTACAAATGTATCAGTTATTATTCCTTAGTTGATTTTATTCACGTGTCGTTAATGATATTTTGATAATCCTAGTTAGTAAATGTGGTTTCTTTCATAAAAAATGTTAACATGATGTCTTTAATGATGATTATGTTGTATTGCTAGAGATGCATTATTATATGTACGCATTTGATGTTAGACTTGTGATTTTTACGATACTTACCCCATACTTGCATGTGTATGGTGCACGTGTTTATTTTATCTTTCTGTCTGAAGTGTTTGATGTGGGTAAGGGAGGGAGTCGTAGTCACCTGCTAGTCAAGATCTACATGATGAACCACTCCCCGCCATTGTCTGTTTAGTTTAGATATATTATATACATGTACATGCTCGTCTTTTATGCAGGATGCAGGTACCGGGCATCGACTTCCCTGAATTGCCAGGATGAGCATGCCCTATTACAAATACTCAAATGGTGAGAATGGGAAGATAATGATCAGGTCCAATCCTAGCCATAAGCCTATAATACTTGTCCTGCAAGGAGGACTCGTAACAGACTGTCTACCCTTTTTAAAACCCGTGAGTATTTTTGGTGCGTATGTTGTTTTGTGAGTCCTTGATGAATTTATATTAATTAAGTCTAATTAAAAGATTAAATTAATGATTTAATTTAATGAAAAATTATTATGATATTATGAATATTTAATTATATTTAATTAATTGAGAAATTAATTAAATATAAAGAATTAAATTGAAGATAAAAGTTTTAAGATTAAATTTAGAACGTGATAATATTTATTTAATTTAATAATAATATATTTAGAGTTCATTTTTAAATAAATGCTAAATATTATTGTTATTTAAGTTAATAAATATTTATCAGATCAAACGTTCAAAAATATATTAAAAGTGAAAAGATATTAATTTATGAAAAAAAGATTTAAGTTCGCATGAATGAGTTTTTAATATAAGAAATTAATTAAAAGATAAATATGTTAACTTAATAAGGATATTTTAAAGTGTGCATGAGATTAAAGTTATAAATTTATTAAAGTAAAGTAAAGTGGAAAGATTAAATAAAGCAATTTAATAATTCACTTAAAGTGCATGAAGGATTAATAAAAGAATATTTTAATTTAAAAAGGAAATAATTGTGCATGAAGAATTAATTAAATAAAATAATTATTATTTTAGACTGGTGGTGATAGAAACCCTAAAGGGTAATTAGATTCTTTATTAGAGGGTTTTCGGGTCATTATTGGGGACACAGATTTCAGGACACACACGGGGTTTTGGAGAGCAACTCAGAGGGTTTGCGAAAGAAAGGAATTTCTCGTGGCTTGAAGGATTTTGTGTAGGAATTTTCATCTTATTGTCAAAGTTTAGCATCAGTACGAGGTAGGGTTTGAAATCCCGTGAATGCATTTTCAAATTGGGAAATATCTGTGTGCTCCGTGTTTGTTTGGGTGGTTGATATTCTGTTTGTCATCTTGATTGTTGTCCAAATCTTATTGATTGAAATTAGTCTTTCATTATCCATATTTATGAAGAAAAATGTAGAGAAAATTAATTTAAATCACGTAGGGTTTGAAAGAAAGGTAAATTCTAATTTAGAAAATAAAAATATTCAATCATTGCCCATATCTGTCCTATCAGAATAAGATGGCAATTGTTTATAAAAATAAATTGAAGTAAAATAACAATGATTTATTTATTAAATATTAATTGTGATGGGTATTTTTATTAATTATAGAATTAATATAAAATAAATTAATATTAAAAAAGAGGAAAATGTTTACAAATATTATACTATTGAAATTTATAAATAAATAAAAATTAAAAAAAAAATATGTATATATGGGTCGGGTGGGGGAAACCCCACACCCTCCCCTCTTTAAGATTAAACTGATATATTTCTGGATTTGATTGTGTAAAGATTTTTACCATCAACGTTTCGAATCACACCAAGTGATCCATCATCAGGATGAAGAGAGCAAGAGATGTCAAACAGAATGGGTTGCAGAAGTAGACAAACTCAAAGATATAGGGACAAAGGGAGGGGGATTGCACGCACACCAAAAAAGTCAAATGGGGAGAAGGTAGGAAAGAAGACCCTAAGAGATAGACACCCAATCAACAGGGGAACAAGTAAAAGAGAAGTGAAAAGGAAACTAAAGAAATAGCCAGATGTAGGGTATGTGGCAAAAAATGCACGTCCCCACTAAGAACAAAAAACAAAAAACAAAAATAAGAGTCAAAAGTGAATGAAAATGAAAATACATTACTAAAAAATAAGTTAGAAATACGTATAACACAGCAAAGACCACCCACACGAACAAACTGCTAGATAAATGTATAAATGAACATCCACCTAAAGAACAGACCACATAAAAATTAGAAATAAAATTAAAAATACCAATAAAAATAAAAATACAAATAAATAATGATAATAAAATAAAATAAAGAATTTGAAAATATGAATAGGAATAAACAAGTCTGAAGACAAAAACATGAATAAATATAACGTGTTGGGTAGAACACATGCAAATAAAGTATATAATGAGTGTATGTGTGTGTCATTTATATATATATATATATATATATAAAATGTTATGCGCGTGTGTGTGTGTTATTTAAGACTCGATATATGTATCGACACAAATACATAAACATGGATGAGAATTAGATGTGGGCAGATATGGGCCAGCGGAGGGAAAAAATCTATATTGATGTAAATCTATATTGAATTAATATATATATAAATGACACACACATACACTCATTATATACTTTATTTGCATGTGTTCTACCCAACACGTTATATTTATTCATGTTTTTGTCTTCAGACTTGTTTATTCCTATTCATATTTTCAAATTCTTTATTTTATTTTATTATCATTATTTATTTGTATTTTTATTTTTATTGGTATTTTTAATTTTATTTCTAATTTTTATGTGGTCTGTTCTTTAGGTGGATGTTCATTTATACATTTATCTAGCAGTTTGTTCGTGTGGGTGGTCTTTGCTGTGTTATACGTATTTCTAACTTATTTTTTAGTAATGTATTTTCATTTTCATTCACTTTTGACTCTTATTTTTGTTTTTTGTTTTTTGTTCTTAGTGGGGACGTGCATTTTTTGCCACATACCCTACATCTGGCTATTTCTTTAGTTTCCTTTTCACTTCTCTTTTACTTGTTCCCCTGTTGATTGGGTGTCTATCTCTTAGGGTCTTCTTTCCTACCTTCTCCCCATTTGACTTTTTTGGTGTGCGTGCAATCCCCCTCCCTTTGTCCCTATATCTTTGAGTTTGTCTACTTCTGCAACCCATTCTGTTTGACATCTCTTGCTCTCTTCATCCTGATGATGGATCACTTGGTGTGATTCGAAACGTTGATGGTAAAAATCTTTACACAATCAAATCCAGAAATATATCAGTTTAATTGCTATGGATTGTGGAAATTTAATCTCTCTTTAAGATTACCGCAGTGCAGCAACCCTGCTGCGGCAGCAGCAGAATCGCTGTAACGGCCGCCCTTAAAAGGGATAGCAATGCGATTTAAATCGCATTTTCAAAAGTTTACTTTTTCGTTAAAAAGTTTTAACATTATTAAATTTTAATAATAGTTTGTTTTTAATGATTTATATTTATTAGTTAGTATTAATATATATTATTTAAATAAATATTAAATGATATTTAATGTGTATTAAATATTAATTAGGTTTTAATTTATAAAATATTAATGAGTTACAAATCATATTAATATAAATTATGTTTAAATAAATTATTTGAATTAATTGATTAAAATTATGATAATGATTAATTTAAGTCAATTAAATTGTTATCATAGTAATTTATCATCATGAATTGATTTTTTTTAATTAAATAGAATTTAATTAGAATTACTTAATAACGAAAGTTGTTTAATTGGGTTATCATAACACTAATTTTTAATAAAATTATAAATTATTTTCTTGGAAAATAACAAGCATTATTTTTAATCATTTAGATAATTACCTATGGGGCTAATTTTAGAAAACTATTTTAAAATCAATGAGGGTAAAATCTGATCTAAGAATGGGTATATTATAAGGGTGATATTGAAAGTCTTATACACTTGGAAACATACATTGAAACAAAACTGAAACTTTACTTTTAACCCAATTGTGTACTTTCAAAACAAACCCAAACTATAAAAACTGTATTGTTTTACTTGTACTTCCTATGCTTTGAGATGTTGGTGTTGATTAGTTGTCGACCAGTCTAGGGAGTACACCAGGGGTTGTGAGATTTATGTTATACCATTTATGTGACTGGATGTCATGATATATCTTGTGATTTAAATTGAAATTATGTTTATGAGATTTTCTTGGTGGTACAATTATGTCTACTTGGGTGGGAGAACCATCTTGTTATCAAGTTTCCTATTAAGGAACCGAGTTTGATCATTATGAGTGTTTTGGTATGGGACAAAACTGTGTTTTTTATGTGCTTAGGAGAGGTTGTCTAGGTACATGACTTGGGAGTGGCTTGCATAGGGGTCCGGGACCCAAAGTGGTCAGTACCAGGGTAACCTAATGCAAGTTATGTAATAAGTGATAATCTAGTAAGTAAAACTTATGGGGGGAAAACACACTAAAAAGATAAGTTAGAGATTTTTGATCTACCCATGCCTTGAGTGCTTGTATAGACTAAGGGTGGGAATGAGATGAGTGCCTCGTCTTCTTGAGAGGGCTTTCTAGTTTCCATATGTGTGATGTTGAGGGTCCGGGGTTCAGAGTAACCAGTCCAGGGTAACTCAACGCTGGAGGGTCTGGGGTCTATTAAGAGATCAGTCTAGGGTAACTCAAGCAGCCATGTGATGACACTCCCTAGTATGTAGCCTGAGTCTCCTCTATAGATTTTGTGTACCTCTGGTGGTGTATCTATTGTTGGATGTGTTTATTGTGGTTACTTACTTTCATTGATGATGATTGGTGTTTCATTATGTTGTACTTTTGACGTGTGGCTTTTGACTTGAGGTGATTATCTTTTGTTGACTTTATCTTATGACCTTGGTATTTGGTTTATACTTGGTTCATGTATGATGTTTGATTATGTGGTGTCGGTATTGGAGTGAGTGTTCTTACTTTTGGATTATTTTATCTTCTTGAGTAGCATGTGTTACCTTTGAGGTAGTTTTGGCTATTAGGGGTACCTTGCCTAGGAATGTTTTATGTTTGATTTGTCGTATGTGGATTGTTCATTATCTTCCCTGCACGGTGGGAGTGGAAGCCTGACTAGGTAACCACGCGGTTGGGAGGTAGTGTCTTCTTACCATTTGGGTTCCCCTTCACATTGCTAGCTGTTGGATGTTCGTTGCAGAAGATGTACCTTTATCATTCTTATTTCTTATCTCAGAGACTTCTTTTCAGATGATGTATTTATGTTATCATGTATTCTGATGTATTGTATCTATTCTCACATACCCTGCGACATGTGCAGTGGATGTTATTAATTGGATGTACTTTCATTTTATTGTTTATACTTATGCATTTTCTTATGCAATTATGTATCTGTTATTCCTTTATGATCTTGAGACATTGTACTTGAAACTTAAACTAATTAATTTAAAATTATTAAATGTGACTCAACGTAAAGGAACCCTTTAGGAATTGAAACTATATCTGTAATTGCAAATCTGTATTTGATGTGTATGTTCATGTTGTTTCTGCATTAATGTTATCTGGATGTTGTTTAAACTTAAAAAAAAAAAAATTAGTTCAGTAAACATTGTAACATGTTAGGTTTATTTCTCTTGGGTTCCCGAGCGGGGCGTTACAAGAAGCTCTCAAGGATAGAAAGTTGGAGCTTCATAGATTGTGTGAATGCAAGGAAGAGTTAATCTCTTGACTCAAATGCCACCTTGCCTGATGAAGCCCACTTCCTCAAATAACCCTCCCGAGGAGCTAGTCATGGAGAGCTAGTATCAGGTCAAGTATTTTAGGTACTTCATTTTTTAGTTAATCCAAATCTGAATAAAATGTGGAATTCAATCAAAAGATGAGAAAGACAAGAAGTTGGGCAAATGGAAGACTAATTACATCTCACTGGTGGGAAGGTTTCAAGCCTATGCTACCAAGCTTCCATACACAAAAGCCAAATACATCTACAAAATCCTCATAGACAATCATGACACTCTTGAGCTATGTACCAAATATAATTTGAACATGGAAAACACATATTGGAACAAACTCCTCTTGCAACTATGGCATACACCTATTGAACCAAGAAAACATCTTTTTCTTGTGGCATCTTCTCTTGCATAAACTATAGTGGTATTTATGCACTATAACTTCAATTCACCACATAATTTAAATGGAAAACTTATGAGCCATTGAAAATAGTTGTATTTGCACTATAATTTCAATCTACTACATATTTCAAATGAAATCTTGTGAACCATAGAAATAGCTAGATGCTTTTTAATCTTTATTAACCGTGGAAATAATGTGGAGTATTTGGAAATTAAAGAATGAAGAAATATTTAACAGTAGAGCTAGAAATCTTACCAAGTTTCTTATAGGTTATTGTTTTAAATTTTTGGACCTCTTACTATTATAAAGCATTTAGACCTCTTGAATGAAGTGACTAAGAAGGTTAATAGAGGGAGTTGCCTAAATCACCGAGCAAAGCCAAAAACAAAACATTCCCTTTCATGAAGCCTTGGCCAAACTTAAGAATGAGTTAAGGAAATGTTAGAAGATACAGGAAAATCCAATTGCAATTCCAATCCTAAACTGTACTATTGCAACCTAGAGCAGCCATTTTAGAAAACCCACACATAGTTCATCTAGAATGTTGAGATTCTGGGTTGGATTGAAGGAATCAATAGCCAGATTGAAGGAACCAATGGCCAGATTGAAGGAACCAGTGGCTGGATTTCTTCGTTAAAGAGGTATCAAAAATAAAGAACAATGAAGTAAGGACATATCATAGTGTCTTTCTTTATGTAGAAAATAGACATCAATTAGACTATAGAAAATAAAATCTAAATCAACTATTGTATTGGCTACTGCATTTCTTAACTAGTGGAAAAGATGTATTCATAATTATAGAGATAGAATTTAAAAAATTCAATAACCTCCAACCACGCCACTATACATTCATTGAATCTCTACATACTTTGTCTAAATGTCCAATGATTACATGAAAGTCAATAAAAATGGAAGCAAGAATAAGTGAGTTGAAGCATTGTATGTTGTAGTAAGTGTATGAAGATTTACCTTCTAGAAACTGATGATTGAGACATGTGGTGACGAATTGTGGGGTATGGATGATACTATATACCATATATCAGATTGAATCAACCTGTTGCACATTTTGAAAGTAAAAAAGTAGGGTAGTAGAAGTCCATGTTGCTCTACATATCACAGGACATTATTATGAACATTATTTTGCATATAACAAGTCATATTTTGCAAGGACAAAAAACTAGTTATAAATTTTGAAGAAGCATATTTACTATTTTAATCTCTTTTAGTCATATACTTGCACAAGTAATTTATTCATATATTGGATCTTTATTTATTCAAAAAACATAAACATACACTAGATTCTTAAATTCAAATTATTCATTCATCTAGAAACTTCCAAAATATTTCAAGCTATTCAAATACACTCCAACTATCAAGCTAGTCATAAATATGTCTCAATTTATATTATACAACAAAATGTATAATATGCCTTGCATACAACTAATCTCGAGATCTATAGTTTTTCCACATCCTTTGTGCTATTTCATCTCGAAACTTCCTCCAATCATCTCTATCCTGCTGAGTCATCCCATATGTCTCAAGTATTCAAACATTTACCCCCTTACACTCATCATCCTCTTCAATTTCAACTTCAGATGGAATGTTGTCTTCTATCTTAATGAAGTTGTGCAATATGCAACATGTTAATACAACCTTTGTTTATGTCATGATTGCATAAGATGTTGCATGCCTCAAGATAGGAAAATGTTGCTTCAAAATGCCAAATCTATGTTCTATTGTATTCCTAGGTGAGGAGTGTTGGTGGTTAAATAACTACTGTGGAGTGTTTATCAAATTTTCTCTAGAGAACTCCTTTAGGTGGTAGCATGTACACTGGTAAGGGGCAAGAAATCTTGGTACATTTGGATATCCCGCATCAACCAATTTTATTTTTTCCTACACACACATGCATAAAAAGGATATTGTTATAACCTTGACACATTTATTGTAAAATTCACTATATACAAGATGATTCCACATACTAGGGTGAACTACCAACGGATCTGATGTCAAGAGAGTAAAAGCAAGAACATGACTATCTATAGTTGACCCTTCCCAACTAGCAAGAATGTATTGGAACTTATAATCAAAGGAACACACACCCATAACATTTTACAATAGGTTGCCTTTCCTATTGTGGTATTTAGCTTGTATTTTCACATCAATAGTAAAAGGTATATGTGTTCCATCAATTGCTCCAATACAATCTTGTAAAACTAGAATTTATAATTAAATTTGCACTAGTAGAATTTAAGGTCAAAAAATCAAATACATGCTAGTAGGAGAGTTACTTTGAAGTAGGGATCAAAATGGTCCTTCCCAAGAATTTCAAGAGTGGTTGGAGCAATAGGTATCAAGTATTCAACATGTAGTGCTAATATAGCTCTCAATACCTTGTGGAAGTGCCAACTTATTGTCTCTCCTGAGTGACTAAAGTTATAGGCAATCTTACAATTCCTCAAATTGTGGCCAAGCATGTGGAGGAACATCAACAGTTGTTCTTCTAATGATATATTTATTGTATCTTTAATGCTTCCATTGCTCCTTAGAATTTGTGCTAGATGAAAGAAGGCTCTCCTAGTCATGTGAATTTGATCATGACAATCTATCTCATTTGAATGGATAATACACTTATAAAATGGAATTTCATCTCTTATATGCTTACGCCTCTTTTTTCTAGCTTCTTGTACATATGCTACAATGGATATTGCATGGGTGGCAAGAGAAGCTACAACAAGAAGAATGATTCTATTCTTCCTAGCAATGAGTCCATGAATCCTTGGATCATTAGCAAGATCCATCTGAATGACCTAAATGCACATTAGAAACAAAGATTTCAAAATGCATTTCAGTGGTTAGAAGTAGCATTTTAACAATAATATGTTGGTCCTAGCTATTATTTTAATATGAATTTTTTACACCATGTAGTTATTTGTAGAGTCTAATAAGGTATTAAAAGTATAATAAGGAAATCATAGATTCTTATGTCACTTTTGACTTAGATGATATATTTGTGTTTAGCAAGATTGTGATGGACATTTGGTGGATTCGAGACAAAATTTGTAAATTTTGAATAGTAATAACCAACTAGTGAATTGGAAGAAATGTATGTTTTGCACCACAATCACTTGCCTATTCAGACATGTGGCTTAAGATGGAGAAGTACAATAGAGCCTATTCATACAAGAATAAAAATAGGGGTTGGAATAGTAGGCCTGATGCTGGTTGGAATCCATAGGTTATGGCAGCATTGCAAATGGGAATGTTCAAGGTCATAAACTCAGAGGCTCGATATTAGGATCTAGCTTTCGGATATGCTCCATTTTTTAGTGGATTACCATTTATAAGTTCGTACAGTACACAGTAGAAAGTACAACTACTTTTCTTATATAACATTGTTTCTATACACAAATCTATCAATATTTTTCCCTCATTAATGCATACTGTCATATTTATTTAGTGGTTGTATCAGGCCTAATAAGACCGAAAAAAGTTTGTAAATTACATGTTATGATACCACATGCAAATAGTTCCATGTTATGTTTGAATGACCTAAATGAATTGAGGTATTAGATAACATAACTATTTTGAGGCTAAAGGAATGGGGAATTATTCTTGTGCCTCCAATGCAGAATGTCTTGATTCTCCTTCAAGAAAGGTGTATTTATGTAAATGTCTCCCTGGATATCAATGAAATGGTTGCTCTAGTGGCACTGAGTACACATGTAAGGCTTCATCACTTCTCATAGTTACAAGCATCCTCTATGTTTTGTAATTATTGTTGTGCAAAAGCTCAAATATCCCAAGGACAATGATGATGAATCCTTAGAAATAAATGGATGTACCAATTTTTACAAATTGAAGTATGTGAGTTGGAGCAAAGGGAGGTAGAATATGTCATAATCTGGTATGCTCCTATAACTAATCATGTACAAATCGATACAAGGGAGATCTCTTTAGAAATTGGAAAGGGTGCATTTTTATAACTTCAAATCACCTTGTCCTTGCTACAATCATAGGTAACACAATATTAAATGAACTGTGTGTGTTATTACAATTTTTTGCCTTAAAATATTTGAAAACAACTATATTTTTATTTCAATGTTTGATCTGTTAAAATACACATGACCCATCTCTTTGTTTGTGGTTGTCTATGTAGTAGTGTCTATTCTGGAGACCAAATATTAGTTGTAGTTGCAGCAACATATAGCTTTTACAATGGGGAGATAGAGCTTGAGATTTTTTTACCAAGAAATTGGCAAGAGCTTCTAATAATTATTTAAAAGAAATGGTCTTGGGAAGTGGTGGTTTTGGAACTGCGTTCAAAGGAATTATATAAGATAAGGTGGAGACCATAAGAAGATTTCATCCCCTAGTTTTCAAACACAATATGAATGATCACTACAACACCAACCAAAAATAGAAAGAAGATCAAGTATTTTAACATTTAACCTACATTAACATTCAACCTACAACAAGAAGAGCAAGTATTTTAACATTTAACCTACACTACAACAAGAAGAGCATCAAAAACACAAAACCCTACAACAAGAAGAGCAAGTATTTTAACATTTAAAGAGTAGCCTGAAACCCCTATGAAACCCCTATGTAGAAGATGACAACATCAACAAAGAGAGCCTCAATACATTGCTCAATATTTAACACAACCTCTAAATTTAGACCCAAAATAATGGATTTTCATATTGTGAAGGGATCAGTATCCAACAACTAATTTCAATCTCCATTCTACCCACCAATAGCTAAACTTCAAGCATAAGAAAGTCTAGCATTATGAGGAAGCAATGCAACTAACCTACAACAAGAAGAGCAAGTATATCATACCTAATGTATTGGTGGAGAATGAAGTCTTCAAGGCCATTGGTGAAGAATGACATGCAAGATGTCTTCAACAACTTCGTTGTCTACAAAAAATGGTGAAGAATGGCTTGCAAGATGTCTTCAACAGCTTTGTCGTCTGCAAGAAAATGGGGAACACAACTGTAAACAAGAGGAAATACAAAAACCCAATGTAAAAATGACAACATCCTTACCAATAAATAATAATTGAGACCTTTTTTTGGAAAACAACAACATTTTCCCTTCGTCACTTTCATCGCCTCTACAAATGGATTTTGCTTTCCCTTCAACAGACACGAAAAACTATTGCATGTTGTAATATGCCATAAGCCACAAACCTGATAGAAAATCAAATTGTATCTATTTGTAGCCGATGCAAAAGCCATGGACCCAATAGAAGGTTAAATTGAGTTCATGAAAAAGATGGAATAGGAATTGAATTCCTATTCCACCTCTCAAGATGGAAGAGTTGCATGTCCATTTTGGGGTGAAATTAGTATAGCATTTTTCTAATTATATTTTTTTAAGTTGCTACCAAACAGAGAATTCACACATTCAAGTTGTGGATTGTTCTAATTCTAGTCAAATTCTAACTACCAAATGGGCCCTTAATTCCTATCACCTACTTCCCATATCCACTTGGCCAAGGATCTTCCCAAGACCCCATAACCCTTAGGACCACTTCCCAAGCCCTTGAATATGTTGCACAAGGGGCTAACATGACCCCTTCCCAAGTACTACATGTTTATCAAGGTATGGATCATTTGGAATGAGTGAGCAACAAGAAGGGAGTTGTTAAATATTTAAAGGCTGACATAGCAAGTTTGGGCATCACCAAAGCCCACTTCCCCCATTTCCTTGTCACATTGCTCAAGACTTGCACCCAAGAAGGAGAGGGAATTTGGTACACATGGTAGGTGAGTGGTTGGGTGATGTGGAATATAGGAAGCATTTATGGTTATGCAAGTTAGGAGTATGGGCTGAGAGAAGGTCATTACTATGTTAGTTTCTTATTTTTAACTTTAAACAATTTAGTCACCCTCCATAACTTCTACGCCCATACTTGGAAGAGAGGGAAGTGAGGTAAGGGTGGGACCCACATGCTATCCCATCCCCCTTCTTTAATGTGTCTATACTACTCTGATGATGGGGATATTAATGAAAAAGGTGGGTGCTGAAGAATTTAAGTGTGTGTGTGTCTATATATATATATATATATATATATATATATATATATATATATATATATATATATATATATATATATATATATATATATATATATATATATATATATATATATATATATATATATATATATATATATATATATATCTTTGGTTTAAAATTTATATTATTCAGTCTAGTGGGGGCATAAATATGGTTATTCTAATGACTGTTGAAAGTGGGATATTGCATTGGGGGATTTAATTTCCTCCCATACAATTTCTAGTATCATGTAGATGCATACTTTGGATTTTTTTTAATGCATACTTTTAGTGAAGTTTTTTAATGTTCCAATGGGTTTATTTCCAACTTTCATAGAATGTATTTAGGTGCATTTTGTATAAGGGCCCATTTGGTTGCAGGCATAGAAATTAAAAATTGGAATGGAAAATTGGAATGAGAATGGGAATGGGGAATGGGAATGGAAGTTGGCAACTTTAGGCTTGTTTGTTTCACCTAGAATTTGATTGGGAAATGCTAATCCCTTGTTGGGTTGTTCAAAACTAGAATTGGAATCCAAACTTCAGTTCCTCATCAATTAGCCTACAATTAAAAAATTGGTTTACTATAAGAGGAAACCTAGTATCGTCAAAGTGCTCTTCAAATTTATTCAAGAAGGGATAGAAGAGAATCTAGTGTGCCATATGACAATGTGAGGCTTCTGCAAACAACTTCTGATAAAAGTTCCAGCTAGAGTGGTTGAGGAACCACTCACTGCATTGCTTGTCAAGTTGGGAAGAGAAGCTCATGATGAAGGGACCCACACAATGCACGAGTATTTTTTTCCATTGTATCTTGACTGCTTTCAAATCCAAGGCATAAAAGGAATTTGAAATAATCTAGTCTATTGTCCTCACATTGCCAAAACATTTAACTATCTCTAATTGATAGTGAAGGGAAGAAAGAGCTTGCATTCTGCAAGAACCAAATCTTATAAGATGGCATATTTGGGGTGAAATTTGGCTTAATCTTCTTTGAAAAAGGATGAAAGAGGAACCATTTTAAATTTTTAAAAGTTTCATCTAAAGGCGACAAATGTTCATCTTGGTATAGTGTGTGTGAGCGTGAATTTTCCAAGCCTAAGAAGCACATCTAGCACTGTGCATTGTCATGTTGATAGGTGTTTTCGTGGAAAAATTTTGAGTGGAAGAGCTTTGGCCTCCACTTGTATACTTTGTTCATACAAATATAAGGAAAAATAATTGAATCACAACAACAAGAAAAATTAGTTGAGGCATAAAATGCTTTAGCCCATACACGCATAACAATAGACTCGAAAAAACTATATAATTTGAAAAAAGTAAGTTTGGAATAGGAATAGCCTATTCTAATAACAGGTTTTTTTTGGCATGGACATATGCTCATTTTGGGGGCAAAATGGGAATATGTATGCCTATTCTCCATTCCAATTTGGCACACCAAACAGAGATTACAAAATGTATTCTAATTTTCTATTCCTATTCCCATTATATTCTAGCAACCAAACCGGCCCTAAGTTTAGGAGGTGGATGAAGTGACATGCATGTATTTTATATTGGATTTCAATGTATATATATAGTCTTACCATTAAATCCATTCGGTCAAATTTAGGTGCAACTATTGAATAATATGTCCATTAGAACATTGGTTTTGAATCATGAACTTAGGAAGAACTTATACAAACTTATATTTAAATACCTCATACAAAATCAAGATCTTATTATCATCAATCCTTTTTCTAACATTATTGAATTCCAAGATTTTAATGAGTAAATTAAGGAGTAAATCAACTCTAAATTTAAGTATAACAATTTATCAAAGAACATGAATGAATTAAAATCAATTGAAGAATTGTCACATAACATACACCTTTCCATACAATAACTTCATTCCTATTATCAATTATGAAATTTACAAAATTTGATCCATTTCATAGATCTTGATCAAGATACAACTCTATCTTCATTATATGAATGAAAGATACATTAAGAAGGTATCACAATGGAGAAATATCCATCACAAGTGACTCAAGAACACCATCAAGGCTCTAAATCCAAGTTTTCTCCATAATAAGAACCTATAAAAATCTGAAAATACATATAAAACCAACCGTGGAGAGCTCACCTCCCAACCTAGGTCTCAAAGAGACCACCCACCAAGCTAGGAGAAGCAATAACTAGTGGGTGACAATCAAGTTCAAACCATAATAACACAAATACAATAATAAAACCCATTCAAGGTATATGCAATGGGGTTCACCTTGAACCCATGAAAAAGGGGTGAAGGTGGACTACCATGTAGGAGATGCCAAATGTAAAACATACAAGAACCATGCCTCTTCCAAGGCTAGAATTCACATACAATTTCTATACTTTCTTCTCATTATCTTCCACCAAATTAAGATCAATAACATTTCCATACAAGGGTCAATACATCTTGAATTTCTTCCTTCTTATCTCCATGAGAAGAGACTCTACACTTCTATGGAGTCCAACTAACCCCTTCCCCCATACTTGGCCACTTCTTCCCTATCCAAGGGTGATTAATGTCATTACACCCTTCACAATTCCCTCATACAAAAATCCAAAGACAAACAAAACAAGAATGAAATTAAAGCCAAAATCTCATTCCCCACATTACAATATCACAAATTACATAATGCACATATTCAAGAGAATACAATCACATACTAATCTATTTACAAAAAAAGAACAATATTTCCATGGCAATGGAGATGACCAACCTTCACAAGTGTTATGGTAAAATGATGTTTGAGAAGAGCCCAATACCTTTTGCTTCCTTCAATCCAAATCCCTAATGTCTCTAAAGATAGAGAGTGTATGAGCATCCACTAACTCCTCTAGGGGCCTCTAAAAAGGCCTCCAAATCCTACCCACCTATCAACATTAAATTTAGAGTTGACCCTTATCCTTTGGGTTTCACTTGTCCCCTATCATAAATGCAAGATTGGAAAGGAGTGTGGGTTTGGGGAAAGGTCAAGAGTTCACTCAATTTTCGCAATATTTAAAAAATGAGATATTTAAAAGGTCACCGAGGCCACTAGGGGGTTCTAGTAGTGTCAAAATGTCCCTAACCCATACCCCTAACACTTAGGCACTTAGATGTCACTAAAATTGGCCCCTATGACCACTTTTTGGCCTCTATAAGTGACTAGAAAAAAATGAATCTAAATAGCCTAATTGGTGGGACTTTACAAGTATCTCTAATCAGGGGGGTTAATTAGGTTCCTAATAAATTAGTTAGGTTACATATTACATTTCCAACCTTAGTAGATATGTCATTTACACATACACGTGACAAGTGTCAAGTGACATTGCAAAATCACATTACAAAACATCTGACATGTCACTAATTGCATAATGAAATCACCTAATACATACATACATATTACAATCATGAATTAAATCACTTAACAATGAGGTTTGAATCTCTTCATTAGATTCAACCCTAGTTTTATAGTTTGCACATAGGGTTGGTTATTGTTTCTCTGATAAATTTCCATGGTAACTTCCTTGCACACTCAATTTGAATATTAGTAGTTCGATGAAATCACATGCATATATAAATCAATTTTCATAATCAATTGATTGAACATTCTACATTCTCATTTTAATAAAAATTTTCCATCTCTACACATTGATTAAGTATAATTAATTTGCATAATTGAATTAACCATTTAACATCTATAATATCATTTCAATAAACTTATCATTTCTAAATAGTATGTGTATAAAACACTTATGTAATTCAAACACGATGATGTAGTCCATCGATTTCAGTCTTCAACTTTTTAATCATAATTCATCAATTATTCTAAATCTAATTTTGATCAATCTAATATTATCAAATTGAACTATCTGAATGCATCTAATATAATCATCAAGGTACCATAAATAACATCACCATCATAAGGCAAAACTATACATAGCATTGCTAGTACAAATCAATGTTTAAATAGTCAAACAATGTAGCAAGTCTTGAATCACAAGGTATCACAACATGAACATATCAACCGATATCAATTTCCATTAGAACACCTAAACCATAAAACCTTAATTCATATCGTTCATCATAATCATCTAAGTTCATAACTTCTATCACCTAGTTATGCAAATGTATGTTAGAGAACACATGAAATATTTATGATTTAAACCATAATTTCAAGCAACCAAATAACTTGTCCCAATATAGAAGTATAACCTCATGTACATAATACCCTAACAACCTTAACACATCATAATGTACTTTTAATATTTAAAATTCAGCTACTTAAGGGCACTTCTAGTGAGTTGATAACCATTGTCTTTGAATTTTTAATGATTCATAAGAGGGTATGTATTAATTTATATTATTAAAACAATCAACAAATAATTATACGTAAGATAGCCATACTTATCATAATGTCCTCTACATGGTTTCTAGCAAGAACAACATTTTATCATATTGTTGCCTTGTCATGCTCATATACCCATTCAAATATCCTATAAAGGATTTAACACAAAAATTAATATTTAAATAAGTACATATGAGGAGGGGTCTTACACAATCATCTTGTTAAGCAATCTATGGAATATATCTATTTGGAAAGTCTCGTCACCTTTATACTTTTCTATTACTGTATGTGAGAATAATTTTGAATTCCTGCTTCCAATTTCAAGTGATTTAAGACTTCAATCTCCAAATAAAATTGGAGGGATGAATTAATGTTCTATAATGAGATTGCCTTTTGTTTATCCCCAAGCTTCTATCTTTCTTGATTCATGTAAGCTAAATTCTTTAACACTGTATGAACAAAACCAATGGTATGCTTAATTTGAATAGGCACATTAGGATATATTCTAGAAACTTCATATAATTGATTCAATTAAAATTTTGAAGGGCTCAATTTCCTCTCTATTTCAGATAACTCTTCAATTACTTTTCCAAATAAATCCAACATACTTGATACATTATTATAACCTTCAAAAAATTTAGTGCATTTATCTAGAATAACATTAACTCAGTATGAAAGCATTTCATCCAAGGTGTTGAAAGAACAATCACGATGATAAATTATACTCTTGGAACTTCCTCCATAGTCACAATAGGGGCTCTTCTAACAATCATGGAATTTGAGGTCTCATCTGATCTTTTCTCACTTCATTTCTTTTCTAGTCTTTGATTCTTCACACACATATTATTAATATTAGAGTTCATTTCTATTTCTCTTTGTTGCAATTCCTTGATCATTTCTTTCACATGCCTAATTTGGGCTTGATTGAACATTTACTCATGAGTGAGTCTTGTAGTAGTAAGCTCTAGGTTTGTATTCTCCACAGTCTGGATTAAGGCCATTCCTTCTTTGCCCTATGAAATGTTAATCAATTTTGGCTTATTTCCTTTAAATGTCATCCAAGTGGCTAATGTCTCTATTTTTTTTATTGTAACTTGTGCCGTATACCTTATCTAGTGATCCAAATTTTGATACAAAAGGTTGAATATTCTTGCTATCATATTTGATAAAGTAGAAACAACCCTTTGAGGCTCAGACCTGGAAGAATCACGATATCACTTTTCTTTACAATCTCTCTAGCTTCTTCCTCTATACATGTAATGTTATCTAAATCTAACTCACTCATCATCTGCTATATTATTGCATCATGCCGAGACTCATCAACTCCTCCAAGTCTTTTAGCATTTTTCTCTTTAAAATGCTTCATCTTATATTTAATCTAAAAGTCCTTGAATTCTGCCAATAGTGGCATGTTGTGATGGTTAAGTTGTTGTGTTGTTATCCTTGTAGTCAAGGTTCAAATCTAATGGGGATGAGGTCCCCCATTTGTGGCCTCACTGGTTCATAGCTCCAGGTCAAAGCATTTACCCCTCTTTAAAAAAAAAAAAAAAGTCCTTGAATTCTTGTGATTGAACAAAATTTTATTGTTCAATAAACCACAAAGAGATAGCCTCTCTCTCATCCTCAGTATCAATTGAAGAATCAATTTCCATTCTTTGAGCATAATATCCATGTCTTTCTTTAGAATACTTCAAAGAAGGTCTTGAAAGTCCAAGCTTTTTATCATATTTCATGCTTTCAAGAACCTGAGTGATTTCCCTAAAGGATTCATCATTAGAATCATCATATTAAAAAATTGATATGTTAGTCTCCTCCTACTTTTGGGATGTGGAGGCACAAGGGCTAAGCTCCACCTTTCTTTTTTTAACCTGAGGGGAGGATGGTGTGTCTTCAAAACATTTGGTTTTCTCCTTCTCAATATACTCTTGGTACAATTCATCATAATTCTCGACACATTTCTCAATCCTTATCACTTCCAAATCTATTTTTGAATAGAACCATGGCATGCCTTTTCTCAATCTCCTCTCCTCAATTCTAAACAAGACATGCTAGGTCTTTAATCTTTGGTTGACTTGGGCCAAATCATCACAATTTTTTTAACATCATCCTCTAGATTTAACTGATGAGCATATCTAGCCTTAATATTTGTAATATTCCCTTGAGCATCATACTCTCCACTCTTCTCATTTTTCAACCAATAGACATTCTTAATATACTCACGTACTTCCAAAATCATGTTGTATCCAATAATAAAATTGTAGACACCAAAAAATTGGCAAAGACTTGAATTACGCAATTTTGATCAATCAATGCAAATTAAGGAGGAAATCAGAGGAAAACAAAAAAATTTCAAATTAAGGATTACATCAGGTCATTAATTAATTAAATCATCTATCAAATTAATAAGACCTAAATCAACTTCAAAAGAAGAGAAAAACAATTCAAAATCATAAAATGAAATTCAAAAGGGAGAGGGGAAAAGACAAATTTTTGAAAATAAATGAATTTTTTATTAAATCAATAAATCCATTCATCCTCACAAAATGAAAACCCTCCTTTTTATATTATAAAGAATTGAGAAAAATCCATATTTAGCCTCAAATCAAGACTTTTGAGCTCCTCCTCTTGTCTCTTATGAGACATTTTAGTTGAAAAGAAAAATCTATATTTAGCCTCAAATCAAGACTTTTGGGCTCCTCCTCTTGTCTCTTATGAGACATTTTAGTTGAAAAAAAATCCACATTTAGCCTCAAATCAAGAGTTTTAAGCTCCTCCTCTTATCTCTTATGAGACATTTTAGTTGAAAAGAAATGCACATTTAGCCTCCAATCAAGACTTTTGGGCTCCTCCACTTGTCTCTTATGAGACATTTTAGTTTAAATAAAACCCATATTTAGCCTCAAATCAAGACTTTTGGACTCCTCTTGTCTCTTATGAGACATTTTAGTTGAAATAAAACCCACATTTATCCTCAAATCAAGACTTTTGGGTTCCTTCTCTTGTCTCTTATGAGATATGTTCAATTTCACTTCTATCCATTAGTTAAAGGTAAAATCCAAATTCTTACCTCAACCCCTTCTAAAATCTTATAAATAGAAGGAGAATTCAAGAGCAAAGGGACCCAAGTTTTAGGCATCTGTATTATAGGCATATTCAAATTTTTCATATTGAGCATATTAGCATTGTTATTCTAGCAAGTTTATATCATTTTGATAGCATTTTAGCTTTGTTTTCATGTTATTTAGTATCATTTGAACACATGTTTAGCTCATTGCCTGTCCATTTTGATAGTATTCTAAGAGTTGTTACTCACATGTAATCTGTATTTTCATCTTAGATCTCACATACATACTAGTAGATCTGCATTTTAAGCATATTCTCATTCTAGAATTGTCACCAAGATACTGGTCTAAGAGCATTCTTAGCGGTTGTAGTTAGAGAAACATGGGACATTCGTAGAGTTTGCATTTTGACAATGATTTCTTGGGTTTAGTCTAGTTCGTTGTCATTTTATCCACACTCTACATCAAGGTTTCATGAATACACAAATATTTCATGTACAAAATGGCACCCATCATGGGGCTTCGTATTAAAGCCTCTATGTTCTTTAAATTTTTTTACTAATCTATTATTTTTTCTTTTAGATCTGTTATTATTTTTCTTCTAGATTTACTTTTTCTCTAGTTTTTGGTGTAGTTCTAATCTTTTGCAAGTTTTATAGCATGTGAGAAGATTCGTAGCAAGATTAGAAAACTTTCAAAGGCATTCTCAAGCTCACAAAGATCGGATCTACTACTCCCCTGATGCAACAACACTTTTACACACTATTTTAATGCTTTTTCCCAGCGTTTTAACTTGTTTGATCATTCTTATAGTGTATTTGATCATTTTTATAGTGCATTTGCTTATTGTTATAGTGCATTTTCTCATTTCTATAGTGCATTTGAAGATTCTTATAGCACATATACCACTTTTTGTGACACATATGTTGTTTTCTATTATACATCCAATTAGAGCTATTAACCTTCACATATAATGTTCAAATCTATTTTTTTATTGTTTATAGACCTCATCTAAGCTAACAAGAACTCTCAAGCTGCTAGAAATGTGCGACAGGAATGAAGACCCTCAAAAATGCATGTAGCCTTTGCTAGCTCCAAAAAAGGTAAGTAGATCAGAACCCTCATGAATTAGATTGTGGCATTTTTTTAAAGTCCAAAACCTAATATAGGTAGTATGTTTGACCTCACTCATCTAATCAAAAGTAGGCCTATGCTCTCAACTCATGAGAGTTGATCAGAATGCTAAACCTTCTTTGAGGGTTAGTAACAGTCAAATAGGGAAAGAACAAACACATAGTTTAACTAGAAGCCCCTTTGTCTACTATAGTTAAGGGCTTGGAATTGAAGAAAACTTGTTTTTTGTGTTTGGGAGGTCAGAATAGTAGGGATATGCTCTCACTCTCCTAGAGTGATCAAATTCGCAGACCTATTTGTGATTTCCATTTTTTTGCTTTCTACTAGGTAGTATTACTTAGCCATATTTCCATTTTCCTACTTTCTACTAGGTAGGATTACATATTTGTAAAAAGACTACCTCCTGAGTTGCCTTAGCAGGGCCGATGACAGGGAACACCTCTCAATCTTGCATTCTCAATCAAATGCAAGCCACTTGTGTTCAAAACATAACCGTCCTCTAGTAGTCCCATAAGGGATTGCACCAAACCTCTTTAGCATTGGTGGGAAGTTTTCTATTACAAGAGAGGTAAATCCAAACATTGATGGTTAAAAATTAAAGCCCACTAGTCACCAACTCTAGATAACCTTGTTAGAAGCCCTTTTTCTTCCATTTTCTAGGTGTGTGCGATTTTATATTTTATTATGGCCTCTACTATTGTGATTGGATGTGTTTTTAAAATTTTAATAACAAACTCTAATTCAAGTCACAGTCCTTCCAAAAGATGTGACTATAAACTGATAATGAGAAGCCAAGTTCAAAACTAGAATATCAGTGAAAGACTCTAAAACAATGCATCTACCACTTGAAACAACACATCTAGATAATCCTATGACACTTTTGAACTCTTTTATAACACATAACTACAAAATAGTGCATTTGAATCCTTAAATAGCACATTTTCCCTGCAAAACGATGCATATGATAGATGAAATAGCTCACTTGAACATCTAAATAGCGTATATGTTCAAAGAAATAGTGCATATGATCAATGAAATAGTGCATTTAATCAATCCTATGATGCATTTGAGAAAGAACCTAAAATAGAGGATATTTGTGTACTCGACATTTGCAAATGAACAATGGATTTGGATACCCTTTTTCCCATTGATATTCTCTAGACTGAGAGATCCTAAAATTGACCAAAACCATTTTTGAAACAAGAAAAACTATGAATTATATTATTAATCCAACAACCCTCATTGCTTCATTTCGCATATCAAGTTAGAAATGCTCGAAGAAACACATATGTTCCCTACTTGACTTCATGAGAGTGAACTTATCCTATCAATATTTCCAAAACACCTTGTCTATCCTAGCTTGTTACTCTTAATGAATCATGGTCAACAAAAATCATCACATTGTGAAAATGCATAAGAGTTAGAGGAATCCTATTCACTTCTCATGCCACTATGCAAAACTAGTGTAACCATGAAGCCAAAATGATCACCTATATAGGTGAGTGCCATAATAGCTAGTAGAACTATCAAATGCACAAAATGTTTGGATCTCATTGAACCTGATATCCCAATAGATCATTCAAAAAATGCAATTACTCACGAGTTACCCCTATTCAACCAAGGTTCAAAACCCTTTTCCAAAATGGGTTCATCTAGCATATGAGATGAAAAGAGCATTGAAACTAAAATTGAAGATTTTCAGAAAAATTACAAACTTGTTGATATCATGGACAAGATACTTGAAAAATACAAAGAATGCTACATACTAGCATTAGCACAACAAGGTGAGAAATTTCCATCCAACTTTGATGTGAACAATTTGAAATGAGATGAAGAAGAGTCACCCTTAGATATTGTCACACAAAAATTACAAGACTTATAGTTAGAAATGGAAAGAATGAAGCAAAGGAAAATACAATCTACAGAGTTTAGCCTTGAAAAGGTGTGTCCTCTACCATTCAATAAAAGTATTACCTTCACACCTTTCCCTCAAAATGTGCAAATACCAAAATATGATAAATGTTTTGGTACATTGGATCCACAAGATCACCTTAGAAAATTCTATGTCCTAAGTATCGAGTTTGTCCATGACAAAACTTACCTAATGCATCTATTTCCCAAGAGCCTCAGGGGGCAAGCCATGGAGTGGTTCTCCAAGCTACCCTCAAACATTAAAATCTTTGACCAATTGGCTTCCATTTTTATCACCCAATATTCCTATAACATCGAAAGGGAAGTTATAATGACCAATTTGTGTAACACAAAACAACTTCCTAGTGAATCATTCAAGGTCTTCCTACAACGGTGGAGACACACATTTTCCAAGTATCATAGAGACATACTAGACAAAGAGAAGACAAACATCTTCATCAATAGTCTCTCAAAACCCATGAATTACTAGCTGCAACTCCAAGGGCCTAAAGAGTTTAAGACCACCTTAGAAAATGCCACTAAGGTAGAAGAAAATTTGATAAGCAATGACATTATTAAATTATCTAAAGACAGTAAGGGTTTCTCCAACAATTCCACACAAAATCACAATTCCTCCAATCAGTCCACTAACAAACAAAAATTGTGATGGAGAAACAATAACAAAAACACAACCAATGATGTGGTAGTTGAAGCCAACCATGTCAAACCTTAAACTCAACCTCCTCTAAATCAATTGGATCCCACTATCAACAGCACCAATCTAAACATACCTCAACAAGATAATGCCCATCCATTTTATCGATGTAACATGACAAATCCCTCTATGTCTAATAAACAAGTTGCTTATAATCAAGCTCCTTCCTAATGAAGATATCAATCTTCTGATATACCCAAGGAGTATACACCCATCAGGGTGTCTTATGAGAGTGCTTTACAAACCCTCTTGGCTAATGAACTCATTGCACTACCCAAGGCCAAACCCTATGAACCCCAAGTCAAACCTAAGTGGTGGAATGACAAGAACATTTGTGCCTATCACCAAAATAAGGGGCACTTAACAAATAACTATTTCACCCTTAAGGAGGTGATACAAAAATTAGTCAATGATGGAAGTATCAAAGTAAATAACCTTAGAAACAATGAAGACCATATGACATTCAAGAACCCTTTCATGAGTCATGAAAATGGTGAATCCTCTAGAGCTAATCAGAAGGCACCTCCTCATGATAAGGTTAATTATGCACATGAATATGATAACACCATCAACGTGATCTCTGGATTTGAGGACATCATAAATGTCATCATAATTAAGTATAAAAACAAGAAACAATCATCAAATGTTGTTACCTGAGGTCATGCCTCTAAATTCATTTTACCAAGACTTGTGGCAAATTTTGATCATGCAACTACAATTTCCTCCTTGCCTAAATAAAACCCGATCAACCAGTTACTTAAGACTCTCACTCATATCTCCATTTTTGAGTTTTTGCAAATCTCACTAGAACATAAAGAAATCCTCACCAAAGCCTTAGTGCCAAATGACCTAGATGTGAGTAGGTTTCAAAACATGGTCAACAATCTTGTGGCTCCTCATTGTGTCTCCTTTTTAGCCCAAGACGACATGTTTTTCATCTAGCTGCAAAATCCCCATTTGCATATTGAAGTCTTTATCCACAAAAATAGAGTTAAGAGAGAATTTGTTGATGGTGGGGTAGGTCTCAACATTTGCACACTAAATTTAGTGAAAGACCTAGGATATATGGAAGATGTTGTTGATCCAAGGAGGAAAATCACCATCAAAGCTTATGATGACGAGGAGAGATCCTCCAAAGGCATGGTTGTTCTACCAATCAGGGTCAGACCATTTGTGAAAGAAACTATTTGTCAAGTCTTAGACTTGCAATTAACTTATAACATCCTATTAAGAAGACTATGGATTCATGACATGCAAGCTATTCCCTCCACTTACCATTAATGTCTTAAATTTCCATACATGGGCCAAGAGGTGACCATACCTGGGGCCTAAAACTTTGTACAATATTGTAATTCCCTTATTCTTCATAACAAAGAAGACATTGGCACCCTAATAGATGACATCAGTTAGTCCACATCAACAAACACTTCATGTTCTAGCAGTTGAAATAATGACCACTCATCTACATTGACTAAGGGTAAAGAGAAAGTTGGTTGTTCAAGTTCTTCTCCTCCTTCACCATCATCATCAAAGGACCCTAAACTAACACATTATGAAGAAATGGGTAGGTTGGTGAAGGAGTTTGATAGGAAGTGTAAACTACAACGTAGAGGGGTAGGTGAGTACTCGATCTCCTTATTTGATCCCCCCACTCTCTCCAAGATCTCATGGCAAACCATTATCCACCACTAAACCATATTACACACATTTTGTCAAGGCAAATGGAGTACCCCCAAGCACAGTAGATGAAATCAATAAAAAAAATATTGGCATTTCCCCCCATCTACACATAAAAGGTTTTGATCTAATGAAAAAGATAGGATATATAGGAGAAGGTCCCTTAGGGAAAGGGAAAAGCATTTTCAAACCTCTTGTAGCATAGTTCTAGTCCAACAAATCCAAAATAGTAGTAGGTTATAGAGAATAAGGCAAGGCAAAGAGCACCCTCGAGTCTCTTCCCAAGCATAGTGATTCTGCCTCTTTTGCTCTGGCATGGGTATTGAAAGAAAGAAGTGGCAACAACAAGCAAGCAACTGATATAATAGATGTAAATCTATCTCTCCCCGATTCACACCACACAAGAGAACCTCTCATGGACACCTCCAATAATGAAAATGATGATGGCATCACTAAATGGGAGTTTGAATCATTATCCAAAGAGTCCATCCATGATAAAGAATGTGATGTTGTTCAGGTTCCTATATCCAATGATTTCACTACACAAGGATTAACCTCTTGTCTGGATCTTACTTCAGTAAGAGTCAAAGTGCAACATAAAAACTTAGGGGCTACTATAGAATAGACACATCACACTGCATCATATGAGGATGATGAACCTATTGAAGAATTCTAATTTCAAACCCTATTTCCTAACTTCTTTCTAGTAGAAGTCGAAGACAACTACTATGAGCCACTCACAAGCTCTATTTTTCTTGACACTTTAGAGGAAGCACATGTCATAGACCTAACCGATATAGCATATGATCCATCTAATGAGATCATTTCTTTGAACCCCATGAAACCCTTTCTATATTATGAATCACTCTCCCTAGTCCATCCTAAACTCATTAGTTGGGACACAACTGAGCCTCACCATATCCCCTATTTTGACACTGACCACGATGTCTTTGTCTACCTTAACATGGTTGAACCATCTCATCCACAAAGAACCATAGATACCAATCATCTTAGTCATACTAGTACATGCCAAGTAGTTCATAGGCTTGAGGATCACTACCAAGTTGTGGTTGATCTTGAGAAAAAATGGAAATAAATAGAAGTAACACATCTAATGATGAAAACCCAAATGTGGCACCCATAGATGAGATGATTGATACCTTACCTATACACTATGAGGAAAGATGATCCATTTTAATTGAACCAAGAAAAAAAGTCAACATCGGTGTAGAACAAGAACCAAGGATCATCTATTTGGCGCAATCTTTAAGCATAGAGGAAAGATGATCCGATGGATTTTTTAGTGAAAATTGAAGTGTCTCATTTCTCTCCAAAATCTACACCATGAGAAAGATCTCAGCGTCCTGATTCCAACGCAACTTGAACGGACAAAAATGGAGTCTGAATGCAAAAGTTATGGTCAGTCAAAGGTTGGTCAAATCGAGAACGAAGGTCATAAAAAAGGTGAAAAAATAATCATCTCCAAAGTGGTCAAAAATGGATTTCAAAATAAAGAGCTCTTCGAGAGCTTTTCGACGGTGTTTGTTTCATCAAAAACGGAGCCCGTACGTGGAAGTTATGCCATTTTGAAGTTCAAGGTAAGAGATGAATATAGTTGATGTCATCATGACATCAAAAAAATGGGGAAATAGGAAAAAAAGAAGAGTTCAGGTCGGATTTGAACTCATGACCCTTTACCTTCAAAATTTGTGCCTCAACCGTTGCACCAAGCATAGCTTTTGAAATTTATGGGCGGCAACTACTATTTAAACATTGGCTAGCGCCAATTTCAAATGGGGTAGACCGCCAGTGGGTTTAGAACCCCTGACCGGTGGTTACCATAAAATTATGGTTAACCATTGCGCCATTTTAACACTTGGGGAAAGTGTTGCGCAATTTTTGTCTTATCCTTAGCCAAACAAACCTCCAACCTTAGTAAATTAAGGTTATTTGTTATTTTTTTTGTCCCAAAATTGACATTAGCCAAATCTATTAAAAATGGCTAATAGGTTATTCCGAGAGGGGAATTAATTAAAGGGTTTATTTTTGTAAATTTGGTTATAGCCTTATTTTGGCTAATTTCATGTATAAAAAGGGGGTTTAGGAAACTCTTAG
Organism: Cupressus sempervirens; assembly: GCA_028749045.1. NCBI lineage: Eukaryota > Viridiplantae > Streptophyta > Pinopsida > Cupressales > Cupressaceae > Cupressus > Cupressus sempervirens. Next base: position 407,784,886 of record CM053792.1, on the reverse strand, counting down.
GATATTCAGGTGGTGAGAACAGGAGAATGTTTAAGAGATTTTTGAAGACTATTCTGCACGTCGAGGGCATGCTATGCTGATGTGTTTAAGGAAATAATCTTGGTGCATTTGTAATTTATTTTGGAGATTAATCGGATCGGTCGTACTCTATTGGAGCCGACCCAGAGACGTAGTCACATTTGTGGCGAACTCCGAAATCAAACTCTGTTTGCATCTTCTTATCTTCTCTCTCAATTCTGTTTCTCATCTTAATTTTTGATTTCATTGATAGTAAATGAATTAAGACTTCCGCTAAGTTGTGATTTATTTAATTTGATTTTATTAAGCATTCATTACTGCAAATAGTCTAGATCCGTTCATCAGATCAAGTGGTATCAGAGCCCAGTTGACTATTATTGCAGTTATTTTCTTGAATGCTAACAAGATCCAGGATTTAGAAGGGTGAAGGCAAGCTTGAAGAATTTAATCCTGAGATCAGGAAGCGAAGAACATTTCCAAAGATGTCTATTTCTGGAATGGAGGTTCCTGATGAGATCAACGAGTAGGAATTTTGAAGAGCATTCCTCGAGATGAAGGATAAGGTGGACATTCTTTTTCAGGAGAGGCAAGAGAAAAAAGAACGTGAAGACAAGAAAGGGAAACGTCATGGAGATGGTGACAAGAAACCAGATCCACCCTCTTCTTCTTCTCCTCCCTCTTCTCCTTCTTCTCCATCTTCTCCTCATTCTACTTCTTCTAATCCTTTCAAGAGTGGGTATAAGCCTAAGATCAAACTGGATGTAAAATTTGACTTGCCTAAGTATTGTGGTGAACTTAATGCTAAAAAATTGGATGATTGGATTCAGCAAGTAGAAGTCTACTGTAGAGTCCAGAACCTATTAGATGATGTTGATAGGATTCAATTAGCTACTCTTCGGTTAGGAGGTACAACTTTAACTTGGTGGGAGAGTAAGACTAAGGAAGAAATTTCATAGCATGGTAGAGTCAGTTTAACTTGGGCAGAGTTTGTTAATGCTCTTAAGAAGCTGTTTTATCCCCTAGGACATATGCAACAGTTAATGATGGACTGGCAAATTTTTAGGCAAGGGAAAAGGGAAAACTGTACAAGAGTACACCCATGAATTTAGGAAAAGGGCTATTGCTTTGAATGTTCCTTTGTACACCCAGGATACTTTGTTGAAGTACATAGGGGGTCTTCATTCCTACCTTAGACATTCTATTTTGGTATTAAACCCTTGTAATTTGGATGAAGTGTCAGTTCAAGCTATGCACTTAGAGTCAAGGGGTAAAGGATCTTTTATTGATAAGTTTGATGATGATAACTCTGTAAAGAAATCTTCTAAGAATGCAGAGATAGAGAAAAGAAAGAAGGCAGCTATAGTTAAGAAGGATGAGAAACTTTCTTGCACTCATTGTGACAGGAAGGGTCATGATGAAGAACATTGTTGGAAGTTGCATCCCGAATTGAAGCCTAAGTGGGCTCAAAGACAGAATCAGAAACAAAAAGGTAAGGAGAAAGCCACAAATGTTGTTATGGATCTTGGTTTAGATTCAGATGATGAGACTAAGATAACAGCTATGGGTGTAAAAGGTAAAGCTCCTATCTCTGATGTTTCTGTTCATAGTTGTGCTTATTCATCTAAAGTTAATGATTTCCCTGAAGATAAAAAAATGAATGAGTTGTTTCATCTAAGGGTTGTTTCTAAGAACACTAAAATTAATGCACTCATAGATAGTGGTTCTCAAGTGAACTTGATTTCCGAAAGTTTTGTAAGAAACTTGGGATTAAAAACTACATTACATAAGAAACCTTATCCGCTAGGCTGGATTTGTGAAAATGATAAGTTGCAAGTAACAAGACAATGCACCTTAAGATTCGCAATCACTAGTAAGTTTGTGGATGAAGTACAATTTGATGTTGTTCCATTGGATATCTGTGGGATAGTGCTTGGTAGCCCTTATCTTTATGATCGAAAAACAATTTTCTACAGGGAAAAGAATCATTATCACTTATTTAAAGATGGCATTCAGTATATTGTACATTCTCACAAGATTAAGACTGATCATTCTTTTGCAAATACAGGGCAGTTAAAGAGGGTAATTAATGCAAGTAAAGAGTTAACTCTTATGTCTATCAGTACAGGTGGTTCTACACTTGAACTTGGAGTAGCTAACCAGGGTCAGATGTTGTAGGATGCACCTGTAGTACAACATGAGGGAATGATGATTGAAAGCATTGATGGTTCCTTGGGTAAAGATGTTCCTATTGTTAAGGATCGATATATTGTTGACTTATTCTCTTTCATTTCTGCATTATTGTTCAGCTTGATGCTAGTCAATGTTTGTTGGTTAGTGGCTACGACAACTGATGTAGATGCTTATGGAAATGATAGAATAATTTTTATGATCAACAATGTTGTTGCAGCCTTCATTGTGCTTGTGAGCCAGGTATTTAGATGTACAAATGATACGGGACAAGTGGGGAGGCCAAGTCCTCACTTTATGTCAGAGTAAATGTCACTTTTGGAGGTCCAAAAGGTCTTCAGTGGGGAGGCCTGATCTGATGGATATTTTTAGTGAAAATTGAAGTGTCTCATTTCTCTCCAAAATCTACACCATGAGAAAGATCTCAGCGTCCTAATTCCATCGCAACTTGAACGGACAAAAATGGAGTCTGAATGCAAAAGTTATGGTTAGTCAAAGGTTGGTCAAATCGAGAACGAAGGTCATATAAAAGGTGAAAAAATAATCATCTCCAAAGTGGTCTACAATGGATTTCAAAATAAAGAGCTCGTCGAGAGCTTTCCGACGGTGTTTGTTTCATCAAAAACGGAGCCCGTACGTGGAAGTTATGCCATTTTGAAGTTCAAGGTAAGAGATGAATATAGTTGATGTCATCATAATGTCAGAAAAATGGGGAAATAGGAAAAAAAAAAAGTTCATGGTCGGATTTGAACTCATGACCCTTTACCTTCAAAATTTGTGCCTCAACCATTGCACCAAGCATAGCTTTTGAAATTTATGGGCGGCAACTACTATTTAAACATTGGCTAGCGCCAATTTCAAATGAGGTAGACCGTCGGCGGGTTTAGAACCTCCGACCAGTGGTTACCATAAAATTATGGTTAATCGTTGCGCCATTTTAGCCCTTGGGGAATGTGTTGCGTGATTTTTGTCTTATCCTTACCCAAACAAGCCTCCAACCTTAGTAAATTAAGGTTATTTGTTATTTTTTTTTGTCCCAAAATTGACATTAGCCAAATCTGTTAAAAATGGCTAATAGGTTATTCCAAGAGGAGAATTAATTAAAGGGTTTATTTTTGTAAATTTGGTTATAGCCTTATTTTGGCTAATTTCATGTATAAAAAGGGGGTTTAGGAAACTCTTAGGATATTCAGGTGGTGAGAACAAGAGAATGTTTAAGAGATTTTTGAAGACTATTCTGCACGTCGAGGGCATGCTATGCTGATGTGTTTAAGGAAATAATCTTGGTGCATTTGTAATTTATTTTGGAGATTAATTGGATCGGTCGTACTCTATTGGAGTTGACTCGGAGACGTAGTCACGTTTGTGGCGAACTTCGAAATCAAACTCTGTTTGCATCTTCTTATCTTCTCTCTCAATTCTGTTTCTCATCTTAAGTTTTGATTTCATTGATAGTAAATGAATTAAGACTTCCGCTAAGTTGTGATTTATTTAATTTGATTTTATTAAGCATTCATTACTGCAAATAGTTTAGATCCGTTCATCAGATCAAAAGAACAACATTCATTTGCTTCTTTGTAGAGAGGTAAATAAAATTTGCATGGTCTTACATAGACATGCAAGGATTAGACCCAACTTTAACCCTCCATCACCTCAACATTTCTCCAGAGGTCAAGCCAGTCAAACAAAAACTCAGGAAGATGCATCCCCACATAGCTCTACTAGTCAAAATAGAATTAGAGAAATTGGTCAATACCAACTTCATTTGACCCCTAGCGTATGTGTCATGGATATCAAACATTGTGCCTATATCAAAGAAGGATGGTAGCATACACATCTACATTGATTTTTGGGATATAAACAAAGCATGCCCTAAAGATGATTTCCCCCTTCCCAAAATTGACACTATTGTAGATCTGATAGTAGGCCATTCCATGTTTTCACTTATGGATGGAATTTCAGGGTATAATCAGATTAGGATAGCTCTAGAGGACCAAGAGAAAATGACCTTTACTTGTGCATGGGGTATGTTTTGTTGGAATGTGATGCCCTTTAGGTTGAAGAACATAGGAGCCACCTATCAGCAGGCCATTACCACTATCTTTCATGACATGATGCACATATTTATGGAATAATATGTAGATGATATCCTTGCCAAATCCCATACTCAAGAAGAGAATCTCCTCATCTTGGACAAGATATTTACCCACTTAGAAGCTTTCAAAGTTAGGTTAAATCTAAAGAAATGTGCTTTTGGCATCAAATCTGGTAAGCTTCTAGGATACATTGTCTCAGCCAAAGGGATAGAAGTTGATCATGAAAAGGTATACATAGTTACCATGCAACCACCAAAGAACTTGAGTCAGCTATGTTCTCTCTAAAGAAGGCTTCAATTAGTTTTCCATTTCATTTCCCAATCAGCAGAGAAATGTGTGCCTTTCACCCACTTATTACACAAAGACATAATATTCAAATGGGATGATTAGTGTGAAAAAGCTTTTGATTTATGCAAAACCTACTTGATGAATATACCAGTGTTGGTGCCTCTAGTGTCACACAAACCATTACTACTATATATTTCCCTAATTGACAAATCAATTAGATCCCTCTTAGCATAAGAAAATAACCAAGGAAAAGAAAGGGCCATTTATTACATCAGTCACACCCTGGTTAACTATGAGTTAAATTACTCCTTGTTGAAAAGGCATGTTTGGTCGTAGTTTTTGCTTCCCAAAAGCCATGCCATTATCTTTTGACACATAAGGTCAAGTTCATTTCCAAGATTGATCCCCTCAAATATCTTCTTAGCAAAACAACATTAACAGGCAGATTGGCCAAGTGGGTGATGATCCTAAGTGAATTTGATATCAAATATGTCGATAGGAAAGCAATAAAAGGATAGGCCATCGCTGACCAATTGGAAGATGTGCCTATAGAGAGCTCAAATCCTATCTTAGCTAATTTTCTAGATATGCACATTCTTCAAATAGAGTTGATAACTTGGAAGTTCTATTTTGATGGTTCTTACACACACCATGGTTTAGTTGCTGATATTTTGTTCATCATGCCACTAGGTGTTACCATCCCCAAATCCTACAAACTACTTTTCTCCTGCACCAACAACATGATAGAATATGAAGCCTTGTTCTTAGGCCTAAAGCTAGCTTTAGAATGGAAACTAACAACACTAGAAGTTTACAAAGATTCCCAGTTGATCATCAATCAAATCATCAACACATATTAGACCAAGGATGAAAAGTTATTGCCTTAAAAACATATGGTTGACACACTTAAGGCATGTTTCATTAATATTACTTTTGAACAAATTCCTAGAGATAAGAACAAAGCAGCAGACACCATGGCCACCTTGGCCTCCTTGCTTCAGTTACCAGAGTAGTATGAGCAGTATGAGTTCTTAGTAGAAGAGGTGGTTTAACCCATGTTTACTCAACCTGATTCCCTTATCATTTGTCATTTAAATGCTCCTGATTCCCTCTAGTATAAACCCATCATCACTTACCTCCATGATAACACAATCCCCTCTAACCTTTCATGCAACCAAAAACATAGTTTCATTTGAAAGACCTTGCGCTATTCTTTGATGGCTAATACATTGTATAGGAAGGGTATTAATGATACGTTGTTTAGATGTCTTGAGAAGGATGAGTTGAGAGTTTCTCTGCAAGAAGTCCATGTAGGGATTTGTGGGTCACACTCTAATGGTTTCATGTTAGCAAAGAAGATTCTCAAGATGGGTTATTTTTGGCCAACCATGGAAAAGGAGTCTATTGACTATGTTAAGACTTGTAAAAAATGTCAAATCCATGGTAACCTTGTTGATGGGCCAGCCCAAGAACTCAACCCTTTGGCCACACCATGGCTTTTTTACCAGTGGAGTTTTAATTTAATTGGAGCCATCCACCTGCCTTGATCCAATGGATATAAATGGATTGTTACTACCTCATAATACTTCACCAAATGTGTTGAAGTGGCACCAGTTGCTGACTCTACAGGAAAAAATATCTCTTCCTTCATCCTAAACCATATTATCTGTCAATTTGGAATACATCATGCCATTCTCACTAACAATGCCTTGTACTTTAAGAATCAAATAATTGATGAATTATGTGAGAAATTTCACATTATAGACCACTCCTCATCAATTTATTACCCTCAAGGCAATGGCTAAGTAGAGGACATCAACAAGACCATTATCAACATTCTTAAGAGAACTGTCAATGGTATTGGTAGAGATTGGCATTTATAGCTGAGTCTCACCCTTTGGGCCTACATGAAAAGTGTTAGGACACCTACAGGTGTAACACCCTTCTCTTTGGTTTATGGTTGTGAAGCCATTCTTCCCTTATAGGTTGAGATTCCATCTTTGAGAGTTACTCTTTGTGATATCCTATCAAATTAGGACTATAGAGTGGCCCATCTAGAGTAGTTGGAGTTATTAGAAGAACATCAACATATGACACATGAGCACCTCAAAGTGTATTAGAATAGATTATCAAGACATTAAACCAAAAAGGTCAAACCCTGTGTCTTTTAGGTTGGTGACCTAGTGCTCCAAGAAAACCCTAAAAACCAAGCTGCTAGAGAAAAGAAAGGAAAATGGGAGGCCAATTGGATTGGTCCTTACATTATCACAAAGCCTTTTGGGACTGGTACTTATAGACTTGTAGATTGTGATGGTGCCAGTCTATTAGAACCCATCAACAACATCCATCTCAAAAGGTTCTATGTCTAAGACTTTTAGGAGGCATATTATCACCAAAAATACCATTTAAAAAAAAAAAAAAAATTAGAAAATACAAAAAAAATGTAAAAAATAAATAAACACCACTTTTGGTTTCAAATGGAGTGAAAGATAGCACCTTTGGACTTTCCTAAACAACACAAGTCCTTCAACACTGAAAGACACTCAAGATAGAACTAAGTAACTTCCGTAGAGACAAATTTTTCTTGTTTGTGGCTTACCTAACACAATTGAGTTAATTTAACACATACCCAATTAAGAAACACTTGAGGGTTCTAGTTCAGTGGTTTCTTAGTACCAGACATAATTCATAGCAGCAGAGATAGTTAGTATAACAACACCAAAGGGAAGCACAATAGATCAAGAGAAACATGGAGTCAGATTATGTATTGAGATACCATAGACATGAATTGCAAGAAAATTAGTGCACTTCTTAGCTATTCGCCATGGTCAATTCCCACTATCTATTTTAGCTTTTTATTTAATCCTTTTGCCTTCATCGTCTCCAATATAGTTCCTTAAGCCCACTCCTAGCCCTTTCGGCCCACTTTGGTCTCCTTGACTCTTTCAGTGCCTCCACAAGGTCCTGGCTATCTCCACAGTCCAACAAATATCACTCACATCCTTGCTTCACCCCCACTAGTTGGAAAAGTTGTCAAAAATTATCAAATACATCCAAAAATTGTCAAAAAATAAATAAATAAATTCAAAAATTGTCAAAAGTTATCAAAAAAATTCAAAAATTATCAAACAAATTCAAAAATTGTCAAAAATTACCAAAAACATTCCAAAGGGGGTAATAATTGCCAAAAATAGCCGAAAAATGCAAAAAAATTAACATCCCAAAAATTCCAATCAAACATGGCTCGTTTCAACTCGAATAAGCTATTCAACTATACATAAATTATTGATGTATTTTTCAAACCAATGATACATTGATTTCATGTCGAATTGGTGTCTGTCTATAATTGCTACTCCTTCGGGATAGGTTTGGGTACCTCGACCGATTTTATTTGAAATCAATGGTGAGGTCCACTATAGTGAAAATATTTAAATATTTTATGACATAATTTATGACTCCACTACCTCAAGCAAAACCAAAAACAACAAAAAAGTGCCTCAACGACATTAAAAAGAAGCATAGGTATGTCCTGAAACATCTCGCTAGGCTTTGGAAAATCTGGCGCAATGCAAATAGCAAAAAAGGACCTAGTAGAGCCCCTTATCTTTCCTCCAACCAAGAACAACAATTCATGACAAATTATTAGTCTTATTTATGTTGTGGCCACGGTTGATCTAGACCCCTCCAACAAATATATCAACGCTATCCCAAAAGGCTTGGATATTTGTCAGATTCTTTCATCATCTCCTAATAGGGGGCACAAAATAAGTAAGCATAAGTTTGAGAGATTGTAGGGGTCTCCTTGCCTTTTTAGGCCCCAAACACCTTTTTCAAGCCCCCGAGACATCTTTTTAAGCCTAAATGCCTTTTTTAGGCCCCTCAAGCACCTGTTTAGGCATAAGACACCTTTTTCAGGCCCCTCAAATGCTTTTTCAGGCCCAAAATATCTTTTTCAGGCCCCTCAAAGCAGCTTTTTAGGCCCAAAGATACCTTTTTAGGTCTCTTAAGTGCCTTTTTAGGCTCAAACACCTTTTTCATGCCCCTCAAGCACCTTTTTACGCTCAAAACTCCTTTTTCAGGTCCCTCAAGTGCCTTTTTTAGGCCCAAAATGCCTTTTTTAGGCTCCTCAAATGTCTTTTTAGGCCCTAACACCTTTTTCAGGCCCCTCAAGCACCTTTTTAGGCCCAAAACACCTTTTTTAGGCCCCTCAAACACCTTTTTAGGCCCAAAATGCCTTTTTCAGGCTCCTCAAAGCACTTGTTTAGGCCCAAGCACCTTTTTCAAGACCCTATTTTACTTTTTTTCAAGGCCCAGGTATCCTTTTTGGGCCCCCAAAACACCTTTTTGGGTCAAAGCACCTTTTTCACGGCCCTATTTCATCTTCCTCGAGGCCCAAGTGTCCTTTTGGGCCCCAAATGCCTTTTCATAGGCCTTGAGAGTGTTCGTCTTAGCACACACCTAGAGAAACATACTATCGTTGGCCTTGTAATCATCTGTAAAGGCTATTTATATACACAGAATTATGCCTTACACATCATAGCTCTCCAAATGTTATGCAAATTTGTACTCATATGTCATTACGAGCCCACATGGACATTCAGTTCCCCACATACAAGTAAAGGTTTTCCTTACTCTATGAATCATATTGTTCCCACTTTTATGGAGATTAAAATCTTTCCAACATTTGAATATTCCCAAAAATTCCAAAAATGTTGCAATATTCCTAAAAATTTCAAAAACATCCATAAATTCCTAAAATTGCTAAAAACATCCAAATACACTCCAAAAATATCAAAAAAAACACAAACAATGTTCATCTGACACATTAACATTACCACCAGTTGCCCTTTTTCTTTCCACAAAAACAAATACAAATTTTATTTTATTACAATGACAATGACAACATTACTTTCACATATCCCCTGGCAGATCATTTATTTTGGCCTCCCTGGGGGATGTGGCAAGATAGGGTGTCTAATCAATGACATTCCTTCAAACCTAGCTCCCGACTAAGAAGCCCCTGGTGTCAATCCTCTACATATCCACACTGCATCCATGGGAATCAGAAACCTATGACTATGCAACTATACATTTAACAGTTGTACAAATTCCCTATCCACAAACTACAGCTCCCACTAGTTCTCATTTAGGAATGCCTAATGATAAAGTCCCATATAATAGGTAGCTTCTCGATGTACCTTTGTCATCCATTGCATATCCATGAACACATTCTCCAATATTTTTTTTATTCTTGGTACAGTGATCACTTGTTGGGCCACATTCTGCTCTTGCTGCATTTGATCAGTTGTCATTCGCCAATGCTCCATGTCTACTTTTGTCTCGTCCAACCACTGTTGCAATCACCTCACTTGTATCTCACTCAATGCTAACTGCTCCTACAATTTCAATGATAGGGAGTTCAATTTTCCAATCACCTCCTAGAATGACTCAGACTATGATTGCAAAAACACTAGCTCATTTTGTGCACTTTCCAACCCCATTTGTGCCATCTTTAGGAATTCCTACAATCTTTGAGCTCACAATCATTCTATCCCCATCCCTGCATCATTCCCTTCCAAATGCAATTGCTCCACATGTAGTTCCACTTCTAGTGATTGCACCTATGCCTACTCCATATTCACCATCACTTGGAGTTGTCTTGCCTCTATTTGTGCTCCATCTTCCCGTGCCTTCTCTGTCAATCCTAATAGAACTTGACTTCCTATTTGACATTCTCTGCTTGGACTCTCTCTATAGCAAACATTCTCCATAATTCTTTCACATCACTTGATAATTGGTCTCCCCACCCCACCTCTAGTCATGACCCCTCCACATTTACACCACTCGCTTCCCCTTCCATTGATCCTTGTACCAAAATTCTGAGGCTAATCAACTAACCTACTCCACTCATCCCCTCACCGACACTAATATCTCCCACACTCCTTGGAGCTTTTTCCATAGAATTTTTAGGAGATTTTATCTCCCCTACCTCCTCCTCTACTCTAGACATACTCTTCATCATCTCAGGGAACTATTCTTTGCCTATATCACCAACTCATCTTTATCCAATACCATTGGCAATGCCTATTGCACTGTAGGCCCCAATAACATCATTAATGCTGACAAGGATATTTCTTCTGCCTTGATCCCTGCATCTTCAAGTTGTGCCAATCCCCATCCTACTTGACTTGATTCACCTTGTAGTTTGGGCTGATACACCAGCTCCTCAAAGGTTCATCAAATGCACTTTTCTCTTTGCCCTTTCCTAATCCACCTTCCCTAACTAGCATCAGCCTCCTACTATGACTGATTTGGTGAGCCTAACATGCTTTCACTTATCCACTGCCTCAAACTTCTCAATCACTCTCACGACCATGTTTTACTCTTCAACTTACTTCATTCCATTCCCATGTTATCCACCTATTTATGGCTATCACTCGCCTGGACTCACTCTTTAATGAACTTACCATGTGTCCACTTCTTGCCGCACTCATATCAAGTACACTTTCACCATTTCCACACCATAATTACCACTGAATTTTTTTTGTCAACCTTCTCTACCAACACACACTTTGTGTATTCTACTATCGATTTCCACTAACACATCTCGTAATTTGTTTCCTAACCATTACAACCATTTTATCTATGGTTTGAACAAATTTTACACTATTGCACACACCTGTTGGCATTACTGGTCCACAATTACTAGTTTTTCTATTGTTATGCACTTCTAGTACCTTGATGATGTACTTGACTAGAGGTACCAAGATGAAGTCATGATATTTTATTTGCCTTTGATTTTTCACTATTCAATTCCTATGATTCTCTGATTTCATGCATTATTGGTGTCCACTTGTAAGCACCTCCTCTCATTTGGAAAGCCATGTGTACCTCGACCAATTTTCTATGATATCTTAAGTGAGGACTTTATCCAACATTTCATTATTTGTGTGCCTATTTTTATTTACTGTGACTATATAAATTGTCATATTTTTCATGTACATTATCCATGATTGGTGGTACTTCTTGGTGTGACACAGTACTCATATCACCATAGTTGAACTAGTGTTGGTTGTACTTGGTCACTTTTTTATTAAACACTCTATGATGACAGTTAATTTGCATCTCTTTACAATAAAAGTGATAGTTAGTTGCATTCATTTAGTTTGCATTTTCATCTTGGGTCTCTTGTGATCACATAGTTGGCACATATATCAGGATAACACACACATGAATCTCATCAATAGTGCTCAACAACAAGGCTACAAACAACAAGGTTATTCAACAAGAAGTCACCACCAAACATACTAGTACAATGGTTAACACTCTACTATTGTGGACAAGGTCTCATTACAACACTACCAACTTGCATAACACTTCATTCTTGCCTATCATCTATTCCACCTATTGCATTATGCCACTTTTGAATCTCAAACAATTATGGTCACTAATTTCTCCTATTTTCACCTCATATTACATTGTGTGACTTTTGAATCTGAAATTTTTTTGGGTCAATATCCATAACACCATTAATCATGTTTCATGCATTCATTATTTCACCCATTCTTACTTGGATCTCAAGTTTCATTTGTAAGTTTCAAATCTCAAATGTTGAGCCCCATTCCTTCACATCTTTTCATCTCTAGCATAATCATTTGTTTCCATGCATTTATTTCCATCTATCATCTCATTTAGTATTTCATTTCCTTGTATTTCACCTTTCATTCACTTCATTTATCATTTTTTTTCCATTTATCATTGATATTTCATTTATTGCATTTCATTTCATTCCATCATTTTCAAATCAGATATATAAAGTTCATGATATAAATAGTGACAAGTTTGAACACCAAAAAGCTCAAATATCTCAAATATCAAAAGGATTGAATCATCAACATCCAAAGGTCGTCAACATCAATATCAACATAACAGGGTCCTCATCATAAATGACATACATGATAAGCCAATAAAATGAACACAAAAGCTCCACAAATCAACCCTGTGTCGCACCACTTACATCATCTATCTATGTCTGATCTGAAGGTTCTTGCTTGTTGGGGGCACTCATTTCATCTTGAACAATTGAACACCAAAAAATGACTTCAATTTTTCATCACAAGTAATCATCCTACATCAATCAAATCTCAACATCTAGCTATTGAGCTACTAATTCTATCTTGAACTTGTTATTTGTCCTACTTTGTATCTTGAGATGGACATTTTTTTTTCCCCTACTCTGCATCCCGAGGGGGGCACTTTTTCTATCTACCCAATATCATCTAATTGATTTTGCACATCATGTTGTGACTACACATTCCCTATCAAATATTCTCATCAACATTTTCAAAAATAAAATTGGAATATTCTTATTTTGCACATTCATTTTTTTCCAATTTCATTTTTGAGGGGGCAGTATACTAGGGCATCAACAGTATACTGGGGCATAAAAAAAATTCAAATATAAAAAACATTCTACCCTGAGGCATCAAAATTTTCAAATATCAACCCCAACCAAAATTTTAAACATTGAATCAAACAAAATCAGGGCACCCAAGCAAAACATTGCAACATCAAAACATTGAATCAACAACATCAATGACACTCAGACCTCAAGTTATTGACAATCAATCATCATATCAACCTCAAAAAATCAAAACATCATCGATCAGACATTCAATCATCAGAATTTGACCTAAAATTAGAGAATCAAGATAGTCTTTGAACTATTATGCTTCACATATTAGCTCAAAGAGGGGCATTTGTAGACACCCAAAAATTGGCAAAGACTTGAATTATGAAATTTCAATCAATCAATGCAAATTAAGGAGGAAATCAGAGGAAAACAACAAACTTTCAAATTAAGGATTGCATTAGGTCATTAATTGATTAAATCATATGTCAAATCAATAAGACCTAAATCAACTTCAAAAGAGGAGAAAAACAATTCAAAATCATAAAATGAAATTCAAAAGGGAGAGGGAATAAAAAAAACTTTTGAAAATAAATGAAACTTTTATTAAATCAATAAATCCATTTATCCTCACAAAATGAAAACCCTCCTCTTATATTATAAAGAATTGAGAAAAACCCACATTTAGTCTCAAATAAAGACTTTTGGGATCCTCCTCTTGTCTCTTAGGAGAATTTTTTTTTGAAAAGGAAAATCCACATTTAGCCTCAAATCAAGACTTTTGGGCTCCTCCTCTTGTCTCTTATGAGACATTTTAGTTGAAAAGAAAAATCCACATTCAGCCTCAAATCAAGACTTTTGGCTCCTCCTCTTGCCTCTTATGAAACATTTTAATTGAAAAAAAAAATCCACATTTAGCCTCAAATCAAGACTTTTGGGCTCCTCCTCTTGTCTCTTATGAAACATTTTAGTTGAAAAGAAATGCAGATTTTGCCTTAAATCAAGACTTTTGGGCTCCTCGTCTTGTCTCTTATGAGACATTTTAGTTGAAAAGAAATGTGCATTTAGCCTCTGTTGGTGTTTTTCAACTATTGAATAACAAAGGCTCAATACTAAAATAATAATGCTCACAAATCTAAGGATTAGCTATGTCCTATTAACTATTATGCTTGCATATTATCTGGAACCAACTTCAACAAAACTAGGACTGGCTTTCTACTCTTTAGGCTCTACAAAACCAAGGTGGGTATACCTAAGGGTTATTCCAATGCTTTGATAAAAATCTTCTCTAGATGCCTACAGTGGTCCTCAGCCTTCTTGGAATAGGTTGTAAGGTCTTCTTGGTATACAACCATGAACTTATTGATATACTCATGGAAAGCTACATCCATAGCCCTTTGAAAAGTGGCACCAACATTAATTAGTCCAAATGGCATTCTCACATATACATAAGTTCCCCAGGGAGTTGTAAATGTTGTCTTAAACTGCTCTTCTTGTTTCACCAGAACTTGATTGTACCTTGAGAATCCATCCATCATGGACATAAGCTCAGACATAGTTACTTGCTAGAACATTGCTTCCATGTTTAGCAACCCATAATTATCTTTTAGAGAAGTAATATTCAGATTTTTGAAATCCACACACAATATGATATCTCCATTCTTTTTCATGACAGGTACTAGATTTGAGACCCAAGTGAAATGTCTAATAGGTTTAATTATCCCTCCATCCCTTAACTTCATCAATTCCTCTTGCATTTTAGGGGCTAGAGTGGAATTGACTGGTCTCTATTTCTACCTGAAAGGCTTTACATTATCCTTCAATGGTATGAGATGTTGGAAAAGATCTTCTCTATAGGCTTTTAAGTCATCATACAACCATGCAAAAACATGTCTATATTTCCTCAGTAAGTCAATCAAAGACTTTCTAATTTTGGCTGACAAATTTTGACCAATATAAACCTTCTTAGGGGCCTCATTAGTACCTAGATTTATTTCTTCTAGCTCTTAAGATTTATAATTTTTAGCCCCAGGCTTCACCCTATCTTGGTTATCAAACTTGTTTTCCAAAACAACCAAACCTTTAGACACTTTATTAGTCTTTACTTGTATAACCTCTTGACCAAAGATTGTTTCCTTCCCATCTATGGTTTCAACCAAATCACTAAAATCCAACTCTTGACCATAATATTTATCTTCATTCAATAAGAAATTCACAATATCTTTTTCATCTTCAAATACTTGCCATTGTTCAATATTATCAAGTATTGAGGGTCTATTCTAGACCTCAATCTGTGAAATTCCCACAAATGATACATCTTTTGGTTGAATTGCTACATTTTCTAATAGGTCATCCATCTTATTCTAACTCCTATCTCTCCATGAAATACCAAATGCATCAAAAAATTCTATCTGATTCCAAACAACATTTCTATACTGTTTCAACCTTTTATTCTTAGAAGCATATGTTTCCATTATCTGTGAAATAACCAATTCTGAATCACCTATAGCCTGCAACTTTTTGATTCCATGGTGGGTAGCAACTTTCAATCCTAACAACAGGGCTTCATATTCAGCTATATTGTTAGTGCATGAGACATTTAAGGTAAAGGAGTATCTAAAAGTGTTCTTCTTAGGAGAAACAAAAACTACCCCTACTCTTGCACCTTCTTTAGAGCTAGCCCCATCAAAGAACATGGTCCATAACATTGGTGAATCTGTACAATAGTCAACTTCATGTTTGATCTCAGCAGGCAACTTCTCAACTTCTTGGATATTTAACTTAGCCCTGAATGCATTCACACCTGCATCTAAGAAAAAAGTAGCATTTTTGTCAATTTCTTCCCCCAAAATATGACTGACCCTTGGCTCTCTATTCACTTTAATAGCCTTATCTCCTATGTGAAAAGTTGCATAGATTAGGTCACATTGCAAACTACCTCCCATAGCAGCACTCTATTTCCTAAAGAGCAACATTCCATAATGTGGAGGGATATCAAGTACAAGGATAGACATGGTCAATTCTACCTCAGGGTATGCAACTAGCCGAAATGGTAAAGCATTTATAGTATCTATAACTGGGACTTCTCTAGCATTCTTAGTGTCTACTTTCAACTCTAGGGCTTCCATTACTTTGAAAGGCATGATGGTGTTAGAAGCTTTTGAATCTATCATGCATTTTTTTGGGGTTTCTCCCTTTATAATTAGACTGAGAAAAATGGGTCAATATCTTCTATATATGCTACCGATGAATCATCTAGAAACATGTGGGCAATTTGAGACATAATACCACTGTCTTCCACTACTAATGGGGTTTTTTGAGTGGCATTTTATTCTACATTATTTCTATTCCTTCCTATCCCTCCCAACCATGACAAGGCTTTGCTCTTATGCTCTTCAATTCTAAAAAATTCAGACAAGGGTACTTTAACAGTAATTTGTGACAACATGGATATCATGTCAATAGGATCATATATAGTGGGTTTCACAATCATACCTAGAGTAGGAACCTTCTAAGTAGCAGGGACTATTATTTGCTTAATAGTATCAGATCTTGATCCCTTTTCTTACATAGTTTCTTTTACTGTCTCATTTGTTTGGAATTGAACTTTCTTCTTGGGTTCCCACTTCTTGGTTTTGATATCTTTAACTTTAACTATGTCCACATTAGCCTCCTTGTTTTCATCCTTCATCTTGTGTGTAATATCCTTAATGAATATACTAGAAGGCTTCCCAATATCATTATTAACTATTTAGTTTCTCAAATTATAATTGCTATGTACTTGGGAAATCATCTCTGCAGTGATCCTATCAATTTCCTCTTTAGAAGACATTCTTAAATTTACATGATCAACTTTAGAAGAGGTAGCACATACCTAATATTCATCATACCCTTCATTATCTGAGAACAATTGTTGATGATGTAGCTAATAGGAAATTCTCTTATTTTCAAGATCACTTTCATTCTCTTCCAAATCAAAATCCACACAATCAATACACATGCTCACCATGTTACAACTCACATCATCATGTCTCTTTTCTTCTTCTTCCTCCTCATTTTGTGCATAATGACATGAAGCAAATGACTGAGCAACTGCACAATACTCTGAATAGTGAGGTGATTGAAAAATAACACACCATGGCACATCCTCATTCATATTAACAGAGCTTTTTTGCAAAGGATCTGGTGTACCCTTGTCTTTTACATTTTGGGTTTGGCTAGGAATTGACTTACCATCCTTCCATTGAGTGGTATAAGGGTAATTCTACATTTTGGGTTGTCTACTAAAGTTGTTATTGTTCACTGGGGCTTTCTCACCAACATTTGGCTTATATGTATTGAAGCTAGTAGGGTTCATCTTTTTCAATATTTTCAATACTTGACCTATTGTGGCTTCTTTAGTTTTCTTAGCTGCAAGAGTTTTATCAACTTCTTTCTTATTGTTGTTTTTTGGATTGAACGACTTTGGATCATCTCTGCTACCTAGCTTACCAGATTCTTTCTTATTATTCTCAATATTCACTACAATTTTATAAGCATCTCTCAAAGTTTTAGGATCTTTATCCCTCAGCTGGTAAGCCATCTTGTTGTCAAAAGCATTAAAATAAGTTGTAAGGTAAACATCTTCATTCAACCTCATGACCTGGAACAATTTGTGCATACCCTTTTGGAATCTTACATTGAAATCAAATGTGGACTCATTAAGGTTCTTCTTGATGTTTTTGAATTCATTTAACATGAACCCAGCATTAGGATTATCTCCATATTGTTCTTTGAACAATTTCTCTAAATCACTCCATGAACTAATGATGTCATCAGGTAACCTTCTAAACCAATCCCTTGCATCCTTAGTTAGTGAATGAACAAATAACTTCATCACCACATCCTCATGTTCAACTTCATAATAATTTAGCATATCTATGAAAACTCTTAAGTGCTTTTCACCAGTAACAACATTATTTCCAGAGAACTTGACAACTATATCTCTTAAATCAAAAGATATGGGATGTGGAGCACTAGGGATGCCTACAAATGACATTTTCTTATATTTTTAGATGTAGACAGGTTTCTTCTAAAAACCAGCAACATTTGAGGTGCTTGCTACATTGGCTTGGTTAAGAACAAGATTTTGGGATTGTTGAGGTTGGACAAAAGGGCTTGAGTACTAGTGGTGGATGATAAAGTAGGGATAGATTAAGATATTACCTAAGTTGGAATTACTAGACCACTAGCTGGTATAGATGTTGTAGCTGGGGTAGACAAGTTTGGCCATGAAGCCAATGTAGAATTAGACTTAATAAATTGGGTTTTTCTCCTAGTTTCTACGGCCTGAGCTTCATTCTCAACCTTCTCAAGTTCTTTTTTAAGATCTTCTTTCTCTTTCCTAGCCTTTTCCCTATCTAAATCTAATTTTGACATTGATGGGTTCTCAAATTTATCGGTTGTTGCTTGGGGCTCATTTATCTGGATTCCTACAGTTTTGCCTTTTCCTTTATCTGTCTACTTGACAATAGGTTCTACCTGATTACTCTAGACAGGCTTGTAGGGTTGAACTTGGGAAATAACAAGTTCTTATTTTTGGCTTAGGATTTTTTCTTGCTCTTAAACTTTGGCTCTCAAGCTATCTATATCTCCAAAGACATCAGCATGAAGGAATAAAGTTCTTTCTTGTAACTTCTTGTTTTGTTCCTTTAAAATAGCCATCCTTCTAAGTAGATTATCTCTTTCAACAAGGGCCTCTAGAGTGGCTTGCTCTCTTTCCTTTTCTTGACGAGCATGTTTGGCCTCTTCCTCATAAATCCATTTCTTCAAAACTCCTATCTTTGATTGTACTTCTTTAGGATCTGTAGAAGTGGCTTTTGAATCAGCAAGATCATCTTGGTCTATAAGATTAGTTTTAGTGTATGGGATAGCTCTAGGATTAATAGGATCTCCAAATGAACTTCTAAGTCCTAGCCTATGGTTCATCTCAAATATCAGATCTGGCCTAGGGGATGCATTCCCTGCTAGTAACATATCTTTGTCTTGGTATGTTCTCTCATCTTGTAATGGGGTATTGAATAGTCCTCTTAAAAGCCTTGTGGTTTCTGATTCAGAGCTAGGTGAAGAAGACTCTCTCCCTACCACTGGTTGGTATTAAGAATTTATTGACACACTACCTCTTGGTTTCTAGGTGGGGTTTGGTTCTGCCTTTTTCTTAATCAAGTTCTTCCTACCACCTTGAGGTAACTTAGTATGCATTGGTACATCAGGATTGGCACTTGTGTAATCTCTTGTGTTTTTTCTCCTGTCAGCCATATTTCTTATTTATCAAATAAGCACTAGTTTGAAAACCTTGACTGAGTCTCCACCCTATTCTAGGGAAAATATAACAATGGAAAGTACTTCTAACTTTAAGGAAAGGACACAAGACAATATAAAAATATCTAGCATACTGATGAACCAATCAATGAGGTCATAAGACTACAACTCTTGCTTAATAGATAAGACACTTGGAAGGGTTGTATACATTGGTATGCATATATAAGATTTTATTTTATTTTTTTAAAAGGTTTGTCTCTAAAACATATCCACTATGACCGTGATCTGTACCAAAGGATCTAATAGACACATACACAACAAGACCAAAGACACTACAATACTTTTTTATATTTGTGTTGGACAACTCCCCAGTAGAGTCGCCATTTTGTTGGTTTTTTTTCAACTATTGAATAACAAAGGTTCAATACCAAGATTATAATGCTCACAAATCTAAGGATTAGCTATTTCCTATTAACAATTATGCTTGCATATAATCTGGAACCAACTTCAACAAAACCAAGACTGGCTTTCTACTCTTTAGGCTCTGCAAAACCAATGTGGGTATACCTAAGGGATAATCCAGAATGAATGTTCTTGTGTGAGAATTTTATTAGTTTCATTCTAATTCTCATCTTATATCTCTAACACACACACACACACACACACACACACACACACACACACATAGTTTATTCATTTCTTATCACTTTCAAATGATATGTATCCCTTATAAGAAGATTTGGTCACAATTCTTCTCAGATTTGCAAGTATTTCTAACAATAGCATCTAACTAAAGCTAAAATGCTACATGAAATCAAGTGTTGACCATCTTTGGAGCTCTTTAAATAATAAAATAAAGGTGATTTTGATTTTAGAATTGATGCTTATTCATGATCTTCCTATCTGCAGACTGTATTAATTAGATCAGTGCCTATTCCATTGGGATTCAGAGTCTACTCCAATTTATAGATCTAATTTGTTGCATTTCAACAAATATTATCAGCAATTCTTACTAGAATTCATTCTTACAGACATTCTTTTTACAATCATAGCAATCCCATCAAATTCATTAAAGCCTTTACTTAATTCATTGAATCAATAGCAATAATGAATTGACATACAACTCAAGTTAATTGCATTCAATGGGATAAGCTTTACTCATACAATATTAGAATAACTAGATAATAACAAAGGAGAAAAACTTCAACAAGAACAGATACGGGGACAGTTCAATTTTGTATTAATTTTCCTTGAAAATTGTATACAATTGTAGTAAAACTTAGAATGACTCTAAAAAGATACAAAGATCATATGCTATCAATGTATTCTCAAAAAATGTATAGAGAAGATACATCATGAAGTTTTTTCTACCATAACTAGATCGAACTATGGAACCCTTCTCTAGCCCTGGAATCTCACTTATATAGTGCGAGATGCAACAAGCTTCAAGCATAAAGAATTGACAGGTGTCTTTTTACAAAAGGTATTTACATTAAGCTCAATAGGAAAAGACAAAATTTATGTAACATAAAAGTAGTACATCATAATATTCTCTTAGTAGGCCCCTCTTCTGTTACATCTTCAAATGCCATAAATCCTATGATTGACCTTTATTCACTCTTAGTCCTCGACATATGTAGCTATCAAACTAACCAATGATGTGTCAGGCTTTGATTTATGCATCTTCACCTCTACTCTGGCATTTCCACTCATATCATCATGTACTACCAAGGTGATAGTTACATTTGGTTCCATTTTTGCCATGTCATCCAACTGATCCATTGTATCTTTTGCATGAGATGACTGTCCTTCTTTGTCTTCTTCTTTCCCAAGTGCTAATGGAAGTGAGTCAATGATCTGTAGTTCATCTTCATGTGTTTCATCATCATTACTTTCAACTTCTTCCATCTATTTATCAGAAGCAATATCTATCATCCACTTTTCAAAAAGTGTGTCATCTGGCCAATCAAATTGTAGAATATCTTGTTGCTTCTTGACAACATATTCACCTTCTTTTTCAATGTCAACAAAATCTTGTTTCAAAGAATCAAAGAATATTTGGGCTTTCACCATTTCTTCTATTATGGTGACCTACCATGCATGTTATTTTTCATTGATGATTTTATTCATTCTCAAACAAAATAAATCATCTAATTCCTTAGCCCATTCATCCTTTTTCTTTAATTTATTCTTCCTATCTATAACACGAGGGAATAAATCAAATTTTTGGCTCTTGTATTTATTTAAGTAGCCCACTATTCTTCTTTGCAAATGAATTATTTTAGTATCAAATTCAAGAAGGTCATTAACAATATCATAAGTTTTTCAATTTGAACATGTGAAGATCTTATGACAAAGTAGCACAAAAATGTTATTTCTTTCCTCCTCTTTACCCACTTATTCACAATAGGCTTCAAGGCTTCATCATTGGCTTTCATTTCATCCCATATGTTTATTGTCTTTGCTAGTTGATCATAAAATAGTGGCCATTCAATTTTATCTCCCAGATATGTGAGAGCTTTTCTCAATTTATCTTCATATTGTACATCTAGCTCTACATGTAATGCCCAATGTTTGCTCTTTTCTTCTTCACAGTCTTCAACTATATAATATTGTGGCCTTTGTGGGGTATCCGACATATCTATGAGAGGAGTAGATTTAAAAGGTTCCACTGGTAGGGTATATGTTATTCTTGGCCTTGAAGACCTCCCCATTACCTTATTTTCAAGTTTAATTCTTCTTTGAACTTCTTTTTTATAAGCCTCCAAAACACTCTCATACTTACTCTGCAATTCAAACATTGTTTTTTCCTCCTTTTCTATAGTGGCCAAAATGAATTGAGATGTCCCAACACCCATGTGGGCTTCTTACAATGATGTTTCCCATTAATCCTAAGTCATCTGGCCGTGATGAAACAACCCTAGATCCTTTCCTTAGTGACCATATAATTAGAGTAGCCTGGTCCTCACTGAAAGCTATACCTGTGAATTCTTTCTTGCTTGGATCATGCAGGTCCAATTTATTTGAAATAGAATTAAAAATTAAAGCATCTGCTATATCCCAATTGGATAGCAATAGAATATTTGATGCTTTTACCATCTATCTCCCCTCCTTAGGGGTTGTACTTTGAAATGCTTACATCATCTTCTCTTTTATTTGATTCTACAAGGCTGCCTCCTCCAACTCTGGGTGCTCTGTTCTCAATTTATTACATCTTTCTTCAAATTTTCCCATTTTGGTTCTCCATGCAAACTAGTAAAAGGCTCTAGATTTGACAAAACTATGATCTGACAAAAATTGCTAACTAGCTTGTTCCATCATAGGGTCTAATTCCCTTCCTTTATAATCTACTACTATCAACTCAAAAATTAGCATAGGAGGCTCTTGGGGTTTCCTTCATCTATTTCAACTTGAGTAACAAAAACTCCTCCTTGGGACCCCAATTGTTCAATTTTCTCCCCGGTAAGTTGTTCTTCAATCCTCAAAGGGGTCTATGAAGGTAAATATTCCTCAATGTGAGGATATTGTTCCCTTATTATTTTATACCTCTTAGGGGAAGGATCAAGAGGTCTCTCTTCCTACACAACACTAGTGGATTCAATTACTTGTTTGCTTTTGTCCACAGTGGTCCTTTCATTTTGGATGATAGTATACCCTGGCCTTTTCTAAATAGTCAATTGACTTGCCCCTATATTGGGAGTGAACCCAAATTTTCTCATTGCCTCCTTGGCCTTATCTACGAAAGAATTAATAAGAATTTTCTTCTTCTCATTCATGGTTTCCATTGGCTCAAGAAAAGTAAGCATGAGCTTATTTATTCTATCTACCTCTGTAATGGCATTACCTAGAGGACTATCATTTGCATCAAAACAATGAATGAAATCCAAAATTTTTGAGAATACTCTCCATTTTTCCTTCTTAGTTTCTTGCTCTTGCAAGGAGTATTCATTTATTACTATGTCTTTAGGAAAATAAAATTAATGATCAATTTTGCCAAGTTTAATTCTGTGTCTAAAGGCCAAGCAATAAAATCCCTCACTATCATAATAACCAGGGTGAGAAATAGCCATCTTATATTGATCTAATATTTTGTGCAGAGAAAGCCAACGTCCTTTGGTGATTACAAATTGATGGGCCACTGTGCAAGTGGGGAATATTGACCCTCTCTATCTTTTCAACAAATAGGTTTCCTCTAATCCTCCCAGCTGCCACAAAAATTCAGCTATTCCTACCTTTAAAAGCACTTGGTAAGGTAACACATGGGGGGTCCCTCTGAAACCATAAATTCAAATGATAGTTGATACTGAATATGGGATGATGTCTCCCCAATTATGTGAAACCTTCCAGCCAATAGGATTGTCCAGGGGCCTAATAAGACTTTCCAATATTGTCACTTAATAATAGGCAAAATATCTATGAAACCTAACAAAACTAGCCTTTTCTGCTTCCCAGGTCATATATGCACTCCATAATTGGATTGGAAGTGCTTCCCCATTCTGTTCCCTATTTAATTTCATCTCTTTACCAAAATATGTCACTCCCTTAAACAAAAACATGTACTTTAACAAAGAATAATGGCCAAATTTTTTTTCTACTTTGCCCTTTGCAATCCCCACTAGGCCATTATGAATTTCTTCAACTGAATAAGAGGCAAAATCAAAAATTATGTCCACACAAAAAGTGAAAATCTGAGTAATCATGTACATAAAACTTACGGGCATAAAATCCTCTTCATCTTTGCTAAAAACTCTGCAAATGGTCTTGTATGCCTCCACAGCCCTGGTATTGAAGTTTTCCCTTTTGAAGGGTTCCCCAGAGGATGTTATTGCTGGAAGGGTTGCAATTTTTCCTATATGTGCCCTTAGTGCACCTTGCCTAACTGCATCCTTCTTTGACATATATTCCTTTTCTAATTCTTTTAGATCAATGGGCACATGATAGTTAGTGAGAGACCCTAAACCAAATACCTTCCTAATTTCCTTTGGGCTGATTGTGATTAGAATTTCACCATCAATTCTTCTCACCACTCTAATTCTTTGGTCATAATTCTTTGTAACAGCTTCATGGAGGTCATAATCCATAAAGACACTTGGAACAACTAGCTTTCCTAAATCAAAATTCCAAATATTGGCATGTGGGGCAAATAAATTTCTTTCTAAGAACCATTTTTAAAATAAAACAAGACTAGTTTGAGAAGTGTTAGCATCCCAGACTCAGTTCCCTTTATCATATAACCCATCTATGATTTTGAGCCTAGGGTTTGATGAAGTTAACTTTTTGACTTGTACAGTTTTAGTGGTGGACTCAGGGAGCAATTCAAGTAGGTCATCATGAATATTCCTAGCCAAATAATCCTCTTGCCCAAAAAACACTTTCTTTGGAGGCATCTTGACTATAATTTGCAGAAACTAAAATGCTATAGAGGTTATAGTATATGGGAACTTACTTGATTTTCTACTTGTTATGCTCTGTAAGTCTACAATATCTGTAAACAATGGGAAACTGCTTCACGTTTTGATCAAGCACCAATTCTCACTTGTTTCTTCTACTCTAAAAACTTGAAAACTTGTTCCTGTGGGATGAAAATGGTGAAATCTTCTGCAATATACTCTATTTTTTCTCGCATGCAAAGCTTTCATTCCTCATAAATGAACTGTAAGGGAAACAGAATGGCACCACCTTCTATGTTTAAATTTACACCATTGATCTTGAAAAATCCTACAATCCATGAATGCAAATAGGGATGACTCACGTTCCACTTGAAATTTTGGCAGTCAATCCAATGAGATTTTTCCATGTATACCTTTCCTTCATTGTTGGTAACACAAATTGGACCCACTAACCCTTGAGGACACGTGTCATTGAGTCCCTACCTTGCTATACATGAGAAATGAGCATGTTGCCATAGCAATGAAGTGACAACCCTTAATCTCATCTCAATCTGACGATGAACATTTTAGTGTATATTTTAATACCAGGGTGGTGGGTCCCTCCTTCATTTTCCTTACTTTCTATATCGCTATCATTATATCTTGAGCAACTCTCTATAGCAATGAAGTGATAGTCTTAGATCTAAGCTCGATCTAAATGCAAGGAAACTGCATTTCATCCTTATAACTATGGTGGGTCCCATAGTCACCAAGTTGTGTTGGGTAAATAGTGCACAACTTCTCATAGCAACTTGGCGATGATCGTTGATCTGATCTTGATCCAACAATCATCATCTTGCATCTGACATCTGACTTGGGCATAGGTCTACATTATTGATGACATGGGAAAGTCCTATCAAGTTGGCATATATATTAATACTCTTATCCTTGTTGTGAAATTAGGTTTTTTGGCCCCCGTTGTGTTTCTCATTTTCAGGCTGGTCGCTATGTCACTATCGACGATGTGCAAGAAATTCTTGGTCACAACATAGCGACCTCAGGTGGTTTCAAAAATTTTGGTATCCACACATTCTTAGCAAGATACCACCATGTCATGGTTCAAGTCTAACGAAGAAAATGTTGGGACGCAACTTTAAGATTTGTTGTCACAAAACTATTTTCTTGATAAGTCACTATGTTGCTACTAGCAAGATCAATTACCCTTTCGATCGTGACATAGTGACTTCTAGTGATCAGTTAAAATCTGGTGATGGGAGAATGACTACCTATCAATCATGATTATAATAATTAGTACCTTTGTCAGAAAAATGAATGTGCACATTCATGATACTACTTGGGAATTTTGCAGTCACCGTCATTTTCAAAGGGGTGCCATTTTCTTCATTTTTTAGCAAGGTGCTATATCGCTACTGGCAGGGTGCAAATATTTTCCAATCATGACATAGTAACTCAGTGAAAAAACTAAAATCTGGTGATGCCAACTATAAACTATTCCAAGTGGTTCCTTTCTGACACTGACAACTCTAACATGGAGCACATGACCAAAAACTTTATGAAACAATGCACCTTTCCAATGCCAACTTCCCACTTCACAACATTGTGAGTCAATTTCACAGTAGTCACTATGTCATTATCATAATAAACCTTGCACTTTCTCATAGTGACAATGCGACAACCGTATATCTTACTTAGATCAAACGATGGGAACAATCCAAGAAAGAGACACTTGGCACCACATAAGTTCTAAATGAGTTCAGGAATATTCAAGATTTTGAAGGTTTTGTGCCCAAATAAATTCAAAAAGAAACTAGACTTAGGGCTTTGAAAAGGTTTTTCAAAGACTATTAAAATTGCAAGGCCAAAAACCCTAGCAGATAAGTAAAGGACTCAATTCTATTTTTTAACCTAGATTTTGGAAACATTTATTTTGTAAAAATTAGACCAACAACCTCAAATCAATACTTTTGGGATCTTCCTCTTGTCTCTTATGAGACATTTTAGTTGAAATAAAGCCCACATTTAGCCTCAAATTGAGCCTTTTGGACTCCTCCTCTTGTCTCTTAGGAGACATTTTAGTTGAAATAAAACCCACATTTATCCTCAAATCAAGGCTTTTGAGCTTCTCCTCTTGTTTCTTATGAGACATTTTCAATTTCACTTCAATCCACTAGTTAAAGGAAAAATCCAAATTCTTACCCCAACCCATTCTAAAATCCTATAAATAGAAGGAGAATTCAAGAGCAAAGTGACCCAAGTTTTAGGCATCTACATTGTAGGCATATTCAGAGTTGTCATATTGAGTATATTAGCATTGTTATTCTAGCAATTTTATATCATTTTGATAGTATTTTACTTTTGTTTGAACATGTTATTTAGTATCATCTTAACACATGCTTAGCTCATTGCATGTCCATTTTGATAATATTCTAAGAGTTGTTACTTGCATGTAATTTGTATTTTCATCTTAGATCTTGTATATATACTAGTAGATCTACATTTTAAGCATACTCTTATTCTAGAATTGTCATTGAGATGCTGGTTTGAGAGCATTCTTAGCAGTTGTAGTTAGAGAAACATGGGACGTTCATAGAGTTTGCATTTTGATAATGATTTCTTGGGTTTAGTCTAGTTTGTTGTCATTTTATCCGCACTCTACATCAAGGTTTCATGAATACACAAATATTTCATGTACAAAAACCATCAAATTTAATATAATGAGGAAACATGTTGCCCTTCCTCCTAGGTTGGAGAAGGAGAATTCAAGACCAAAGGGACCCAAGTTTTAGGCATCTGCATTATAGGCATATTCAGAGTTGTCATATTGAGCATATTAGCATTGTTATTCTAGCAAGTTTATATCATTTTGATAGAATTTTAGCTAACATGTTATTTACTATCATCTTAACACATTTTTAGCTCATTGCATGTCCATTTTGATAGCATTCTAAGTGTTGTTTCTTGCATGTAATCTACATTTTCATCTTAGATTTTGCATACATACTAGTAGATCTACATTTTAAGCATACTTTCATTCTAGAACTATCATTGAGATACTGGTCTGAGAGCATTCTTAGTGGTTGTAGTTAGAGAAACATGGGATGTTCATAGAGTTTTCATTTTGACAATGATTTCTTGGGTTTAGTCTAGTTCATTGTCATTTTATCCGCACTTTGCATCAAGGTTTCATGAATATATGAATATTTTGTGTATAAAAACCATCAAATTTAACACCCTTCCTCCTAGGTTGGGCTATGTCTCTTTCTACTCACATCATTTTCTAAATAAACGCTACAAACCCTAATATCTCTAGGAAAAATAGTGGTAACTTATGAAGAGGTTGTCCGCATCCATATATGCTCAACAACATGTACTTGGGTTTAATAATCCAATCTCCGAAGTTGAAGAGAAAACCTTTATCAGGCTAACAATATTTAGGCCTTGACATATCTTTTACTTCTTGAGGAATTCTTGTTATGGTTTCTTTGATCAACCTAATTATCCACTGAAAAAAGACATCTTTGAAAATAGTAAAATCACCATCTTTGGCATGAGCATCCCAAAGTGAGGACCACAATTGAACAAGCACTGGATTTCCATCATTATCTATAGTGGCCAACTTCATAGAATTTTTGAATTGACCAACATCTAATATAGTATCAAATGAAAAAATAAAAAATAATTCTTGAAGGACTTCGATGTCTTCCATCTAATTAACTGATTATGCAAATTCTTTTTAATCTCATAGGTGAAGTCAAATTGCAAATAAGTGTTTGGATTCTGAATCTTCATAAAATACATGTAGTCTAAAGGATATTTTTCTTTTAATCTTCTCCAAATAGTTGAGCCATGCATAAAAGGTATTTTTGAAGAACTTCATGAAGGAATCAACAGGATGAGGCCTCATATTATCCACATACATGAATTTATTATTATGACCTCTAGACATAAAATGGGCAATCTCCTTAAATTTCCCAAATCTCATGGTCTTTTGATAATCATTCTTAAAAATTTCTTTATTTATTTTAGTGAGGGCCAAAGTGCTTAATCTAAAACATTGTTCAACACAGGATTTGGTAATTACTAGAAGAGGCATGTCGTCTAGTTTTCTTGTGGTTCTAGTGGAGGGTTCATAATGTTTGGCTAACACATTTATCAATTCAATATCTACAAAGACATTAGGAACTACCACCTTCCCTAGATCAAGCCTCCATGGATTATTTATGGATTCCTTTTTAGTACTATTAGCAAAGAAATACCAAAACAAAGAACGACCATGTATAGGAAATTTAGCCTTGCCATATTCTTTGAATTCATCATGGAAAGTAGTCATTTGACCACCAAAGGAAGACCCAAGAAAAAATTATAATATCATTTTTTGAACTAACTTCTCTATTGTTCCTCTTTATGTTCTTTACTACTAACATCCTTCTTCATAGGCATTTTAAAGAAATTGTAGCTGAACATGAGAAAACTATGAACATATTGATTTGGATGTTGAATATTTATAGAAGTGGATTCCAATGCCACCATCTCCTTTTTTACTCCACCTTTTAGTTTATGTGAAATAAGTCATCCTCAATGATTTATCAGTCCCTAATTTAATGCTCATAACTTTTCATGCATTTTTTGAATTCATGCCTTGCTCCATATGTCACATCATCAAGTACTCAACCTTTTTCCATAAGTGAAGCAATTAATATATTGATCTAAGGATATATTTTATTATTGATTTCACCTTTATGGACTTATCTTTTGTATCCTCTTTGAAATCACTAAAATTTGGAAATTTGAGTTCAAATTTTGCATGTATCTCTGAAATAATGAAATTAAGTTGCTATTCCTTTCATTGATCCAAAATTGTGAAAATGGAAAGTGACTTTTGATTGCATTAAATGAGACTTTGTTACTTTCTTTCTTCCCAATTTTCTTAAATTAGTAAAATTTTGGGTTTTCAAGGAAAATTTTAATATGTTCCATCGGTGGCTCTTTCTGGGAACACATGGCTTATGCTTAGACATGATGAGTTCCCAATTATCTCATGAAAGAGAAGACCATTATCTTCCACTCTCAAATACTATATGAGGTTTTTGTAACAACATTTATTTTTAAAGTGATGCATTTGTTTGTTCTATGTATTTCACAAGAATAGTTTATTCTTTAAATAACTCTTTATTTACACAATAATTCTCTTCTGAACAAGCTCCACACCTTTTAAGGGTTTTGAGAATAATTAGGTCTTCTTTTGATTAGATATTTCTCAAGCATATATCCATCATAGATATACTTCAAAAAGGCAATGCATTCTAGACATTGCGTACATGGAACTAGATTATGAGGAGATATTTTACTACTATAATTTTGTGAAGGATATTCTTCTCATTGTGTACAATAGAGCACATTCTCCTTCCTTGTTTTATTAAAGAAAACAAATTTTGGTTGATTTTTAACTTCAACTCCTTTCTTAGACAAAATATGACCATACCTAGAGTCCTCTTTTAGAAGAAAATCATCTTATTTTACATCCTCATCAAAGATTATTGCTTCTGATCCAAGGTCATTATACTATACAGATACACTTATTTATTTCAAAATTTTATTTTGATATTCCATATCTAATAATTTTGAAATCTCATCCTTATTAAGTATATGGTTTTCCTTCTTATAGTGTTATGGATTTTATGCTTGTGTATTGCAAGACTGAAATGTATATAGGAACCACTCTTCTAATTCATACCTTGATGAAATGCTTCCTGCAATAATTGACCTATATTTATTTTTTGCATCTCCCTTAAGAGATTTTGTAAAGAGAACCATTACATTATCTTCTATATAAATTTGGCTATCATTCATATATTCATAAAATACTTCTAGATAATCAAATGTTGATCTTTCTCATTCTCCATAAAACCTTGGAACCTTACTTATAAAAGTTGAGCATAACTTCTTAGGTTTATATACAAATATCCTTAGATCTAATGGCCTGAGATCATTTGGGATTGATTTTTGTCTTTAAGGTGAAGAAATAAATTTTTTTTTTTTTCTAATATAGTCTACAATTTTCTTTTTAAAAGAAAAATAATAATTTATTGGGTTTTTTTATCTAGCAAGGTCACAGTTTCACTTCTTTATTCACTAGTATGTGTATCATCTTAAAATAGAAGCACTTTCATGTTAAGAATGTCTATCCCTTCAAGTAAGTAGTTTGGGGTCATCTCAAGTGTTTTGAATGGGTCTTTGACTTGGATCTAGCTTTTCCTCCTAATTTCCCCCTTCTCCACTTTATTTTTGCACTTTTCTAGGT
The DNA here is from genome assembly GCA_028749045.1 of Cupressus sempervirens. NCBI lineage: Eukaryota > Viridiplantae > Streptophyta > Pinopsida > Cupressales > Cupressaceae > Cupressus > Cupressus sempervirens. The sequence continues at coordinate 407,753,896 of CM053792.1, read as the reverse complement.
TTTTGGATTGAAAAACTAAGATTCTTGACCTCAAAGTCAAGGATGACCTTTTAGGTCAAGGTTGACCTTGACCCTGACCTAGGGCAAGGTTGACCTCATCCCTAATCCTAGGTTCAAATTGCAAAGTTCCATGATTTTTGGATGTTGGGTTTCGGAAAAAAGTGTTTTCCTACTTTTGGGTCGACTATTTTGGTCTCTAAAATGGTACACTCTTAAATTTCATTTAATCTAGGTCCATTTCTAGGGGTTAAGGTTAATTGGGATTTAATGCTCCTTTGTCGGCCTTCTCTAGAAGTTTGTGCCCTAGATCTCTATATAAGGAAGCCTTCCTCTCTCATTTTATCTAACCAATATCTTGTGCATCCACTTACTATGAAGCTTTGAGGAGATATTACATCAAGCATTCAAGCATTATAAAGTTCAAGAAAACATCCATTTTCAACCATTCAAATCATTAAAGAGATACATTAGTAGCTATTGAAGGATTCAAGCTCTATGGAGCCCTCTTGTTGAAGATTCATCCATTTTTATTCAAGCCTCTTCCTAATCCAAGATCCATTCAAGATTGGTGTTGAAGATCTAATGCAATTTATTTGAGACATCCTACATACATTTGGAGCATCTGTACTTGTGGATTCAAGGATTTGAATCCTTCACAAGGATTTCCACATAAGCAAGGTGAATAGTTCCATTTACTTTGTTTATGCATATATTATTTCAATTATATTTCAAGGTTAATTCCAAAATGGGGTTTGACTAAGGCAAACCCTCCATCCAACAAACAAAACCATTTTTCTTGGAGGTACACGTGTGGATCAATGAATATCACTGCAAATTTGAGTACCCTTTTTGATGAACTTTCAGAATCCACAAACAGATTTTTTGTTGAAGCAGTGGTAGGTCAAGGTCTACTTTTGGGTCAAGGTCAAGTTTTTGGGTCAAGGTTGACTTGGTCATCCTGGGTCAAGGTTGATCTACCTTTAGAAAAGAAAAAAAAATTGGGTTTTGAAGATCTCGTAGTTTTGGTTCATAAATGTGGAAATCAATAGTTTCTAAGACTGTTTGATAGGGTTTTGAGTAGGTTGTTTTCCAAAGGTAAGTACCTTTATTTATTCATTTCAATATTAGTCATCCAAATTTACTTTCTATATCATAAGAATCTATATGTGTGTAAAATGTGGGTTTAGGGTCTCTTTCACGTGTGTTATTTTAAACCCTATTCATCAACCATATTTTATCCTATACAATATGTAAAACTAAAAAAATTCTAGGTAACTACAGAATGTGAATTGTTAGCAACTCTCCCTAGCAAAGTTGCCAATCTGTTGGTGAACAAAATTGTTGGTTGAATTCCTACATGCTTGCCTCCACTGACGCTAGGAAAATCAACACAATTTTGGTCAACGAAGAAGGCTAGAACATTACCTTGTTCAACCTTCACACTTTAGGCTCTGCAAGACCTAGATGGTTGTACCTTGATGGTGAGTAATGATTGTAATTACAAACTTGGTGATACTCTTGAGTTTGGCAATAATTCTCAAGGAGAAATCAAAAAATACTTTAAAAAGGTTTTGAAATGGGAAATAATATTGGAAGATGATCTATGCAATACTAATGGATTGAATGTTACTAACCTACATCCATATATATACACTTGCAAGAAATATGTAGTGACCAATCCTTGATTCTTTCAGAAAATAGAGTCAACTCCCACATAATATTATTATTTAAACCCTTAGAGACAGTGTGCACCCCCATCAACTACTAGACAAAAGGAGAGATAATTGCTATCTAAAACCTAGATGAATTTTACCCCAATTTAAGGAGAGAATATACACAAATTCATGCAATATCTTCATTCATCAATATAGTAATATTAATCTAAGATAAATAATGAAGAATGTGATACATTAAATGCACCATGAGCAAAAAATATTTAAAGGAACTATCATTTCTTCAATTTCTTTATAAGGAAATATAGTAGAGGAGTTTGGATTCAAGAGCCATTGAGTAAATAAACAAAGATACAAGTATTTAATATATACTCAAAACTTTAGAGTACTGATTTTCTATTGTATCATGTTATATTTTTCTTTTTTTCTTAAATTGTTATAAATATAGGTCTTAGTACATTTTCAAAAAGGTGCGAACAAGCTTCAAACCTTTACATAACTAAAACTAATTAAATAACTATGGAAAAGCAAAAACATAAAGCATAAAATCAGTAGGCCTCATTAGCCTCTTCTTTTGCAACAACATCCTTGACTTCCTTTGGTACCTTCATGTAAACTTCAATACACTTGGCTATCTATGCATGAGTTGGCCATGTCAAAGTAGAAACTATAGGAACAAAGGCTTGCAAATTGTTCCATCTCTTACCCTGGGCTATTTTAACTTCATTAATGAAATCTAAAAATTCATTTTATAAAGCAATCAACTTGTTAACCAATCTATCTGGAAATTCTTATCACCCTTATACTTTTCTATCACTGTATGTGGGAACATTTTGAATTCCTGCTTCCAATTTTCAAGCAATTTAACCCATATATCTCCATCAACAATTGAAGGGATGCATGAATATTATGTAATGGAGATTGCCTTTTGTTTATCCCCAATTTTTTGTCTTTTTTTATTCATGTAAGCTAAATTCTTTGACATTGTATCAAGAAAATCGTTGGTGTGCTTGATTTGAATAGGTGCATCATGATATCTTTTAGTAACTTCATATAATCTATTCAATTAAATTTTTGAAGGGCTCCACTTCCTCTCTATTTGAGAAAACTTTTAAATTCCTTTTACAAAGAAATCCAACATACTTGATACATTATTATAACCTTCAAAAACTTTAGCGCACTTATCCAAAATAATATTAACTCTATATGAAAGGACTTCCTCTAGGGTGTTGAAAGAACAATCATGATGATCATTTTTGTACTTGGAACTTCCTCCATAGTCACAACATGGGCTCTTTGAACAACCATGGCACTAGAGGTTTCACTGAAACTTTTCTCACTTAATTCCTTTTCTTGTCTTTGATTCTTCACATGCATCTTATTAATAATAGATTTCATTCCTATTTCTCTTTGTTTCGAATCCTTGATCATTTCTTTCATATGCCTAATTTGAGCTTGATTGAATATTGACTTATGAGTGGGTCTTGCAATAGTATGCTCCAAGTTTGTATTCTCCATAGTCTAGATTAAGGCCATCCCTTCTTTGCCTTGTGAAATGTCAATCAATTTTGGCTGATTTCCTTTGAATGTCACCCAAGTGGCTAATGTATTTGTTTTTGGATTGTAACCTATGCCTTCTACCTTATTCATTAATCCAAACTTTGATGCAAAGGCTGAATCTTCTTTCTTTATTATTTGATCAAGTAGGAATAAATCTTTGAGGGTCAAACCTAGAAGAGTCAAGATATCACTTTTCTTTACAATCTTTTTGGCTTCTTCTTCTGTACATGTAATGTTATCCAAATCTAACTCACTCATTATTTGTTGTATTATTGTAGCATGCTGAGACTCATCAACTCCTTCAAATTTTTTGGCCCTTTTCTCTTCAAAATCCTTCATCATATATTTAATCCAAAAGTCCTTGAATTCTTGTGACTAAATAAAATTTTCTTGTTCAATGAACTACAAAGAGATAGCCTCTCTCTCATCCTTATTATCAATTGGAGAATTAGTTTCCATTGTTTGAGCATAATATCCATGTCTTTCTTCTAAATACTTCAAAGAATGTCCTAAAACTTCATGCTTTCAAGAACCTAAGTGATTTCCCTTGATGCTTCATCATCAAAATCATCATATGAAACAAGTTATATGTTAGAATCCTCCTGCTATTGGGATGTGGAAGTACTAGGGCTAAGTTCTACCTTTCTCTTTTTAACCCAAGGGGAGGATGGTAGAGGATGGTGTATCTTCAACACTTTTGGCTTTCTCTTACTTAGTATATACTTGGTACAATTCATCATAGTTATGGATACACTTTTCAATCCTTATCACATCTAAATTTATGTTTGAATACAACCATGGCATGCCTTTTCTCACTTAATTCATTTTCCAATCTTGAATTCTTCACATGCATCTTATTAGTAATAAAGTTAATTTCTATTTCTTCATATGCTTAATCTGGTTTTGATTGAACATTGAATCATGAGCGAGTCTTGCAATAGTAAGCTCCAAGTTTGTATTCTCCACAGTCTCAATTAAGGTGATTCCTTCTTTGCCATGTGAAATGTCAATCAATTTTGGCTTATTTTCTTTGAATGTCACCCAAGTGGCTAATGTCTCTCTTTTTGGATCATAACATGTGCCTTCTACCTTATCTAATGATCTAAATTCTAATACAAAAGGTTGAATCTTCCCACTTTCTTATTTGATCAAGTAGGAATGACTCTTCGAGGGTCAGACCTAGAAGAATCAAGATATCACTTTTCTTTATGATATCTCTAGCTTCTTCCTCTATACATGTAATGTTATCTAAATCTAACTCACTCATCATCTTCTATATTATTACAGCATGTTGTGACTCATCAACTCATTCAAGTCTTTTGGCCTTTTTCTCTTGGTAATCCTTCATATCATATATAATCCAAAAGTACATGAATTCTTGTGACTAAAAAAAATTATTTTTTAATGAACTACAAAGAGATAGCCTCTCTCTTGTCCTTGATATCAATTGGAGAACTAGTTTCCATTGCTTGAGCATAATATCCATGTCTTTTTCAGAATACTTCAAAGAAGGTCCTCAAAGTCCAAACCCTTTATCATCCTCCATGCTTTCAAGATCTTTAGTGAGTCCCCTTGAGGCTTCATCATCAAAATCATCATATGAAACAAGTGATATGCTAGACTCCTCCTCTTGTTGGGATGTGGAGGTACTAGGGCTAAGCTCTACTTTTCTCTTTTTAACCTGAGGGGAGGGTGGTGTATCTTCAATACTTTTTGATTTCTCCTACTCAATATACTCTTGGTACAATTCACCATAATTTTGGATACATTTTTCAATCCTTATCACTTCCAAATCTAGGTTTGAATAGAAATGTGTCATGCCTTTGCTCAGTCTTATCTCCTCAATTCTAGACAATACATGTCATTTCTTTAGTCTTTGGTAGACTTGGGCAAAATCATCACAATTTTTGATAACATCATCCTCTAGGTTCAATTTATGAGCATTGATATGCCCTTCAAGGTCATACTCTCTACTCTTCTCATTTGTCAACTAGTAGTCATTCTTAATATACTCCTGTACTTCCAAAATCATGTTGCATCCAATAATAAAACCATCGATTTTAATAAAATGAGGGAATATGTTGTCCTTCCTCTTGGGTTGGGCTATGTCTCTTTCTACCCATATCATCTTCCAAACAAACTCTAGAAACCCTAATCTCTCTGGGAAAAATAGTGGCAACTTATGAGGAGGTTGTTTGTATCCATATATCCTCAACAATGTGTACTTGGGTTTGATAATCCAGTCTCCCAAGTTGAAGAGAAAACCATTATCAGGTTGAAAATATTTAGGCCTCAACATATCTTTTATTTCTTGAAGAATTCTTGTTATGGGTTCTCTAATCATCATGATTATCCACTGAACAAATACATCTCTGAAAATAGTAAAATCACCATCTTTGGCATGAGTGTCCCAAAGTGGGGACCACAATTGAATAGGCATTGGGTTTCCATCATTATCTATAGTGGTCAACTTCATAGAATTCCTAAATTTATCAACATTCTGATGCACTTTTAAATGACACAATAAAGAATAATTTCTAAAGGACTTTGATGTCTTCCATCTGATTAGCTAATTATGTAGTTTATTTTCAATCTCATTGGAAAATTCAAATGCTAAATAAGTGTGTGGATTCTAAATCCTATAACCCAAATACATGTATTCCAAAGGGATATTTTTCTTCTCATCTTGTTCAAAGAGTTGGAGCCATACATAAAAAGGTATTTTTGAAGAAGTTCATAAATGAATCAATAGGACGAGGTCCCATAGTATCCACATACATCAATTTTTTATTATGACCTCTACACATAAAATTGGAAATCTCCCTAAATTTCCCAAATCTCATGGTCTTCTAAGGCTCATTCTTTAAGTATTCTCTATCTATTTTAGTGAGGGCTAGAGTGCTTAATCTGAAACAATGTTCAACATAGGATTTGGTAATTACCAATAGAGGCATGCCACTCTAGTTTTCTTATAGTTCTAGTGGAGGGCTCATAATGTTTGGCTAACACATTTATTAGTTCAAAATCTACAAATACATTAGGGACTACCACCTTCCCTAGGTCGAGCCTCCATGGATTATTTATGTGTTCCTTTTTAGTATTATTAGAAAAGAAATACCAAAACAAAGAATGAACATGTATAGGAAATTTAACATCACCACATTCTTTGAATTCATCATGGAAAATAGTCATTTGGCCACCAGAGGAAGATCTAGGAAAAAATTCAAATAGATTTTTTTGAATTAACCTCTCTACTTATTCCTCTTTATGTTCTTTACTAATAATATCCTTCTTCACATGCATTTTGAAGAAATTATAGCTGAACAGGAGAAAATTTTGAACTTACTAATTTGGATATTGAATGTCTACAAAAGTGAATTCCAATGCCACTATATCCTTTTTTACTCCACCTTTTAGTTTATGCAAAATAACTCATCGTCAATGATTTATCAGTCCCAAAAACATTCCTTATTTAATCCTCATAACTTTTCACACATTCTAAATTTATGCCTTCCTCCATATGTCACATCATCAAGTACTCAACCTTTTTCTATAAGTGAAGCAATTAATATTTTGATCTAAGGATATCTTTTATTATTAATTTTGCCTTTACGGCCTCATCTTTTATATCCTCTTTCAAAATGACAAAAATTTGGAACTTCAAATTCAAGTTTTACATGTATCTCTGAAATTATGAAAACAAGTTGCTTTTCCTTCCATTGTTCTGAAATCAAGAAATTGGAAAGTGACTTTTGACTGCATATCAATTTCATCAAATCAGACCATGTAACCTTCTTTCTTCTTGATTTGCCAAAATTAGTGAAAATTTGGTTTTTCAACAAAAATTTTGGTAAATTTTGAATATGTTCTATCAAGCCTATGTCATATAATGATGATGATGAATACTCATGATCTACTAGCAGCTTAAATGGTGAAAAAAGTACTTCAATACATATGAATTTTTAGATAGAGAAGTGACAAGTGATGTGGAATTATCCATAGAGCAATGCGAACTCTCTCTCTCTCTCTCTCTCTCTCTCTCTCTCTCTCTCTCTCTCTCTCTCTCTCTCTCTCTCTCTCTCTCTCCCTCATCCATTACATCTCCTTCAGCCCCCTCTCTCTATATATCTCACTTTCATTGCTTTTGGTTCTTCATATCCCGACAGGGTTATGGAGAATTAGATGCAATGCTTCTAGTTCTTAATGGCACAATCACGTTATGTAAAAGTTCAAAAAAATTAATTGTTTTTCCTAGGACCATTTTGAAATTTGTTCAAAATTACACATAATATGATTGCATTATGTGTACTTTTGACTTTTTTTCATGGTGTCCACTTTTTTGCTCACCATCTTGGTACATATGCCCTAGTATACACACTATTATAATCACAACTTCTCTCCAGTAGACCTATGTAATATTCTTCCAAATCACTAATTTTTTGGCACAATCTATTAGCACTTTTTCTTCTATCAACAACATCATTTTGTTGAGGTGTTCTTGGGGCTGATATTTGAGTTTGATGCCATGTTTTTCATAGTAGCCCACAAACTTCTATGAGGTGAACTCACCTCCCTTGTCTAATACTAAGAATTTTAATGCTTTACCTATCTCTCTTTCCACTCATGCCTCTCTTTTTTCTCTTTCTTTGAAAACTTTGAACATATGGAAGGCCTCTAACTTCTTCTTTAGGTAAACAACCTACATCATCCTAGAAAAATAATCTATGAGAAACATAAAATATCTATCACCTAATAAACTCTTAGTCCTTAAATGACCACACAAGTCAAAGTGTACTAATTTTGATGTGTGTTAAAAAGTAAATAATTTGTTAGAAAAATAGAACTAGCTAGCTTGCCTAGTTGACAATCCTTAGAAATGGAATTATCTAGTTTTGAGAGGCAAGCTTCTCACACATTTCATTCTTCCTACCTTAACAATATTGTCAAATTTTACATGGCATAACCCTTTATGTCAAAGCCAACTATTTTTAGACTTAGCTACAAAGCAACTATTTATAGTAGAGTTTAATTAATAGGTTATCTTCTCTTTGCTTTCTAATAGCCAATAGTTTACATGTATTATCTAGAAGCTTGCAAGATCATTTTCAAACTCAAATCTATAACCTTTATTACTTAGTTGAGCCACTCTCAATAGGCTATATTTCAATCCTTCCATTAGATATCCATATTCACAATCTGAGGAATCATTTAGGGATATGGTGTTAGATTGTGGTGACTGATCAAGAAAGTACTGTACATACTTCATAAATAGTGGGGTTCATTTTTGGGCCGTGGCCGACATGGTAGCCAACATATTATGGCCAACATATGGCCAACATGTTATAACCCTAAAGTGGTTTAATACTTGTATAAAAGGGCTTAGGGTTGGGAATTTTTCATTATGTTGTGATGCAAAATTGGTTCTTGCGGCGGTATTGAGCTGTAAGGGATTACGGATTGTAATCAGGTTGTAATCACTAGATTGTAATAAGATCAGACTTGCTGTTTGGTGGACATAGCCCAGGGATTGGGTGAACCACATTAAATCTTGGTGCCTTGTGTTCATTTTTTTGTGTTCTATTATTTTCTATTATTGGTTATATTTGCATGTAGTTTTTTATTTTTGCCAGTGGTTTATCCTAACAAGTGGTATCAGAGCCTGGTTTTGGCTTGGTCATGGGTTCAAATCTCCCCGGTGCCTTCCTGACCCATGTAAGCACCTAGTATGCGCGTCGAGGGGGACATTGTTGGGTGATGCGATGCGCTCCCCTGCCCATAGGTGGTTAATTATCTAGTGTTCCATGTTCACTAATAGTCATGGCTTTTGGTGCAATGAAAAATGGGCCCTACATATGGAACCCTACCTATTACTGCATAGGAAGTGTCATTGACAAATCTTATCATTCTTCCATGACTTCACAATATTTTCTTTGTTCATCAGTCATGTGGTGAGAACAACCACTATCTATGATCTAGTTTTTGTTATGAATGGTGCTCGATATAAAGGCTCTCTCAACACACTCTTCCTTTATAGCCACAAAATATATTTCCTCCTCATCATCATCAAAATAGATTGACTCCTTTTCATATAACAATATTTCATACCTTTTCCCTTGAAGTTTTTCCACTTGTTATTCTTTTCCCTTTTGTTTGGCTTAGGACATTTGAAAACTATATGTCCCATTTTTCCACAATTAAAATATTTGATAGGAAGTTTCTATTTAAACTTTTTGTTTCCTTGAGGCGATCTTCTCACTAGTACTACCTCTAGCTGTTCTTGTTTGAATTCTACAACAAAGAGATTTTGAAGATCTTCATTATATCTAGAAGTATTTTCTACTTCTTTTCTCTTCCTAGGTGCAACATGTCCAACATAAGCTTTGAATGTAGCCTCATCTTTCTAAAGATTAGTGACATAGTTTCTCAATTCAAATGTGGTCAACTTTCCTATCAAGGCATCCAAATAAATTTCACCTTTATGCATTGATCTTAGCTCTTGAATGGTTAAGACTCTTATAGTATACTAAGGTTGAAATGTCCTCAATATCTTGTTCACCACATTATATTCTTATAATCTACCACCATCTACTCTTATACTAGTCACCACATCCTTTATCCTCTTGAGATACTACTCAATATTTTCTCCTTCTTTCATCTTTATGTCATCATGCTTTCCTCTTAGGCTACCAATCTTTGCCTTTTGGATGTGATTGTCTCATCCATATATAGTTTTAAGCTTCTCCCAAATGTCATAATAAGTCTCAAGGTCTTCTACATTAGCGTACTCAACATATGAGAGAGTACTTGCAAATGCATTCATGGTAGCTATATGAGCTTCCTTCTCTTTTATTTGATTTGCATTAAGCATTCCTATAGGTCAAACATACTTGGTATCAACATGTTTTTAGTATACACCTCCCATAGTTTTAAGATGCAACTTCATCTTTCCATGTCATAAAACATAGCTCTCCTCAGAGAACTTCAATGCTTCGCTCTTCATTATTTTGATCTTTTCCTCAAATTTTTAAAGCCCTTTCATCAAAGGACCAAGGCTCTCATACCATTGTCTATCCACAATACTCAAAGGGGGCTGAGTTAGTATAAGGATTATAACTTCAAAATTTTTCTTTTACATCTCTTTATATGCAAATCATTTGTCTAATCTATTAATAGGTAAGTAACAATACATTACACAAGTCTATCTTGTGGAAACCACACTAGGGTGAAAACCATGGTTGTGAGGTGGTGCTCATGAAGCTTGCACTTTTCTAGAGTGCACAAGTTCAAGAGCTTATTGTTGATCTCATATTGATTTTGACAAATGAGTGTCAATGCATTTAAGTTATTTACTTAGTTCATGCTGAACAAGTAGTACATGTTGAGCACAACATGTATATAATAGAGCATGTCAAGTTCATAGTGAGTGTCAAGCCACTCATTTGTTGTGTCACTCAAGTGTCGAGTAGACAAAGTATGTCAAGTGACACAAGAGCTGAGTAAACAGTGGATGCCAAGAAATACAAATGTCGAGTCACAACAAAAAGATTAGTGTATGTGGAGCATTAGAGACTTCATATGCCAAGTAAGACAATTTTGACATTTTTTTTGTAAAGGCACAAACAACTAAGTAAACCATTTTAAAGCCAACTTAAAGGCAAATTATGATATTTTGGAGATAAGGACGAATCTCAAGTTGAATTCCCTATGTGATTACATGAAACCAATCAAAAAATGGGAAGGATTAAGAAACAAAATGGATGAATCAAAACCATAGATTCATACCTAACCCTAAGTCACCAAAGTCTTCTTAAGGAAGGCAAACCCTAAACTCTCTAGCATGTATGTAAGGAGTTGAAGGAGCTAAGAGAGAAGTTTTCATGTGAAAAGAAAGCATTCAAGGTTTCTTAAGAGTTATGAAGTAAGATTGCATTATAGAATTAGTTAGAGTAGAACAAAGGAAAGAGAAGATTATACAACAAAGAGACATCTAATCAAGAAGGATTAAGAAGGTATCAGTTTAGAGGTGATTTTTCATCAAGAAAGAAACTGCTAACCATAGGATCAAAGTTGAGACATTCTAACAGGTGATTTCAATCAAAATCTCTTAACAGAGTAGTCCTAACAAGCTGTATGAAATCCTCTAACTAGGTGCTTAATTGTGACTTAGAGTTCTTTATCAAGGTACACTTCTAACAAGGTGTTGAAATCCTCTAATAGGGTGAGATCTAATAGTCTTTGTAAGCCTTTAATAGGGTAGATCATGTTTCATGATCAAAACACTGCAACCTTCATTGGATACACTTTATTACTATAGTAGTGAAGATTTGTGGGTATCATCCCCACCCCAATTTTACCTTCTCATTGGAGGGTTTTTGGTAATCACAGTTGGTGTCATATGTGTGTGAATTTTTATTTGATTACATGTTTTATATGTACATGTTTTACATTTTATTTTAGTCTACTCATTGAATGTATGAGATGGATGTGGGGTGAAAGTTTTATGTGTCCAAGTTTAAACTATTGATTCCTGCGGCCCCCCCGCCCCCCCACCCTGCTCTCAAAGGTTTACCTTTCCTTTTGTAATTCCAAAAATTGGTATTAGATATTTGTTCTCTAAAAGAGAAGCTTTGTATCTTTGAGGAAATATCTTGAAATGGAAGTCTACAAGTTGGGAAAGGCTATTGAGAACCAAGAGATTGGAATACATCTCATTCTATATCAATTAGATCAAGCAAGAGAAGACCTAAAGAGATCTTTGAAGAGAAGGAAGGAAATTGCTATTGTGGAGAATGACACACAATATAGAGAGATAGACACTACTAATTTATTTGCAAATAGACTCAAATGAATTTGATGCAACATTTACAAATCTAATGGAAAAGAATAGAGCCCAAGCTGAGGATATTAGAAACCACAAGTTAGAGCAAGAATCACAAGCTATATTGCTATGTGAGGTGACTAAACAAAAGAAGAAAGCCATAGAAGACAAAGCCATGATTGAAGAAGACAAATAATTTTGGCCAATAGAATGGAAGAGAAGTCAACAAATTTAACCAAGATTTCCAACATGCAATTGGATACTCTAAGTCAAATGATGAATGCCAACTATGAAATGAATGTCAAGGACATTGAGATAACAACATGAAATTGCAAAATGAGCAATTGCAAAGTAACCTAAAGAGGGAAAAGGAATTTGCTGAAAGTTTCAAGAAACCAAGTGAAGCCATCAAATACTTTGAGAAATTGATAAGATCCCCTAGATCTAACAATGATACATCTGGACTGGGTTACACAAACATTGAATAAGGAGAATCATCCAAAAGTGCAGAAGAAAGAAACAACAAAGGTAAGAACTCCAAACCTACTTGTCATAATTGTGGAAAGAAAGGACATACTATTAATATGTACAGGAGCAAGACTACAAATCAAAATGTCAAGCCTAAGAGCATGGTTCACTACCATAAGTGCAACAAGCAAGGTCATCAAGTACATGAATGTAGAACCAAGACCATGCACACACAAAGATTTGAAGGATATTACTACAACTATCAAAAGTATGGACATAGAGCTTTTGAATGCAGATTCAAACCCATGTGGTCATCAAATAGGCAAACAAAGGTAAGGAATAATGGCAACTCTTATAACTGGGATTACAATACAAGATATATCTATCATTATTGTCAAGAATATGGACATGTTCCTGACAATTATATTAGAACACACTTCAGAGGTAACTACTAAAGGTGGTTGAAATAGACCACATGTTTTAGCTATTTGAAGACTATCCACATAAGTAGATATTGTCCAACAAGGTCAAAGGTAACAAATCATGAATTTGATAAAGACAAAGGAAAGGAAAATGTTGAATATGTTAGAGATGAAATGAATAAGACATGGAAGAGAAAGGATGATTGTAGTACATCAAATGGAGAAGTGATCACTTCACCTAATGGGTCAGGTGATCATACCTCATTAAACTAGGCAATCAAGAGGTATGTGGGATTGATGTTTAAAAGTTATATCATACATTAGTTCCAAAAGGATTTAGTATTGAAAAGATTACATTAGCATGAATAAAGATGTAAGATATTAGTAGGAATCCAAGATAAATATTTAAGTTTTTCATGTTGCTGCAGAGCATGAAATATTTCCTATGTGTGCTGAGTGAAATGCTAGAAGATATAAAGCTTACAAATTGGATAGTTGATGTCAAGCTCATAGTGGTTTTCGAGTGAGCTTGAAATTGGTTGATGTCGAGCTTACAACTGTGTAAGAACTCAACATTTATTGTAGGGTTTCAAAGGGTATTTGATCAATTTTAGCTCATTTTTTATCATTTCAAATTTAAGAAAGAGGGAGAAAAGTACAAGGTGATCTAGAAATCCATTCAAAGTAGTTGCAAAATATTTTAGCAGTGATTCTACACTAGTTCATCAGATTTCATAAGGTATTTATCAGGAGCCAAGCTATGCAATTTATATTTCGTAAACCCTAGTTTCACATTATGGAATCAAGTTCGAAGAATGTAGAGAGAAAGGAAGTTTTGAATGTTTAGTTAGTAAGTAATGAGGTCAAGAAATCCATTTTCAAAGCTATTCCTGATGTTTCTTATAAGCAAGACCCTTCTAGTGCATTATCTATGATACCATTGAATATTTTAATGGTGCAAGATGTAAGAAAATGCTACAAATGTAAGATAGGAAGCTTAGGGGATATGGAGATTAAGGAATCATATGGTATACTCTGTGATAATGGTGTACTAAAGGAAGAATTCAAAATCATAGAGAAGAAGGGATTGACGCGAGCCCTAGACTTTCCCAATGTTTTTAAAATAGAATGGATAAGGATAGTGCTTTGCCAAATTCATGATAGTTCATTATGGCTGGGTAATGGACCTATCAATATAACTAAGAGAATAATTCATAGGGGTACTAGTTACTCAACCCTAGATCAACCTAAGACTCTAAGGAGTGATGCTAAAGAGGTAATTGAGAAAAATACTGGAGCTATATGGAACAAGAGAAGCATAACAATAGATATGATTACTAATCCATTGATTGAGTTTGTTGTTAGGGTGATTTCACACAAGTTCTACCAATCTAGAAAATTAAATAGTGTGCCCTATATAGCTATGGATGTGGGATACAAAATTGCTAAGAAAGATCATACATACGATCTAGCAGAACTTCAATTACAACAGCTAGTTGAGAACCTTGGAGCCATCAGAAAGACAAAGAGTGCATAATGCAAATTTGGTTCAATTTTGATATGTATATTCTTTTATGTACAAAATACCATTCTAAAATTTGGACCAATTGCATGGAAGACAAATAGATTAGTAGCAGTGTACATTGGTGAGTACATTGAGCAATTAGGAGAGAACTTTGAATCTATGCTAAATAGCTATTTTGAAGACTTTAAGCAGTCAATGAAGAAGAGACTAAGAATACCAGTTTCTCTAGTAGAGAAACACTATGATGACATTTGTTTTCCAGTAGATGTTGTTGGAATTACAATACAAATGGTGAACTTCTGAGAGGGGGGTGAATCGGTAGCTTAAACTTGCATCCATAAAACTTTCACCACATATGCATCTCATGCATTCGAGTAAACTGAAATAATGTGTAAAGCATATGCATCTAAATAATTTAGACATGTAAACATTCACACACATAACACTAGATATGATTACCCAGAAACCCTCCAAGTGAGAAGGTAAAACTAGGGTGGGGATGACACCCACAAATCTTTACTACTACATCAATAAAGTGTATCCAATGAAGCTTACAATGTTTTGACCATGAAACATGATCTACCCTGTGAAAGGTCTACCTTGTTAAAGGCTTACAAAGACTGCTAGGTCTCACCTTGTTAGAGGATTTCAACACCCTATTAGAAGTGTGCCTTGTTAGAGGACTTCAACTTACAACTAAGTAACCACCCTGTTAAAGCATTTCATATAGCCTGTTAAGACTACTCTGTTAAGAGATTTGACTAAAATCACCTGTTAAAATGTCTCAGCATAGATCTTTTGGTTGGTACTTGCTTGCCTAATAACAGATCACCTCTAAACAATGTCTTCTTGATCCTTCTCAATCAGATGTCTCAATGTTGTATCCTTTTCTCTATCCTCTGTTCTGCTCTAACCAATTTTGTAATTCACTCTCTCTTCATAACTTCTAAGTCACCTTGAATGCTCTATCTATGCATGCAAACTATCCTCTATGCTCCTTCAATTCTCATTCATCGACCATTCATCCATAAAGATTTTAGGGCTTCCTCCTCCTTAAGAAGACTTTGGTGGCTTAGGATTAGGTATGAATCTATGGTTGAGATTCATCCATTTTGCCACTTAATCCTTCCCTTTTTCTAATTGGTTGCATGGAATTGCATAGGGAATACAATTAGAGATTCATCCTTATCTCCAAAATATCATAATTTACCTTTAAGTTGGCTCAAAAATGGTTTACATAGTTATTTGTGCTATTACAAACAAATATGTCAAAATTGTATCACTCGGCATCTGAAGTCTCTATTACTCAACATGCACTAATTTTTATATTGTAATTCGGCACCTTCATTACTCGGCATCCACTATTTACTTAGCTCCTTAATCACTCAACATGGTCTATTTTCTTGTCACTTTAGTGACTCAGCACTTGAGTGGCTTGGCACTCATTATAGCTCGGCATGGTCTAATATTTACATGTTGTGCTTAGCATGTATTACTAGTTCAGCATGAACTAAGTAAATGGCTAAAGTGTGTTGACACTCACTTGTCAAAACTAATTTGAGATCAACAATCTCCCTCTTTGACATGAGTGTCAAAAACACTTGAATATACATTATCATCCTTAATCTCTTGAGCATAACATGTCCATGACTCAACTTATATACAAAATTTCAAAATTTCAAAATTTGCAATAACTTGTATACCTCAAAATTTGGTATCTCCCCCTGAGTTGATATGTTTGTTCTGTAACCAAAATTTTGTGCTCCTTTTGAGTAAAAGTGTCTCTACTGATACACTTTGAATTCAATGTGTTGTATTATTGATACTCTTTCATCTGATATCTCTTTTATTTTGATGCTTTCCCCATTTCTTACTTTCCTTATGTCTCCCCCTTTGTTTTATTCTTCCCAAAAGTATATCTCCCTCCTTATCTTATTCTCTGCCAAAAATGTATATCTCCCCAATGATGCATCTCCCCTTTTTCCTCTCATTCTCCCCCTTTTTGACACTTATGTCAAATGGGCTATACACTTATTGTGTGTTTGTCTAGAAACGATTTATGGGCATCTAGTATGATCTTAAGGGAAACATCCCAATTATTGCATGCAACATCCAATGACTTAATTTGGATTGTAAGCTGGTAGCAAGGTGGACTAGACCATCTAAACTAGAAAGAGTGGAGTTTTTCTTCAGTAGAGCTTTATCATAGCCTAGCTCCTTGTGCAATATTTCCATTTGTTGGTGAGGGTTGCTTGTATGCTTGTCAATTTGGCTCTTATGTTAGCCTCATCTAATGTCAATATAGCTAATTGGCTTTGTGTTTGAAGTAGTGTTCTAAAATGCTTCTCAATCTGAGCCAGATTTGTTGGTAGTCTTGCACTTGATGCAGATATTTGGCTTTCCAGGCTCAAAATGTGACTCCTATTCTCTTGAGTGAAGAGTGTTGGATTGCATAGTTTTGTGTAAAATGAGAATATGTTCTCAAGTACCTTATTCACATCCTCAACCTTAATTTCCAATGCAACTTGTTGTAATGCTATCTCACTAGATATTTTCTCATTGACCTTGCTTTGAAACTTCTTTTCTAACCATTCTAAAAGTTTGACATTTGTGTCAGGGTCTTCATTACTGACCTTTTCTACTATATATGTCAGTTGTTCTATTAGTTTCTTGGTCTCTTCAAGATTTGGTAGACTAAATGCATCTAGAAATATTTCCTTAATGTCTTGAAGTGTTTGCTTCTACCTATGTTCTCTCCTAAGCATTTCTTGATGCTTCTTCCTTTCTAAGGTCTGTTGCAATATGCTTATTTGTTCTAGTTTCATAGTATCATAATCATATTTTGGACTAACAATTTCTTCATCAAGGCTTATATCTCCATAGTGAATTACCTTTTCAACCTTTGATAAGCTTGGGCTTGGCACTGAGATTTGCAATGGGATAGCTTTTGTGCTGAGCTTCTGAGGAGTTTGTGTAGAAGGAATGCTAGATGTTGGTAAGGCTACCAGTGCTTGGATGGCCACTTGTTCCTTCACCTTTAATGTTAGCTCACTCTCTTTAGGCTCAACCTAGTCTACCACTATGACTTGGCTTACACTTTGCCCTTGTGTTGTAGGTGTAGATGAGTTTATCTGACCTATTTCTTTCTATCCTACAGTGATGTCTTTCTCTTATGTTTTCTTCTCAACAGTACCAACCTTGGTAAATGTAACTTCATGCATTTGGAACAAAGGTTGTACATTAGTAACTGAGGGATGATGGAAGGTGGTTATTGTGGATTCACCTTTTCCCTTGTAACAATAATTACTGCCTTTTGTTATTCATCTACACTAAACAAAATAGGATTTCCACAAAGTTTGGCCTGCAATGTAGATTGATCTAGTATTTTCTTCAAGTCTTCTGCAGTAAGAGGATTGATGTTTTGAGCTGATAGATCAAAGACTTCCTTGAAAGTTATAGTTTCTATAATCTTGGTTGTGCCATGTGAAGGATTAACACTCGACAATTGTGTGTCATACACACTCTGTTATTCTTACTACACAAGCTCAATTGTTGCCTTGTCATTTTATTTCATTTCTATCTCTCCTCCAACTATGTTATCTTTTTCATCATCTTTAACCTCTGAAGGTTCAGCTTCTCCTTTCTTTATTTTGGTTAACCCATAAATGAGTTTCCATATCTGAGTTGATTTCTTAACAACATCCTCAATATTGTTTTGTAGAATGCTAACTACTTTGTATTTAGGTGTGAACCTAACTACATATTTCTTTGTAGCCTTAGAAATGTGTCCCTTAATCAACTCAAGCATTACTTGGGCTAGTGTGGTCTCACTGATTTGTCTTTCCAAATTTAGACAATAATGCCATTTTTGCTCAACTATGTCATATAGACTCTTAGGTACTGAGTTGAAAAATTCTAGGGGTTTTGTTTTGAATTTTAACATCATAGAATATAGGGCCTCTTCCACTTGGTTTTTCTCCTCTTTACCCAATTTATCAAAATTAACGTGACTAAAACCTAGTAAATCTACATTGTTCTTAATATTTTCACATAAATTCTCAATATCTGAGTGAGGATTGTGACTCACCACTATAAATTGGCTATTGTTTTCTGACTCTATCTTCTCTTCATCAAAATCTAGTTGTGCCACAGATTTCCTTCTCTTTCTTTTCTATGTCTGACCTCCTTGTTCTATTTGCTTAGTCTTTTCTTTGGCCTTTTGTGTTGTAGCATGTGTACTAGCTCTTGTTGCAGGTGTAGTGGGCTTTGGTTGACTTGGTTTGACAAGTTTCTTGGTCTTTTCCATAGGTTGTGTGCCTTGGCCTTCCTTTTCTTTTGCTTGGTAGGAGTAGGTGCTTCCCTGGCTTCTTCTTCCTCAGCACCTTCAGTCTCCTCCTCTTTCTTATCTTCTCCCATGCCTTGTGTCAAAGCTAGAGATTCTTGAGCTTGTGTTTGATCTTCCTCCTCATCCTCTTCTTCTTCTTCCTCTTTCTCTTCAACACCTTCTCCAAATTTTTCTTTCAACTTCTTTACCAACTTGTCCTTCTTCTTAATAACTGATGTAGTTTTCAGTTCCATAGTAATCTTGGACTTTGCTAATTCATAATTCCCAAAAACTTTTGCAGTTTTATTAACTTCCTCTGCTAGTAGAGTTGTTATGGCTACTGAGGCTTCATCTACATTTACCTTAGACCTTAAGGGTGGCAACCATCTTACCCTTGGTGTGGCAGCTTGTACAAATGTGTAGTTAGCATCAACAAGAAAGCATGCATCATTATAATGTTTTTCCACTAATGATACTAGTATCCTTAGTCTCTACTTCATTGACTTTTGAAATCTTCAAAGTAACTAGTCATCAAGGATCCAAAATTATCTCCTAGCTACTCAATGTACTCACCAATATGTACTACAACTAATCTATTAGTCTTCCATCTAATGGCACCAAATGAGGGGAATTTGTTTTGCATATAAAAGAATATAGAAATAAATATTGAACCAAATTTTCATTGTGCGCTCTTTGTTTTACTAATTGCTCCAAGGTTCTCCATTAGTTGTTGTAGTTATAGTTCTACTAGATCATATGTATGATCTTTCTTAACAATCTTGTATCCAACATCCATAGATTTATAGGGTACACTATTCAATCTACTAGATTGATAGAACTTGTGTAAAATTACCCTTACAACAAAGTTAATAAGAGGATCTATGATTGTGTCTATAGTCATACCTCTTTTGTTCTAGACTGCTTCAGTATTCTTTTCAATCATTTCCTTGGAATCACTTCTTAGTGTCTTAGGCCAATCTAGGGTTGGGTAGCTAGTAACCCTATGAATTATTCTCTTGGTTATTTTGATTGGTTTGCTCTCCAACCATAAGGAACCATCATGAATTTGGCTAAGCACTATTCATATCCACTTTGTCTCAAATACATTTGGAAAATCTAGGGCTCGTGTTTAACCCTTTTTCTCAACAATTTTGTACTCTTCTTTCAAAACACCATTTTTACATAACTTCTTGCATGCACCTCTAATTTCCATGTTGCCAATGTTTCCTATCTTGAAGTTATAGCATTTTAAACACGAGTTGCTTAACTTCATTACTTACTAACTAAATTTTTAAAACTTCCTTCCCTTCAACATTTTTTGAACTTGATGCCATTATGTCAAACTAGGGTTTATAAAAATTAAAACTGCATAGCTCAACTCTTGATAAATACCTTAGGAAATTTGATGAATTGGCATGAGATCACTACTAGAATCTTTTACAAATGCTTTGATGAATTTCTAGATCACCTTCTATTCTACTCACTCTTTCTTGAATTTGAAATGATGAAGAATGAGCTAAAATTGATCAAATACCCTTTAAAACCCTTGCATTTAATGCTAAGTGCTTACACAATTGTAAGCTCAAATCAACCAATTTAAGGTTCACTTGGAATCCATTAACATTTCCATCACTCAGCAACCACTATGAGTTTGGCATCAATATGCCAAACTTCTAGCTCGACATACATAGGAAATATTTCATGCTCGGCAACAACATGAAAAACTTAAAGATTTATCTTTGAATTCCTAACAATACCTTGCATCTTTATTCATGCTAATATAGTCTTTTCATTACTATAACCTATTGGAACTAATGTATGATATAGCCTTT
The DNA here is from genome assembly GCA_028749045.1 of Cupressus sempervirens. Lineage (NCBI taxonomy): Eukaryota > Viridiplantae > Streptophyta > Pinopsida > Cupressales > Cupressaceae > Cupressus > Cupressus sempervirens. The sequence goes on along the minus strand of CM053792.1, from coordinate 407,733,274 downwards.
AAATATCAATCCTACATACCTCTTGATTATTTAGTTTGATGTAGTGTGATCACCTAACCCATTGGGTGAAGTAATCCCTTCTCCATTTGATGTGCTACAATAAACTTTCTTTTTCCATGTCTTATTCATCTCATCTCTGATGTGTTCAACATATGCCTTGTCTTTTCCTTATCAAATTCACAACTTGGTGCCTTTGACCTAGTTGGACAATATTTACTGATGTGACCAGTCTTCAAATAGTTGAAATATGTAGTTTGACTTAACCACCTTTGGTAGTTACCTCTAAAGTATGTCCTAAATACAATTCTTAGGAACATGTCCATATTCTTGACAATAATGATAGCTATATCTTGTATTATATTCCCAATTATAAGAGTCACCATTGTTCCTTACCTTTTTTTACCTATTTGATGACCACATGGATTTGGATCTGCATTCAAAAGCTTTATGTCCATACTTCTAACAGTTGTAGCAATATCCTTCAAATCTTTGTGTATGCATGGTCTTAGTTCTGCATTCATGTGCTTGATGACCTTGCTTTTTGCACTTATGGTAGTGAATCATGTTCTTAGGCTTCACATTCTAATTTGGTTTGTTGAAACTTTCAAAAAATTCCTTTTCTCTCTTTAGGTCACTCTGCAATTGTTCATTTTGCAACTTCAATGTAATCTCAATGTCATTGACATTTAGTTCATAATTGGCATTCATCATTTGACTTAGAGTATCCAATTGCATGTTAGAAATCTTGGTTAGCTCTATTGACTTCTCTTCCAATCTATTGGCTAGAATTCTTTTGTCTTCTTCAATCATGGCTTTGTCTTCCATAACTTTCTTCTTTTGTTCAGTTACCTCACATAGCAGTATAGCCTGTGATTCTTGCTCTAATTTGAGATTTATGATTTCTTTAGCTTGGACTCTATTATTTTCCATTAGATCTATAACTACTACATCAAATTCATGGGAGTTTCCATCTATAAATAGCTTGGTAGTGTCTATCTCTTTGTATTGTGTGTCATTATCCACAATAGTAATTTCTTTCCTTCTATTTAAGGATTTCTTTAGTTTCTCTCTTGCTTCATTCAGTTGATGTAGTATGAGATGTATTTCAATCTCCTGGTTCTCAGTGGTCTTTCCCAACTTGTAGACTTCCATTTCAAGATATTTCTCCAAAGCTTCAAAGCTTCTCTTTTAGAGAACAAAGCTTTGATACCAATTGTTGGAATTACAATACAAAAGGTAAACTTCTCGCGGGGGGGCGTTGAATCAATAGTTTAAACTTGCATCCATAAAAATTTCAGCACATATCCATCTCATGCATTCAATGAGTAAACTAAAATAACATATAAAGTATATGCATCTAAATCATTTAGACATATAAGCACTCACACACATAACACCAAATATGATTACCCAAAAATCCTCCAAGTGGGAAGGTAAAAGTGGGATGGGGATGACACCCACAAATATTCACTACTACAACAATAAAGTCTATCCAAAGAAGGTTATAATGTATTGACCATGAAACATGATCTACCTTGTGAAAGGTCTACCATGCTAAAGGCTTACAAAGACTATTAGGTCTCACCTTGGTAGGGGATTTCAACACCCTGTTAGAAGTGTGCCTTGTTAGAGGACTTCAACTTAAAACTAAGTAAGCACCCTAAAGGATTTCATACAACCTATTAAGACTACTTTGTTAAGAGATTTGACTAAAATCACCTCTTAAAATGTCTCAGCATAGATCCTATGGTTGACACTTTCTTTCCTGATAATAAATCACCTATAAATAATGTCTTCTTGATCCTTGTTGATCAAATTTCTCAACGTTGTATCCTTTTCTCTATCCTTTTTTTTGCTCTAATTGATTCTATAATTCACTCTCTCTTCATAACTTCTAAGTCATCTTGAATGCTCTATCTATGCATGCAAACTATCCTCTATGCTCCTTCAACTCTCATTCATTGACCATTCATCCATAAAGAGTTTAGGGCTTCATCCTCCTTAAGAAGACTTTGGTGGCTTAGGGTTAGGTATGAATCTACGCCTGAGATTCATCCATTTTGCTTCTTAATCCTTCCCTTTTTCTGATTGGTTGCATGTAATTGCATAGGGAATCCAATTATAGATTCGTCCTTATCTCCAAAATATCATAATTTACCTTTAAGTCAGCTCAAAAATGATTTACATAATTTTTTGTGCCATTATAAACAAATATGTCAACACTATGTCACTCAGCATATGAAGCCTCTAATACTTTGCATGCACTGATCTTTATACTATGACTCAACACCTACATTTCTTGGCATCCATTGTTTACTCTACTCTTGAATCACTCGCCATGGTCTATCTACTCTGCACTTGAGTGACTCAGCACTTGAGTGGCTTGGTACTCATTTTATCTTAGCATGGTCTAATATTTACATGTTGTGCTCAGCATGTATTACTAGTTTGACATGAACTAAGTAAATGGCTTAAGTGTTTTGACACTCACATGTCAAAACCAATCTAAGATCAACAGATGCCAACTACACTTTTGTACAAGCTGCTACACCAAGGGTGAGATGGTTGAGATGCTTAGATTATGAAATAAATGTTGATGAGGCCTCTACAACTATAACACCTTTACTTGTAGAAAAGGTAGATAAAAGTGCAAAGGTATTTGGAAATTATGAAATGGTAAAATCCAAAATCACTATGGAACTCAAGACTACCTCTACCATGAAGAAAAAGGAGAAGATAGTAAAGAAATTGAAAGCTATGTTTGGAGAGGGTGTCGAGCAAAAGGAAGAAGAGGATGAAGAGGAAGATGACACTCAAACACAAGCACCTCTTGGATTAACTTAGGGTATGGATGAAGATTAGCCAAAAGAAGAGGAGACTAAAGTAGGTAAATGTGCTGAGGAAGAAGAAGCCAAGGAATCACCTACACCCATTGATGCAAAGAAGAGGAAGGCCAAGGCACAACCTATGGAAAGGGCTAAGAAAAATATAAAACCAAGCCAAGCCAAGCCTACTACACCTACTACAAGAGCCAATACACATGCAATAGCTCAAAAGGCTAAGGAAAATACCAAAGCAACAGAACAAGGAGTTCAAGTGTAGAAAAGGCCTAGAAGGAAGTATGCAACACAAGTAGAATTTGATGAGGAGAAAACAAATTGAGATGAAAACAACCAATTTAAGGTGGTGAGTCACAATCCTTTGTTAGATCTTGAAATTTATGTGAAAATGTTAAGAATAGTGCAAACTTAATCAGGATTTAGTCATGTTGATTTTGACAATCTTGGTAAAGTGGAGAAGAATCAAGTGGAGGAAGCCATATATACCATGATGGCAAAATTCAAGACAACTCCACTAGATATTGCCAACTCAATGCCTAAAAGCCTATATGACTAAGTTGAGCATAAATGGCACTATTGTCTAAATTTGGAAAGATAAAAAAGAGAGACATCACTGGCACAAGTAATTCCTAAACTCACTAAGGCACAGATTACTAAGGTTGTGAAGAAATATGTAGTTAGGTTTACACCTAAATACAAAGCCTTTAGTATTTTACAAAACAATATTGAGGATGTCGTCAAGAAGTCCACACAGATGTAGAAACTTACTTATGGGTTGACTACAGTGAAGAAACATAACCAAAACCCATTGAAGTAAAGGATGATGAAGAGGTTGATAACAATGATAACACAATTGAGAGAGAAATAGACATACAAATAAATGATAAGGTAATAGCTAAGGAAGAGTATCAGGAAGAACAGAGTGTGCAAGATACACAATTGTTGAGTGTCAGCCTTCAACATGTAACAAGTGAAAACACTAAAACAATAATTGTTAAAGATGTTTCTAATATCACAACTTAGAACATCAATCCCCTTATAGAGGATGATTTGAAGAAGATATTAGATCAGTCTACACTGTAGGCCAAACTTTATGATAATCCTGTACTGGTCAGTGTGGATGAACTATAGAAGACAGTGACTGATACTGAAAGGGAAAAGGTGAATCCACAAAAACCACCTTCTATCATCCCTCAATTCATTAATGTAAAACCTTTGTTCAAGATACTAGAACCCACATTTGAAAAGATTAATACTATTAAGAATGATATAGTGGAAGTACAAACCACTACTGAAGAACAATAAGAAATAGGTCAGATAGAATCATCTGCACTTGTAGCACAAGATCAAGGTGCAAGTCAAGTCATTGTGACAAAATAGGGCAAGCATAAAGAGAGTGAGATGACACAACAACTGAAGGAGCAAACTGCTACCAAGCCCTGGTAACCTTACCAGTATCTAGCACTCCATCAAGTCATACTCTTCAGAAGATGAGCATAGATGCAATGCCATTGCAGATCTTAGTGTCGAGCCCAAGTTCATCAAAGGTAGAAGAAGTGATCCAATATGGAGATGTGAGCCTTGATGAAGAAATCATTTTTCCCAAGTATGATTATGATACAATGACCATAAACAAATGAGCATACTACAGTAGGCCCTAGCAAGAAAGAAGCATCAAGAATTGCTTAGAAGGGAGCACAGGAAGAAGCACGCACTACAGGATATCAAAGACATCTTTTTAGATGCATTTAGTCTATCAAATCCTAATGAAACCAAGCCACTCATAGAACAACTAACAAATATAGTGAAAAAGGTCAGTGATGCTAACTTAGATACAAATGCAAAATTACTTGAATGGTTAGAAAGGAAGTTTCAAAGAAAATTCAATGAGAAAATATCAAGTGATATAGCACTAACACAAGTTGCATTGACAACTAAGGTTGAGGATGTGAAGAAGGTACTTGAGAACATCTTCTAATTGTACACTAAATTATGTAATCCAACACTCTTCACCCAAGAGACCAGAAGTCACATCTTGAGCTTGGAAAGCTAAATTACTTCATTAGGTGCCAAATTACCTATGAATCTAGCTTAGAGTGAGAAGCATTTTAGGATATTGCTTCAAACCCAGAGTCAGTTAGTTTTATTGACAGTAGATGAGGCCAATATAAGGGCCAAACTAAATAGCATCTAGGTCACTCTCAACCCTCGTATGGAAATTTTGCACAAGGAACTAGGCTATGCTAAAACCATAATGAAGAAAGACCCAAATCTTTGTACACTAGATGGTCTAGTTCACCTTGCTATCAAGCTAGCTATCCAAATAAAGTCTTTGGATGTAGCATGTGAGAACTGGGATGCAACTCTCAAGATAATATTAGATGTCCATAAATTTTTTCTGGACAAACACACTATAAGTGTATAACCCATTGACATAAGTCTCAAAAAGTGGGAGAAATATTTTGTGGGAGAATAAGAGAATGGAGGAGATATAAAGATATTGAGAAATGGGGGAGAGTAAGAAAAAGGGGAGAAGCATCAAAATACAAGAAGTATTAGATGAAAGAGTATCAACAAAAAACTAGCATGAAGTCAAAGTATATTAGTTGAGACACATTTACTTAGTAGGAGTACAAGAATTTTGGATATAAAATAGACTTATCAACTTAGGGGGGGTTATCAAATTTTGAGGTATACAAGTAATTACAAAATTTTCACATTTTGAAATTTTGTATATAAGTTGAGTTAAGATATGTTATGCTCGTAAGGATAAGGACATACATGCATACTCAAGTTTTTTGACACTCATGTCAAAAGGGGAGATTGTTGATCTCAGATTGGTTTTGACAAGTGAGCATCAACACACTTAATTTATTTACTTAATTCATGATGAACAAGTAGTACATATCAAGCACAACATGTATATAATAGAGCATGTTGAGTTCATAGTGGGTGCCAAGCCACTCATGGGCCGAGTCACTCAACTGTTGAGTAGATAGTGTATGCTGAGTGACACAGGAGCTGAGTAAAGAATGGATGCTAATCAATACATATATCGAGTCATAGTAGAAAGATTAGTGTATTTCAAGAATCAAAGACTTCAGATGCCAAGTAAGATAGTTTTGACATATGTTTTTGTAAAGGCACAAACAACTATGTAAAACATTTTTAAGCCAACTTTAAGGTGAATTACATTTTTTTGGAGATAAGGATGAATCTCCAGTTGGATTCCCTATGCAATCACCAAGGTCTTCTTAAGGAGGTCAAACCCTAAACTCTCTAGCATGTGTGTAAGGAGTTGAAGGAGCTAAGAGAGAATTTTGTATGTGCAAACAAAGCATTCATGGTGGCTTAAGAGTAATGAAGTGAGATTGCATTGCAGAATCAGTTAGAGCATAACAGAGGAAAGAGAAGAGTATGCAACAAAGAGACACTTGATCAAGAAGGATCAAGAAGAAATTAGTTTAGAGGTGATATGTCATTAGGCAAGTAAGTGCTAACCATAGGATGAAAGCTAAGACATTCTAACAGGTGATTTCAGTCAAAATCTCTTAACAGAGTAGTCCTAATAGGTTGTATGAAAGCCTCTAAGAAGGTGCTTACTTGATTGTGAGTTAAAGTGCTTTAGCAAAGAACACTTCTAATAGGGTGTTGAAATCATTTAACAGGGTGAGACCTAATAGTCTTTGTATGCCTTTAACAGGGAAGACCTTTCATAGGGTAGATCATGTTTCATGGTCAAAACATTACAATCTTCATTAGATACACTTTATTACTATAGTAGTGAAGATTTGTGGGAGTCATCACCACCCCAATTTTACCTTCTCATTGGAGGGTTTATGGGTAATCATATCTAGTGTCATATGTGTGTGAATTTTTACTTGATTATATGTTTTAGATGTACATCCTTTACATGTTATTTCAGTCTACTCATTGAATGTATGAGATAGATGTGTGGTGAATGTTTTATGGGTCCAAGTTTAAACTACTGATTCACCCCCCCACTCGCCTCAAAATTTTACCTTTCGTATTGTAATTCCAACACTTATCCCTATGAAAATATTACAATGACACGACCAAGTGCCACCATATTAGGAGATTTAGAGAAGACCAATTATAGTCTTTACCTTGTTAAAGGTAGCCTATTTAAAAGGACTTAAGACATAAACAAATGCATCACCTTGCTAGGGGATTTAGTACAAAGGACTTGTCAAAGTCCACCCTCAATAGGATTTTTTATTGTAATAATTGAGAGAACAATGAAAGGCTTGATCTATGAGAAGTAGCTACATACCTTATATTGATATAGATTATTGGCGTACTCACCAACTCATTCGCAACTTTCTCTACATTTCCTCAACCTTGCAACTTAGACTTTGTGTCTTCTTTGCTTAGCTCATGTTGCCTTCAACACTCATACACTCTTGTGTGTTTTGGTTCACTCACTATGATAAACATACTTCACTTGCATCTTCTTTCTTCATCTTTCTATTTTCTCCTTTCTTCTAGTGATTGCAATAAGCTTGCCTCAATTCCAACTTTTCAACATGCAACCATCAACTTGTTCATTGAAAACCAATGAATATATACTTTCCAGATACAAACCCTAGTTCATGAATTCAAAATCTGAATTCAACTGTCTCCATGTTCTATTTACTCTGTTTGTGTTGCATCTATAGGTAATGAGTACTAGGTGTACTTTCCACTAGTGGAAACTTAGTGGTTTTATATGACTCCCTGCTTGCTTTGCTAAGAGGAATTCAAATTCAAAATTTCTAACCTATCTTCTCTTTAGAGGATGTTGTGACAACTCCACCATATTTTAAGGTGTCAAATCATCCTTACCAACTCAAGGATGTATCTAGTCACGAGTATCCTATTTTTGTATACTAGTCATGAAGACTTCCCTTCAACCTATATGCATCATTGTTGATCTTCTTAGCTTATCTGTCTATATTGACTCCTTGCATATTGCAATCTTGTACTTAACCTACCTTGTCTTCATAGATTGTAAAAATCATTTCTTTTCAGCACTTTCTCTCACACCTTTCTCCAATCTTATCTACCTGTAAGTGGGATGAGCTCATGTTCTTTCCTTGTTTCATTAGTTCCCTTTTGTTCTTTGGTATGTACTTTGATCATGTGTTGGCATCAATGACAACACATACTCTTGCCTATTTCTTCGATAACCTCCACCAGTCTCGTACTTGAATCCTTTTAGTCAGTTATGCGAACAAAAGACTGAAAAAATTGTATTCTAAAACATCTCTTATTTTTCTCAACATCTGATATTTCTAAAATCTTCTTATTATGTTAAAATTGTAATACATTTTTCTTAATAAAAATTAAGGTAGTTGAAATGAGGTTTTTATAGTTATTTATTTAGTTTCCAAAAAGTTGTTTTGAAATTTAAGATTATATAAACAAAAGCTCAAGATAGTTTGAATGATTATTTTGACTAATAATATATTTTGAATCTACATTTCTAGTGATCTAATAGTAGTTGGAAAAATATTTTTATTAATTTTTATATCACAAATGACAAATTATTTCTATAATTCATGTTCATAAAATGTATTGCTTTCAATGACTAGAAAACTACTAAATTTCCTAAAATAGTTTGAGACTTGTCTTACACTATGGTAAACTAGTTATATGCACTAAAAAATTCAAAGATTAGGTGGGAGTGGGAGAAGGCATACTAAAAAGATTCACACAAAAGATTAAAAAAACCAAATCATCTAAAAGAACCATTATCTAATAGAGAAAAATTCAAGATCACTGCTTTTAATATCTAATAGAAATGAATGTAAATGAAACCAACCATGTACAACACTTATGAAGACAAAGAAATGAAGGAAAATGATATTGATGCAAAACAATTATGCATAGTTGAAACCAAAAAATGCAATGCATTAAGTCTGGAAAATTGTATGTATAAATCTAATGAGTTTAAGAAATCAATTTAGACAAAATTGCTACAACTAGATTTGCAAATAGTTGCTTACTAAAGTCCATTTCTCAAACTCTCTAGTTTGTATAGAATAATATGAATGAAGTTGTATATTGTTTTTGATGAATAGAATAACAAACCATTAAATATATTTTTTTTTATCATTATCTAAAAGTTTAGTTTTCAATTTCCATCAAGTTAATATAAGCATGACCTCACAATTTCCAAACACGAGTATTTGAAAATCTATTTCAAATATGTCAAAACTCTACATGGAAATATATACAATGCATAATTTAAATTATATAAGTTATAATTCAAAACAAGGATGAATGACAATTTTATCGTCTACATAAAATATGAAAGGTCTTAGACATCAATTTATTTGAAGGACATCAAGAAGAATCATTGTTATTATAATGTCCCCTCTATTAGGGTTATCTTGGGAGAAGTAATACATACAAAATAATGTTAGAACTTCAATAATAATAAATCTACTAACTACACTATTCTACCCTCTATCTTAAACCCCAACCTTAAAGGCATTTCCAAATTAGGTTTCCTAACCCTTAGTTATTCCACCATCTTCTTTGAAGTGCAACCCTTAAGATTCTTCTTAGACAGGACACCCTCTATCTAAACCCAATCACATATGTACATATTGACATTATCAAAATATTTTGGCTCATGGAGTTTTTCTATTAATCCTAGTCATGGTGGTCACATGGAGACCTTAATGCCTCACATACCCCATGATAGAAATTCCCTTAATCTCCATGGTGTCATTCCAATGGATTGACACAATATTATTTATTTCTCATCTAGCCAGTCATACATGGTTACTCATCTCTCACACTAGCACGATAGTTATTCATAAGAGGATCTCACTTCTTGCACTAACACTATAAGATTCCATTTGTTACTCATTTAACCATTCATATAGAAACAACCTCATACTCTACACTAGCACGCAACCATTCATATAGAGATGAGTACAATCCCTACACTGACACTATGTAAGTTTTAATCAATTTGATTAGATACATGGAAGATTATATTAGTAGCTTGCAATATACCCATTAATTCTTATATTTAAGAAATTAATTTATTTTCAAACAAATATCTTACAAGATATAAAATATTTTTCTTTGAACTAAATAACTTTTCAATATTCATAATATAAAAACTTAACATTTTTTTGGTAAATTTTCACGTATATATGAATGTCTATATATAACTAACAAGGGGTGCAAGCGCCGAAGTTCATGCCTTTACTTTGGTGGGTTTTGGGGTAAGAGTTAAGTCAAGTTGTACATTTAGTGAACTTGAAATAGAATGTTAGATTCCATGGAGGGATTTCAATTTGTGATGATCGACCACTTCAAATGTTCTTTAATAATTTTTGAGAAACAAAATTGAGCCATGTACATAGTAAGAAAGCATGGCATCCAATAAGATCACAAATTGTTGGTAAACTTGGATATGTAAAACATTTCTAATAAATTCAAATGAATATGAATAAGTATCACAATAAAATTCTAAAAGCAAGATATTGTGCATCCAATAAGATTAGAAATTATTGGCATGAAACTTGGATATGCAAGACACCTCTATCTTGAAAGATAGTGTGCTACATTTTCATCACTATCTAAACTAACCATTAATCTTTTTAAAAGAAAAGAAAAATTAAACACATTGATAGATATGTGATTCAATCTTTATCAATAGAAAATATATGAACTCGAAGTGGAAGTCATGTTTTTTATTGAACCAAATCAAGATAGGGTTTAATTTATTTAAATCAATACTTAATATTGTAAGTTCTTAATATTAATCATCAACACTCAATTGTAAGGAAAGTATGTAGTAATAATCAAATAATAGGCTTTTGTGCTAGATCTAATAGTTGAGCATTGGCATCATGATATTGGAGAGGAAGCTTTGCTATTACTATAGAAGCCAACCATTGTAGAAATGCCAATAATTGAAACATATTTGATTCAGGAGCATCTTGCATGGGAAAATTATTCGAAAAAAAAAAGTTGAAAAAAAAAAAAAAAATTGTGGAGGAGAGAGAAACTGACAAAAATTAGAGGAGAAATAAAATTTTAAAAAATTGAAAATAGGAAAAATGGAGAAAAGAGAAATTTCTATTTTCGAGGTGCATAGGTGGCATAATAGAAAAAAATAAATAAATAATTATATATATATATATATATATATAATAAATGGTTGTCATTCCATTTATCGAGGTGTGTGGGTAGAATTCTAGAAAGTTATGAAAATTGTAGAAAGTTGTGGATACTGTAGAAGGTTATGGAAGTTGTAGAAGGTTGTGGAGGAATTCTAGAAGGTTGTGGATAAGTTATGCATTGAGTGGTAAGTGCCTATTTAAGCAAGGCATATGAGCATTTCTAATCAAGCTCAAGGGGAAGCTCGAGGAGTAGAAGCTCGAGGAGTGGAAGCTCGAGAAGGAGAAGCTCGAGAAGGAGTAGCTTGGAAAGGTGAAAGTTGTGGAAGGTGAAGCTTGGAAAGCTTGGAAGGCTTCAAGGTTTGAAAGAGAAGGAAGAAGTGAAGAGTGAGTGTTCCTGAGTCTATGGACAGAGCGCCGAATGTGAGGCAGTTTACACTTGGACCTTGGATTAAGTTTGTGAGAAGAGCTAGTGATTGCGGTTTAGAAACAAGGAGGTTTCTTGGTGGCTTGTGAGCACAAGTTGAGATCTCAGAGGTTTATACCAGAGTGTGGATTTGGACTAGCTTGGGTTTGGATTAGATCTTGAGAGATTTTGCAAAAATGTTATTGTAATTACTATTGGATTTTCAAGTTTAATAAAATTTCTTGGGAAGCATTTTATCTCTCTTTGTCTTCTTGGTTGTGAGTTGGTAAGGGTGGAGTGGTCCTTCGTCAGTGGTATCAGTGTGTACCTTCATCAAGTGGTATCAGAGCCGTACCTACGTTAGTGGTATCAAAGCAGGAGTTCCTGAGTGTACAAGCAGATCGCCAAAGTGTGAGGCAGTTTGTACCAGGACCTTGGTTGGGTGAAGTTTATCAGAGCAGGAGTTCCTGAGTGTACAAGAAGATCATTGAAGTGTGAGGTAGTTTGTACCAGGACCTTGGTTGGGTGAAGTTTATCGGAGTGGGAGCTCTTGAGCGTGTAAACAGATCGTCGAAGCTAAGGCAGTTTGCACTAGGACCTTGGGAGGACATGCAGATTGATCGATTGATGTGAAGATGGAAGACTAAACTTGTTGAGGCATGATTATGGAGAGCTGGTGGATTGCAAATCCATTTTCCTAGACTTGTGATGTGGTTCCCGATTGTTTGTGCGAGGTGGCAGGTTGCGATCTGACTTGCAAACAATTTGGTTATCACAAGGAGCATGGGAAGGATTTGTTGTAGAGGGTTTACGAAGATCTTGGAAGATGGCTCCAAGAGGATTGGACCCTAAGATGATTGCAAAAATCCATGATATAGTGGAGAGGATTTTTTCTAAGATGTTTTCTCGGTTGGATGCTAGATTGGCTGATCAAGCTAAGAAGGTCAAGGTGGAAGAGGATGGTTTTGCTAATTAGTTTGTGGAGCCTGATGCAAAACCTATAGAGAAAATAGAGGTTGTTGATGAAGATATTCCTAACCTTGTTGATGTTGGGACAGAGGTTGGTTTTCATGATCAGTTGGTTGAGTCTGACATGGAGATTGTGGAGCATTCGATCATGGATGATCTAGTTTTTGGAGGTGAGTTATGTATTGCAGAGCATCTTGTTGTGAGTAGTGAGGTTTCTGGTGTTGAGAGTTTGGCATGTATTGATGGAGATCTACATGTTGGTGCTGATATGGAGTTTGTTGTTGTTGATGCGAGGTTTGTTGCTATGGGTGTGAATTCACTAGTTGCTGATGTGAATGAGGGTTTGTTGATGAATAATTATGTTCAATTTGTTTCTGGGAGTGAGCACGCTGATTGGATGGTTGAGATTCTGGTGTTTGATAAAGTAATGCAGATGTGGAAGATTTGCATGGTGGTTTTGTTGTCCCTGTTGAGGTGGAAGCCTTTGGTGAAGATGAAGATGGTGGTAGATCTTTCTTTTGGCATCAAAGTGTGGGACACACTTTTCTATCTACCAGGGGAGTCTGATGCAGGAGCATCTTGCATGGGAAAATTATTGGAAAAAAAAAAAAATTTGTGGAGGAGAGAGAAAGTGACGAAAATTAGAGGAGAAAAAAAAAATTTGAAAATAGGAAAAATGGAGAAAAGAGGAATTTTTATTTTCGAGGTGCATAGGTGGCATAATAGAAAAAAAAAAAATATATATATATATATATATATATATAATAAATGGTTGTCATTCCATTTATCAAGGTGTGTGGGTAGAATTCTAGAAAGTTATGAATATTGTAGAAAGTTGTGGATACTGTAGAAGGTTATGGAAGTTATAGAAGGTTGTGGAGGAATTCTAGAAGGTTGTGGATAAGTCGTGCATTGAGTGGTAAGTGCCTATTTAAGCAAGGCATATGAGCATTTCTAATCAAGCTCAAGGGGAAGCTCGAGGAGTAGAAGCTCGAGGAGTGGAAGCTTGAGAAGGAGAAGCTCGAGAAGGAGTAGCTTGGAAAGGTGAAAGTTGTGGAAGGTGAAGCTTGGAAAGCTTGGAAGGCTTCAAGGTGTGAAAGAGAAGGAAGAAGTGAAGAGTGAGTTTTCCTGAGTCTGTGGACAGAGCGCCGAATGTGAGGCAGTTTACAGCAGGATTGTGATGGAGTTGTGAGTGTAGACAGAGTGCCGAATGTGAGGCGGTTTACACTTGGATCTTGGATTAAGTTTGTGAGAAGAGCTAGTGACTGCGGTTTAGAAACAAGGAGGTTGCTTGGTGGCTTGCGAGCACAAGTTGAGATCTCAGAGGTTTCTACCAGAGTGTGGATCTGGACTAGCTTGGGTTTGGATTAGATCTTGAGAGATCTTGCAAAAATGTTATTGTAATTACTATTGGATTTTCAAGTTTAATAAAATTTCTTGGGAAGCATTTTATCTCTCTTTGTCTTCTTGGTTATGAGTTGGTAAGGGTGGAGTGGTCCTTCGTCAGTGGTATCAGTGCGTACCTTCATCAAGTGGTATCAGAGCCATATCTTCATCAATATTAAAAAGAATTATAAAAGATTATAAATTAAATATTACTTTGACTAAAATATTTTAAATTAAAACTTAATTACTCAATGAAATTGACATCACAAAAAATTAATAAATATAAAATTGTAACTAGTATAACTAACTATTAAAAATATAGAAAATAAAGTTAGAATATGTATGTGTGAATGAATAACAATGTTATTTGTATTTGACAAATATTTTAAATCAATTTTTTTTATTATCAATTTAAAAAATAATTAAATCTAATATTTGTTAAATTTTGATAGAGAGCCAATTTATCATATCTTACATTTATTTATATAACATAAAGACATTATTTATTAAATTAAAAAATCAAATTCTAATAATTATAATTTAAAGATTAGTTTTAAATTTTAAATTCATTGTTTGAATATCTTTATTTATATTTTAAAAATTTAAATGTTGAATTGTTTGATTATTAGCAAATATTCATATAGATAGATTACAAAGAAACATAAAGATATACTATTTACTTAATAAAATAAAATAATTATTATAATAATAATTATACTTTTTTTAAAGATAAGTTTAAAATTTTTAATTTATTGTTCGAACAACTTTATTTATATTTTAAAATTTTTAATGTTGAATTGTTAGCAAATATTCAAAGAGATAGATTGCAAATGAAACCATTGAATACTAAAAAAAAATTATAAAAAAGATTAGTTTCCAATCAACTATCCTTACAATTCTCCTATAGAGAATATACAATAAATTGATTCTTACAAATTTTATTATAGCTTGACATATATCTATACGTTATCTCATTTTGACAAATGTTTTGAAAACTTGCTTTCCACTTGTCAATTACATTCCCTTCGACTTTAGAATGATTTGTTTGATGCATTTTGTTGGATAGTCCACGTGCATCATAATTTTAATATCATACACGTCTTAGAACATGCAAACCCATGTGTACATCGGTGTTAACATATTGGGATAGCACAATTTATAATTTTAGACTTGCATTGCATTCAAATCTTTAAAGAAAGTTCCACTTTATTTTGAATTTGTATCTAAGTAGAATGATTTTTAAGACCTATTAACATTTTGGACATGAATTCATCTTCCTAATTAGTTTTCTTCTCCTCTATATATTGCGTTCATTTCTTTCCTACTCTTTTTAAATAGCTTAGACTCCTAATAACTATTCATTTCCCTTGTATATTTTTTCATGATGATGAATCAAACTCTCTTTTACCCTTTTCAACTACCCTGGTTGATGAGGCCAATTATTGCCTCTATTTTATGTTAATCTTAATACTCTATTTTTAATTTTGCCAAGACATTTGTGAACATATAACTAATTGAATTTATGATAAAGTCCAGATAGAATCATTAAACCATGGGTAGCTAGTTATGTCATGTTTTGCCAATATTATACATATAATGTACTATTTCATATAACCATCAAAATGTATGTTCTAATGTTTGGATTTAATTTGATTGTGCTTATTTGTGTAAATATTTCTGCATTGCAACTAAATTTTTAGGGAAGAAACTGGAGAATGGCCAACAACATTCAAGAAGGAGTGTCAAGGCCAGTTCTAATGGAAGAATCATAGTGGCATTAGGAGACATGGTTGCTACAAAGGAGGAGCTATTATTCTAAGAATACAGGAAATAAATGTTGCTATATTTCCTCCGCGTTTACCATTGTGTTCAATTGGTTACCCAAACTTTATTGCTTATACCACAAGCTATTATATTTCCTTCTTCTTCTCTAGCGGATTTGTAGTTAGTTTGTTTTCTTTCCTATTTTAGAATAAGTGTTGATCCTTTATTTATAGGGATGGGATCAATAGTTTTGGAGGCTGAGAAACGTTTATGGAAAAATATTTTTGACTCTTGTAGTGAGTTATTTTATAGTTTTATGTATTGTTCTTATGTAAGGAGTTTTTGAAATATAATGAAGTAATTCTTGTTTTACATTTTGTGTTAGTAGATTAGCAGAAGCCGACCAAGGGGGCCCACTTGGGAGGTGGATTAAGTTAGACTAATGTAGATTTACTTCCAGCATTTCTAGTATTTTAAATAGAAGTTATAAGTTTCTTCTTGCAACATTGTACTTTGTGAATGTTCCTATAGCATTTGCAAGAGCAATTATAGTGGACAGTCTGAGTTGAAATATAGGTTAGCATAGAGTTGTATTTCCAGCATTCATTTTAGAAAAGAGTTAAGTGTGTTACTTGCCTGTAGCATTAGTGTAGGTTTTTTATATGCATTTTACTTTCTTATACCATAAGCAAAATGACTCCTTAAGAAACCTAGTGCACATACCATGTCGACCATTTCAAGTATACGTCCCTAGGTTGACAGATTAAATGCACCTCATGGTGGGAGAAGTAATCCTTAGATTGAATAAAATATTCCTAAGTAAGGCCTTGGGCATGATTATCATATACCTATTGTGAGGTGGACCATTTTTTGGCACCATTGCCAATGATGGTGTCAAGCTAGGAACATGTTTTTGGGTCATAATTTTTATTTTTAGTTAAGCTTTTAGAGATTTTCAATCCTAAAAGTTGCTTCATAAGTGTGAAGAATTCAATTGCATGCATCGAAGAGGAAGACAATGAGATGAATATGGTAGATTTCTTCCTCGAGAATCTATTAATTTGAACGACAAAATTGAAGAAGTTGAGTTGCTTTCTGAGGACGCAAGCCTTGAGTTTCCTGTAGTATCTTCTTCTAATGTAGAATCTTTGGATATAAATAGTCTTCAACCTTTTGCCAAAATATTGGCCAGCTTTCTTAATAGTCCTAGTCCAAATCCACCTGTTGTTAACAATCTTGTAGCCAATGCTCCTTTTCAGTAGCAACCCCATAATCAAATACCTCCAGTAATGGCACACCCTACTTTTCCATTTCCTCTCCCAAGCCTCATAACCAATGCTAATCTCAAAAATATACCCGTAGCTGCTCTTCCAAAGTTTTATGACCTTGTAACTAAGGATCCTAAAACTTTCTTGTTCGAGTTTGACATACTCTATCATAGCTTTGACTATAACACTGATGCCCACAAGCTCAAGTTGTTTCCAGCAACACTAAAAGAATTATCCTTATGATGGTTCATGGGCTTAGGAGCCAATGCAGGAGGTACCTAGTGTATATGAGCAATATGTTAGCAAGAAATACTAATCTATTAAAAAACAAAAGCATTAACTAGCATAAAAACCATAACATATATGAGAGACAAAGTGAAACCCTCAAATGAGAATATGAGCCATGGAATGGCTCTCCCAATGAGGATGGTCACTTGATTTAGGGATGAGTCTATTTGATAGGATTTGGGATGTATGCTCAAACTTCAAACTAGCTTCAATGGAGATTTTTGGGATTTTTGGTGTGGATGCATGCAAAAGTATGAATTTGGCTTCAAAATGGCATTATAACTTTACTTGATGGATTGTGATTGAAAAGGCTTGGGAGGGGATCCAATTTATAGGCTAAGAGCTTGAGGGATGGAGGGCTAAGATGGAAGGAAAGATGAAAGCTTAAGGAGGGCTAGGATGCACTCAAAAGGGAGCACATGGATTGTGCTTGTTTAGCACCAATCAGGGAGTGACACATGTCACAAGGTGAGTGGATGGAGGAAAGGGGAAGGATGAGTCAACAAAGGAGGCTCAAAGGATAATATCTTCATAAAGACCCTTCATTATGGCTTGTAAGATCTTGTAAGAGTCTTTATGGCTTTTGTAAGAGCATTCATTGTTGGGTGGTTGGGATATTTTGGAGGGAGTTGAGATTGTTGACTTTCCTTGGCTTAGGAAAGTCTTAAGCTTGCTTAGGGAATGTGACAACATTAGGGGGTGGATTAGGCTTGGGTTTAGGAGTAGATTAGGGATGTTAGAGATTTGCAAGCGGATGGCATTCATGAGGGTGGGTGAGTTAGTGGCTAAGCTTGGTTAGTATGGGTGGATGGGGTGGATTAGGCTAAAAACGGGGTTTAGGGATAAGTTAAGGGTTATTAGATTTGAGGGTTTTATTTATCAAATAGGTTTATTTAATAAATGGGGATTTTGGATTTAGATAGAAGAATAGGATTTAATTGATAAATAATAGGTTATTTGATTTATCAATTAGGACTATAGATGATTAATTAAATTAATCAGCTAGGGATGGAAAAGGATTAATTAAATAAGAATTTAATTAATGATGCCTTTAGAGATAACTAAATAGGATTACCAAAGCGGTGTAATCAAATTTAGGTGTCTACATTTTGCCCCTCTTTGACATAGTGTTGAGACAACACTATTTCAAAGAAGTTTGAATGAAGACGACACGAGGAAGATGTTTTAGCAACAAGGTTGCCCCAGTCTCGGATAAGAAGAGGAGAGACTAGACTTAGATGATGCCCCCTCAAGAAGGTGGCGAAGAGAGAAATGAGGCTCGATGGCTTTTTGAAAAGTACAAGAATCTGAGATGAGCAAGGAGACTCAGATTGGCTAAGAGAAGAGGCTAAATTAGCTCAAACTCTCACTATGGGAGGATGATAAAGGGAAATCAGGGGCACAAGAGTAAAGCAAGCTTAAGACTTTCTAGGATTGAGGGGAGGGGGGATGAGCGGAGCGCTATAAAATGGATCCATGGTAGGGAGATGGATGATGGGATGATAGAGCTGATGCAACAGGATTTCAAAGAGTCTGATTGGCAGAAGATGGGTTTTGAGGATCCCTAGGACTAGGATTGTGGATCTCGAAAGATGAGGCTTGGTGGATTGATTGGATTGGTGGATCCCTAAGACTAGGATTTTAGATCCCTAAAGCTAAGAGTGATGATTGATTCAAAGAGATACGGTTGCACAAGTTGGGGTAGGAGAGATGGATGCTGGATATGGATGGGGGATAATGGATAGGAAGGGATTCCATTGAAGCTTTTTTGAGTGGGGGGATACTTCAAAGAGAAGTACCACCATGTAGTTGAGCACTAGATTTGCTATAGGACGGTTGGTTAATTGCCAAGGTTACCAAGAACATCAAGGCCTTTTCAACAACCGTCCAGAGGATTGACAAACTGACTCAAAAAAAACACACAAGGGTTGCCCCAGCATCACACAGGAATCCTTGAGGAAGCAGCGTGGAAACAACACTAGAGAACCCACAAGCAGAAAAGAAAAATAAACGAAAGACCTGATCAAGACCTTATTCTCTAATTGCCCCATTCGTAGCATACCATGATATGGAATATCGTGGCAACCTTGAGGAGGGAACAAGGAGATTGCTTGGAAAAGATACTTCAAGACCCAAAAGGGAAGATCCCAAATCGAAAGAAAATGAAAATCCAAAAGAGAGCCATTTGCCAACGAGATGGGTAGGACAAGGTACTAACGGACTAAGATTAGACATGAGGAAAGCTATATCCTGCAAGGACCTATCGAAGAGCACCTAAGCTGGTGGATTTGGATGAGTGATGTGTCTGGCAAGCTGAACTAAGAAGGACAACACTTTGGTGACAAGAGATCTAGCTAAAGGATGCATTGGAATAGCTAACCAAGGGTTGTGTGATGTGTGCAAGATGCTGATCAAGGATGAACTAACACGAACGCTAGATAGATACGATGGTACTAAGCTAAAGAGGATGTACAAGCTAACAGACCAAGATATTTACAAGCTGAAGCTGACTAAGATATTTACAAGCTGAAGCTGACCAAGATAGTTACAAGTAGGCAAAAGCTCAAGATGATAGGATAGCGGGATGGTTCGATGCTGTACAAGATGCGAAAGCTAAGGATGGGGTGATAGAAAAAGATATGGATTTGGGGAGGATGCATCCCAATGATGATGAGAGATTTTGTGACCAAGGATAGCTAGAGGAGTAGGATGAGATGGCTGGATAGGATGGTAGATAGCTAGGATTATGATGGATATAAAGAGATGACATTGGGTTTGCATGAGGATAGCCTAGAGCTTTATACCAATGATAAGGGGGGATGGACAAGACAAGATCTCCAAGGAATACAATGCCCCTAGTTAGAAGATGACATGTAGAAGGAGGCCTTTACAATGGATGTGATAGGATTGAAGCTAGGATGGAAAAATCTGAAGGGGTTAGGGAGATGGATGATAGCTATGATGGTTGGCTGAAGCTGCAAGAGATAAGTGGATGGTGGTAGATAAAAGGTGGAGGATGAAAGATAGGTGGATAAATTGGAAGATGTAGTTGGATGTCAAGAGATGACCAAAAGCATGAGGGTGATAGGCTAAGCTGGGGATGGCGGAATTACGCATGACGCTTGTTTGCCAAGTTTTCATCATGGTACTTGTCCAAGGCGCTTGAATTGCCAAGTTTTCACCAGTGGATGCTTTATTTTTCTTTATTTTTTTGACTTTTTGACTTTGGACTTAGCTAGAATGATTTTGGCTTTCTTCAGCTATTTTTGGCTTCTTTGGGATTTTTCACTAGCTGTTGGAATGTTCAATTTTGTTGCTAGTTGTTGGTACACCGGATATGTGACTTATGCAATAGATTGGATTAGATGGGATTGATGGTAGGAGATGGAGGGATGAAAAGGCTGGAAAGGAAAGTGAGATGGGGATGCTTGTAGGATCAACATTGGCACATGTTGGGATGGGTGTAAAAAGAGCAGATGGGGAATAGATGGTAGACGGGGGCTTGATGGAGGATTTGCGAAAGTGCGCTTGGGGATGTAGGCACCCAAGATGGAGTTAGGAGATGGGGGACATGAGTCACTGGATGGGGGATTAGCAATGGTGGATGCCATTATGCATTGGGTTTCAAATTTTTTCTTTGGGATCCACATGGTTTTGGATTTTCTTTTCATAGGCGTTTGCATTATTTTGCATTCTTTGATTGGATTTTTCCTTTTTGGAGTATGTCTTTTAGAATAGACATATGATTTCCTAGGATGTGGATTTTTAGCTTTATGCATTTTGAAGTTGGCATTTACATTGCTGTGGTAAGCTTTGGGAAGATGGTTAGGAGAAGCTTTGTGAGATGGAGAGGATATGGAAGAGCATGTAGGGGGATGATGATGGACAATGTGCCCTGATATGTGCCTTTGTTGATCTTGCATAGGAACGGAGGGAATAAGATTTTTATGATGGCTGATAGGAGGGTGGAGGATGGTAGATTTTGGGACATAGGGACCCAAAATGGATTTAGCGGATGAAGGGGGATATGGTAGGTTTTTTTGGGTTGCAAAGATGGTAGAGGGGGGATGACATAAGATTTCTTGAAAGAGTGATGGGAGGCTGGGATGGTGGGCTTGGAGATAGGTTTGGTTTGGGGGTGTGGTGTACCAACACCTTTAGGGGTTGAGCCTTTGGATACATATCCAAGACCATGAAATCCTGGATTCTTTTGTGCAATAATAGGCTTTCTAATTCCTTGCTCTTGTGGTCCTAAACCTTGACCTTGATAATGCCATTGATTGAGCATTTGAACTAGCTGAGGATACTTTTTGCTTGTAGAAAATGGTGGAAGTGCTTTATCAGATGTACTGCAATGGGGAGATACTATTCTTAATTCTTCTGCTGAGAGGAGGCCACCATGGATGAATGTAAGTGAACCAAGAGGGTAGATTATAGATGGTGGGATAGCTTGGATAGGTGGTAAGATAGAAGCATGGAGTGGAGGAGATGGTAGGATAGGATCTTGGTTTGGCTGATGGGATGAAAAGATATCCTTTAGTAGAGGAGGTATGGCTTCAGGTTTTGGAGATGGAGGGGATAGTGACTGCACTATGGATGGAAGACATGGTACGATGATATCTTTGTTTATGCTTTGGGGGATGTCAACATGCTTTTGGGAAGGATCTTGATAGGATTGGTTTGGAGTGGATGGTGCGATAGGAGGTGAAGGGATGGAATCTTCAAAGGTAGTGGATGGATAGATGGGAGATTCAGTAGTGGAGATGGGTGAGTAGAAGATGGATGCATAAGGGTCATTATGGGAGATTTGGGAAATGCTTGGAGGTGATGTGGATAGGATTTGGAGGGTTTTGACAGATGGTGGGATTTTGATGCTTGTGGGAAGTGGAAGGATTTTGATCAATTTGATGGATGGTATGGAGATGATAGTTATGGGAGATGGAGATGACATTATGGATGGGGAAGCTTCATTACTGACTACTTCACATGGTTGGATTAGATGACATGGCTTATCGACTGCTGGAGGGGGCTTTTCTTGTATTTTCTCTAGGAGATTCCTTGGAGACTTGTGTGTCGGAGATGGAGGTGAATTGACAAGAATAGCTAGTGTGATGGGGTGGAAGATTGGAAGCTTGGTTGATTGGGTGATGGAGGAGAAGTTGGGATATCAGATGGCATGACTAGATAGTTTGGAATAACTCTTGGATTTTGGGGGATGGTTGGTGGAATGTTTCTAAGGCTCTCAAGATACCCTTCATAGTCAACCAGATTTTTATCATCATTGGAGTAGGAGGTGGCAGGTGCAAGGATGATACAACCAAACACATCATGATAGGATTGGTACTTCATGCTTTGACGATGAGTTTGATGGGGATGGGGTCTTGCATATGGATGAACACGAAAGCTCATGGTCGAATTTGGATTAAGCTCAAATTTTGGATTGGCTGATGAAGGATTTCCTAGGGAGAGTCAAAGCTGTATGACAGACCTAAGGAGGATTGGATGGAGATTTTTGGCTTTCCTGTGGATGGCAGACTTCAAGGGCATGCTATCAAAAAGTGAGAGTTTTGCTTTCCTATGCGCTGGATTGGTGGAGATTGTGTCAATTTAAGGATAGACTAATGATCCTATGGGCATGACACAAGATTGACCACTTGTGGATCCCAACCTTTAGCTCAAGGTGATGAGGGATACAAGTGACAAAGTTGGGTTACCCTAGACAATGCTCTGTCAGAGGGATAACCTTGGTGAGATTGGTTGATTGGTAGGATTTGATTAGATAGCAAATTCTAGTAGAGTGACAACAACTATTTAAAGGCTTAGGTGTGATTTTGGATTGGGTTTCTAGTTGGCTGGGGGGGATGATTTGGATGGACTTTGGATTTGGGATTGTTCTAAGGTAGGGAACTAGATAGATTCAGTTGCAATGGGGGAGCTTGGATGATTTTTTGATGAGGCAGTGACTACGCTAAGTATGCCTTGAGCTAGGAGATTTCTGTTTTTTTGGGATTTTGACCAAAGTTGGCAAACATTCATTCAAAAGCTATGAACAAACAAGCAGAAATTTTTTTGGAGCAAACACGTCAAACACACCAACATCCTAGGAAGCTTTCTACAAGGATAAAATTTGGTTTAGCTAAGGAGTCCTCGATATACGCAAGGTACATGAGGCTCATATCCGTAGATGAAACCAAAAAGATGTCACACAGCCGAGAGGAGCAGTAACCCACTTCTCCTCTTTCACTTCTCAAGGGTATAAAGTTCCTTGAGGCTTAGCCCGAGTGACAAAATCTTGATCCCAAGAGAGGTGTCTTTGGATTCACCTCCCAATCTTTATACTCTGCCAGAATGCTGGAGTTGAGGTCGTCCAAGGGGTGATGAAATCTCCAAGCAAGCCTCCTAAAAAGAGAAACAAAGTTTTGGATCCTAATCTTATGCACCCAAGATGGCCTCAAAAGACGACAAGGGGAGAGAAGACTTGGATGACCTTGGACTAAAAAGTAGAGTTCTTTTCCAATTGATGATTTAGATTTTGTAAGCTATGATTAAAGACACTCGTGATTATGGCATACAATGTTCATTCCAAGTTGACAGCATTGTCAACATAATGGAAATCAAGAATTTGTCAATGTAAGAAAAGCGAGCGTCATTGAGATGCATCAAAACCATGCAATGTTCATTGATTGTTAGGCATTCAAGATTGTGTTAGAGTGTTTTAAGCCCAAATTGGAAGTGTGAGATATTGCAATGGTTAATTAATCCTTGGCATTCAAGATTGGATTTGTTTTTTTAAGCATGCATTCCAAGAAAATTTGATTTTAATCCATGGCATTCAAGAGTGTGTTTTTAAGCAACATTCATTCAATAGAAAATGTGTTTAACCATTCAAGTTCATTCCATGAAAACCCTAAAAAACATGATTAGTCACCCAAAAAGTTGCTCCAACCTGCAATAAGACAAAAAAGAAATTGATTAGTCACCAAAATCTTCAAAAAAGGAAAGCTTAACTATGGGAAATTTTTTTTTAATTTTTTTTGTTGTTTTTCCTATGCGTAAAAATGCTTAAGATGGTCTAAATCCTACGGAACCACTAAAAGTCAAATTTTAAAGCAAAAGTGCAACAGTGACAGGCGAAGACGACAGTTTATCAAGCACAGACGCCAAACCGAAGAGACGCTGATCTGCGGAGACGCTAATCTGCGAAGACGACAGATTAGGTTTGCGGCACAAAAAAAATAGGATACAAGCGGAGACAACTGTCTAGGTTGGCGGCGGCAGAGATGACAGTTTAGGTTGCAGAGATGACAGAATAGCTGGCGGAGATGCTAATCTATGGAGACAACAGTTGAGAATGCGTAGATGACAGTCTAGTGGCAACGCCGACAACATAAAACCAGGCGAAGACACCAAACTGCGGAGACGTCGATTTGGTTGCACAGATGACAAAGTAGCTGGCGCAGACGACAGTTTGCAGGCACAGACGCCAAACTACGGAGACGACACTGCATGAAAAAAGCTTTAAAATGTGGATTTTTTCCAGAATTTTTTTTTTTTTGTTATTTTCTAATTTTTGAGGATATGTCTTCTTCCCAAGTGCGTTCTTTAACCTGCAAAAATAAGCAAAACACACTACAACACACTCAAACAACAATAAACATTAGATGGTTAGTTTATAAGAACAAAACATAGGGTGAAATGGATGAATGAATGACCCATAGTGGGGTCCCACCGGGCGTGCCAAAATGTATATGAGCAATATGTTAGCAAGAAATACTAATCTATTAAAAAACAAAAGCATTAACTAGCATAAAAACTATAACATATATGACAGACAAAGTGAAACCCTCAAATGAGAATATGAGCCATGGAATGGCTCTCCCAATGAGGATGGTCACTTGATTTAGGGATGAGTCCATTTGATAGGATTTGGGATGTATGCTCAAACTTCAAACTAGCTTCAATGGAGATTTTTGAGATTTTTGGTGTGGATGCATGCAAAAGTATGGATTTGGCTTCAAAATGGCATTATAACTTTACTTGATGGATTGTGATTGAAAAAGCTTGGGAGGGGATCCAATTTATAAGCTAAGGGCTTGAGGGATGGAGGGCTAAGATGGAAGGAAAGATGAAAGCTTAAGGAGGGCTAGGATGCACTCAAAAGGGAGCACATGGATTGTGCTTGTTTAGCACCAATCAGGGAGTGACACATGTCACAAGGTGAGTGGATGGAGGAAAGGGGAAGGATGAGTCAACAAAGGAGGCTCAAAGGATAATATCTTCATAAAGACCCTTCATTATGGCTTGTAAGAGCTTGTAAGAGTCTTTATGGCTTTTGTAAGAGCATTCATTGTTGGATGGTTGGGATATTTTGGAGGGAGTTGAGATTGTTGACTTTCCTTGGCTTAGGAAAGTCTTAAGCTTTCTTAAGGAATGTGACAACATTAGGGTGTGGATTAGGCTTGGGTTTAGGAGTAGATTAGGGATGTTAGAGATTTGCAAGTGGATGGCATTCATGAGGGTGGGTGAGTTAGTGGCTAAGCTTGGTTAGTATGGGTGGATGGGGTGGATTAGGCTAAAAATGGGGTTTAGGGATAAGTTAAGGGTTATTAGATTTGAGGGTTTTATTTATCAAATAGGTTTATTTAATAAATGGGGATTTTGGATTTACATAGAAGAATAGGACTTAATTGATAAATAATAGGTTATTTGATTTATCAATTAGGACTATAGATGATTAATTAAATTAATCAGCTAGGGATGGCAAAGGATTAATTAAATAAGAATTTAATTAATGATGCCTTTAGAGATAACTAAATAGGATTACCAAAGTAGTGTAATCAAATTTAGGTGT
Source organism: Cupressus sempervirens (assembly GCA_028749045.1). NCBI lineage: Eukaryota > Viridiplantae > Streptophyta > Pinopsida > Cupressales > Cupressaceae > Cupressus > Cupressus sempervirens. The sequence goes on along the minus strand of CM053792.1, from coordinate 407,707,358 downwards.
CTACACCTAGGATAAAATGAAAACTCTATTTCTAGAAAAATACAAAGATTATTGCAAGGGGAGTGATCCAAGAGGAGATGATATTTTTAGAATATCACAAAAGGAGGACGAAACATTGGAAGACTGTGTTCACATTTTTTGTACATAATGCATAAGAACCCCCAACATGTACTAGTGAAGGATTCATAGAAACTAGTCTTCTTAAGAGGAGTAAATGATAATTGTCTGGAAGCATTAGACTTGATGGCTAGTGGTGATGTATACCAATCGTCTTGGGATGACCTCAAAAAAATATGTCTCAACTATAACTCAAGGTCAACTGTGAAGAAAGGCAAAGGATACCAGTCCATAACTACTAAAAGGATTAGTCAGGCCATTTTAAAGCTTGAGATATCTAATTTACTCTCAGATTTCAAGAAAGACATCATAAATGATGTCACTATACATCTCGACACCATGACTACAAAGAAGAAGCATGCAAAAGTTGAATCACAATTGGTGGAGTACTATCCTTACTGTCGCAAACAAGAGAAAGACTACGTATGTAGTCTGATAGCCAATTTGGAGAATCAATATTTTCCAACTAAGTACATGAAGGTAGATGGGGATAATGATTAAGTGTTCTTCATTGCTCAACATTGACCATGGGCTTCAAGACAAAGTATGCCTCAAGATCCTTTACAATTTTCAAATCCTTACAATAACCAGTGGCAAAACTAAAGTTATTAGAATCCTTTTCAGTATTCCCAACCTCCTTGGAAAAACCCAAACAACCAATGGAAAAACTAAAAAAAAATCCCAGGCCTAATCAACAAAATAACCAATGGAAAAATCAATAGAATTAATGGCAACCACTACAAGGAAATTGGTAGCAAAATAACCAATGGAGGGGGCCTCCACAATGGTCTAACCAAAATCCTAGTAACCCACAACTACCACCTCCAGTCCAACAACCTACAATAATGCCACTTCCTACAACAAATAATACTAATCCTAAGCCAACCCAATTGCTCACTCAATCTCAACCAAATCCAAACAACAAGCAACAACAGTAGCAAATGTACACTACTAATACTCGATAGTGCCCTACATGTTCACTAGAGATATCTGATATCCATTTGAGATCAAGTACAACCTTGCCTACACTAGAATACCCTATTATCAAGGAAGTTGCAGACACTCCTACAACACCACTTCCAAAAGCTACATTGCCAAATACCAACTCGCCAATTGATGTACCCAATAGGACTACTAAGCATACCTCTATGAATCCTCCCTTTCCACATAGGCTAAATAAAGAGAAATCTATATCCCAAGAGGAAGAGGCATTTGATATTGTTGAGTAGCTGAAAAACATGCACATCAAAATTCCTCTATTCCAAGCTATCAAGGATGTCCCTCTTTATGGAAAGGCTATTAAGGAAGCATACTTTAAGAAGATAGGGTAGAAGAAGAAAGATCATGAAATAGTCCATGTTGTCAGGCAATTAGCTAATATCATGTTAGGGAAGGTAGTGACACCAAAGTATTCAAATCTTGGTAGTCCAATTTTTAATCTGATCATAAATGGACAAGCTATGAAAAATGATTTAGTTGATCTAGGAGTAGCAATAAATGTGATGAGTAAAGATACAATACATAGGTTACATATGGAAGGCTTAAGAACAACTCCCATAATGTTACAACTTGTTGATAGCTCAATTTTCACTCCATATGATCTCACAGAAGATATGATAATGACTTTAGATTCATGGGAATACCCTACTAATTTTCTTATCTTATCACCCAAATTAAAACTTGCTAGCTATCTTGTCATATTAGGGAGACCCTGGTTAGCCACCACTATTGCTAAAATTAGTTTTAGATCAAGTAGTATGACAATTTCAAATGGTCAAACCATAAGGAAGCTAGAACTGTATCTACCTGCCCAACCCCAACCAAACTTGGGAGAACTTATTTGGCCAGATTTAAGGGATGAAGAGGAAGAACTCAATTTTTTATCTTCGATCATGATGTTACATAGACACTCTTTTATGAAAATGTAGGAGGAAGATGATGTAGTACAGAGCATTCTTACCAATGCATCTATAGTGGCTAGAGATATTGCTGAAATTTCTATCTTAAAGCTATATACCTATAAAGACTATGATTACCTAGCAAGCCCTGAGATAATTGACCAATTACTTCCAAGTGAAGTAGCTACAAATCCAATACTAGAAGTGTCAATGATAGAATTATAACAACTACTATGGAACTTTCTCTTGGTCATAATCTCCATGTAAACAACAAGTTGTCCCTATCACAAGTGGAAGTGTTAATCAAGCTCCTTAATTAGCATGAAAAAGCCTTTGCTTAGGATTATAAGGATATGGTAGGACTATGCCCTAAAATTTGCACCCATAGGATCTACATCAATAATGGAAGCTTGCCACTATGTCAGCCTCAAAGGAGAATAAATCCAACATTGCACGAAATAGTAAAGACTGAGTTACAAAAGTTGTTGGATGTTGGATTCATCTATCCAAACTCTAATAGAAAATGGGTATCACCATTAATTATTGTACCTAAGAAATGAGGGAAGTGGAAAATATGTGTAGATTATAGAGAATTAAATAATGCCACAAAGAAGGATCACTTTCCTTTACCCTTTGTTGATCAAGTTTTGGATACTTTTGCCGGAAAGAGATACTTCTCATTTCTAGATAGATACAGTGGATACAATCAGATAAGTATTGCTCTAGAAGATCAAGTGAAAACCAAATTTACATGTCCTTGGGGTACCTATGCCTATTTTGTATTACCATTTGGCTTATGCAATGCATTAGCTACTTTCCAGAGAGTTGTAATCAACATCTTTGCTGACATATCACATGATTGCATGGAGATATACATGAATGACTTCACTACATTTGGTGTCACATTTGAGGAAGCCCTGGAAAATTTGGAGAAAGTACTAATCCTATGTGAAGAAAACAACCTGTCTCTTAATAGTGAGAAATGCTTTCTGATGATGGAGGATGAGGTGGTATTGCGACATTTTATATCTAAAGCTAGAATCTAGGTAGACCCTATGAAAGTAGAGGTAATTCTCACACTCCCTACTCCCATAAAGCAAAAAGACGTTAGATCTTTCCTAGGACATGTTGGCTATTATAGGAGTTTTATCAAAAAAATTAGTCAGATAGCTAGTCCTCTATATAATTTGCTTACCAAAGAGGCTGAATTTGCCTGGACAAAGGAATGTGATGACTCCTTCGAATAGATCAAGTCACTAATGACAACTGCACCAATACTTAGGGGTCTGGATTGGACTTTTCCCTTTCAAATTCAATTAGATGCTTCTGACTATGCCATAGGTGCAGTCCTAGGACAAAAATCTCAACATCTTGAAAATGTAATCTACTATATCAATAAGAGCCTTCATGGACCAGAGTTGAACTATACAGTGACTGAAAAAGAACTGTTAGCATTAGTTTATGCTCTAAATATATTTTGGCATTATATAACTGGTTATCCCATATTTGTTCATACTGACCATGCAGCAATTAAGTATCTCATGAACAAACTTGCCATTATAGGCAGGTTAGAAAAATGGCTACTTATTTTGCAAGAATTTGATATCACAATCATTGACAAACCTGGGAAAGCAAATGTGGTAGCTGATTATCTATCCAGAATCCACCATGATAAAGAAGATACTACTTTGATAGATGATACATTTCTAGATGAGAATTTATTTCATATTATTTTCCAAACCTCATGGTATGTAGATATAGCTAATTACATTGAAGCTAATAAAATGCCAACACATTTCTCTTACAAGGATAAGAAGCCACTTGTAGAGAAAAGCTTCCATTTCTCTCGAATTGATAACACACTATTTTACACTGGACTTGATCAAGCTATGGGGAGATGTGTATGAGAAGATGAGATATATGACATTCTACATGCATGTCATAATGAACCATGTGGGGGGTACTTTCCAACAAAGAGAACAACATTGAAGATTCTAACAAGTGGTTACTATTGGCCTACACTTCATAAAGATGCAGCCAATTATACACATAAGTGTGATAAATGTCAGAGGATGGGCCACCCAACAAAAATAGATGAAATGCCTCTCAATCCACAAATGGTGTTAACACCATTTGACAAATGGGGCATGGACTTCATTTTTTCAATAGATCCTCCATCCAATGGGAAATCATATATCCTTGTGTGTAGTGACTACCTGACAAAATGAGTTGAAGTCAAAGCCATGAAGCATGCCCATGACCATAAAGTTGTTGAATTCTTGTATGAAGAAATCTTTACTAGATATGGCATACCCAGAGAACTTTTTACTGACCAAAGTACTCAATTCACTTCCAATCTAATCAAAAAACTCATGAAGGAATATAATATCAGACATCAGAAATCAAGGCCCTATCACCCTCAAACTAATGGACAAGCAAAAGTTACAAATCAGGAAATAGAATCCATCTTGAAAAAGACAGTTCATTTGATCGCGAGATTGGAGCAACAAACTACTAGAAGTTGTTTGGGCATACCAAACAACATGGAAGACCACTACAAGGTTCACAATATTTGAATTTTTGTATGGAAAAGTAGCAATGCTACCCATTGAATTTGAACACAAAACTTTAAGAATAACACTAGAGTTAGACATTGATCTTCCTATGGCATAGAGAGAGTGTTTACTGCATCTTAATTCTTTGGATGAAATGCACAAGTCTACCTTGGAATGCACTAAAATCATACAAAAGAAAATGAAACAATGGCACAACTTCCACATTAAGAGTAAGCAATTTCAAATTGGAGACTGGGCATTACTATATGATTCCAAATTTAAAGACATACCAGGCAAGCTGCAGACACAATGGTTGGGTCCATATGAAATAAGTCATGTATTTGCAAATGGAGCCATCTAGTTAACCACAATTGATCCAGTACACTTCAAGTTATTAGTCAATGGACATTGGCTAAAGTTGTATAAACAACCCCAAATGAAAGAAGACTTCCTGTAGTGATTTCAACAGCCCATCTCAAATGCACAACAGGTAACACTTCCTGTAGCAGAAGGTGCCAACCTTTTTCCTACAACTCTTCAATAAGAATTCCTTCAACCATGCCCATAATAAAAAAAAAATTGTTTACATAAAGTTCCAATTCTCCATTCACTTTCTAAAATTCTTCTTTTTCAATTCATCTCATTTCTTTCTCTACCACCCACCCACCTTCCACATCATCATTTTCCTATGCTTTCAATAATTTAGCAAGTCTGCTAACGTATGTTGTTGTTGTCATTCTTCCACTCTCACCATCTTTATCTAGCACATGCAATGATCAAATTGGAAGGTAGAAGATTTTCAAATTTTATTCATTTTTAGCACATAGATTTAGTTGGTTATATCTATTACTGCATTAACTATATCATTGTGGTGTTATGCTAGTTTTATAGCTCATAGAGGGCAAGGAAGGTTACTAGTTCCCAATGACATTTCTATTTATTCATTAAAGATCCTCAAATTTGTACTCTCTCTTTGTTTGATTAAAATCCAGTTGCCATAGTACACAAATATTAAGTTTCGTACCTTTATTCCTGAATAATCCCTCATTATCAGGCTAAGATGTGACCTAAATTAAATTTGAAATGATTCCCATTAAAACCACATTATTATTTCCCATGATGTATTGTTCATGATGAAAATTCATAGAAAAGAATGTGAAAAGGGTCTATAGTTTTCAAAAAAAAAAAAGAGTCTGCAATTCACAGAAGGGAAGAAGGTAATTGGTGCAAATAAAGCAGAGGTTGAAATTAGTAAGTACAAATGGGAGGATAGTTACAGGGACATGAACCAGTAGAACATAGTGTTTTACCTTCTAATGTAGAAGTAGTAAGAAGATTTAATGCATGTGGTTGGCTAGGATATTTCTTGAAATTAATGGAATTTGATGAAGAAGCAGCTAAGTTTATACATACATTTGAGGAAGGTGAAGCAACAGTATGGGGATTGATAGTTGTTTCCATAGAGGAACAAATGGTGGAAGTAATCAAGCTACCATTAGTAGGAGAACACTACCCCAATGCCCATGATGCTAGATCAGCTAGGGCCCAGTTTTTCCTACCAAGTGACCCTCCATTGGATATTACTAAGTAGGGATGCAAAAGAATGTCTCTTCCACCACTGTACAATGAGTTGGCCATACATATTATCAGGTATTTTACCTATGAAGGAAGATTTTCTAATTTGCATGCACATCATTTTAAGTTACTCTATTATGTAAGGCATAAATTTCCAGTAAATGTCCCTAATTTCTTGTACAATATGTTATGCATTAGTGCTAAGGAAACCTAGAAAGGAAATAACAATTTTGTTACTCACCATGCCCTAATCAAATTGCTCATAGAAAGATCTCTTAGGGATGTCTCTCCTATGTCATGAGTATCATTTGTCTAGTATAAAACCTTGCAACCTCAGATTGCCTCTAATGTACAGCCTAGTCAATACAATACAATCCCCATTGACACAACTACTAAGCAAGGCACCCAAGGTGTAGAAATTGAAAATGTGCAAGAAAATGTGCCTTTACCCACTCAAGCGAACAATGTACCTACTTCTACCCAAGAAAAGAGGAAACATAAGTTACAAGAAGAAACCTCAGCTCTGGCAATAGAAAAATGAAACCCTATAGTTTCAAAACAAAAGAAAGTAAAGATGGGTCCTACAATAGAGACACCAAAAAGGGTTAGTAGGAAAAAGGTTGTGGAGCTTGAAGAAACCCCTATGTGAAGAAGCCCTAGAATGAGACGGAAATTTCCTAAAGTGTCCTTAGAAACCAATTCCCCTTCATCTAAACAATCTGGTGAAGAATCTCCAGTACAAGTTATCTCAGATGATTTCCCTAATTAGCCTAAAATTCCAAACATTCCTAATAATGGTGATGAGAAATGAAAGGATGAAATGAATGAATGCCAAAATGATTCCCAAGAAAGCCAATAGGACACCCTAGGCTGTAAAGAAGAAGAAGACTCCATAATGCACTAGTTATCCTATTCAAAAACTACCCTAGTTCCCTATAAGCAAACATGGTTTACAAGCTTCTTGGAACGGTCATGGAGGGAACAGAGGAAGAAAAATAACTAGAAAGAGGAAAGTGGCCTAATTAGCTTACAAATGCTTCTTTTTTAGTTATATCATAAACATGTGTTAACAAAAACCCTATGGGAAGAAGAGAAAAATAAGATGAAGAAGGTAATAATAGACCAAGGTGAAAAAATCAAAAAATTAAAAGAGCAATTGGCAAAACAGAAGCAAAAGATTGATCATGCCCTAAAATTGGTTGACCAAATAATTACTTGTAGGCCACCACCTAGGATCTATGCCATCTATTTAAAAGAATAATTCCTTTTATTCCAGTTGATGATGACCCTCAAAGATATAGATACAGAATTCAAGTCAACTCAAGAATTCTATGGTTTGTACCAAACTCTTCCATCATGGTAGCAAAATTTACTCTGTGAATTGTATGTGCATAATTTCACTATCCCTATAGACACTCAATGAAACCCTCTAGTTTATATAGGGGATATACACCTTGGGTCCCTAATGTCATGGATGTGCAATAAGGCCAATTATGATAGACAATTGAATAATTACAAAGATGAGGAGAGAACATAACCCTTTCCATTAAGAGCAGAGAGCAATAAACCAAAAGAAATCCTTAGGGATTAGTTCAGGTTGACCTATGGAGATGTTTACAAGAAAATAAGGAAACAAATCTTTGAGGCTAGAACAAAAGTATATGCAGAATATGATAACATGCCTTACTTTTTCTTCCAAAGAGCCATGGCTAATGTCAAAAGCAAATGGGGTAGACTGCTCAAGGGAGTCAGAAGGTCAAAGCCACACAACCCTATCAACCTAGAGGCAACCCTTCACCAAGCACCAAAATACATATAGCTGGGAAGGCAAACTAGACCAAAACTTTGGTGTCCATTAATGATCCAACCACCTATGCTCTTTGGCCCTTGTATGACATCAACTTTGAATGACTTGAAAGGTTGCAGGAGGACCATAGAAGGGAATTCTAGGAAAGAACAAGAGGATTCTACTACACCTTTAGGAGTAACAGGTGAGGGAGGACTGAGGTTGGAGACTTCTGATCAATGGCTAGAAGATGCAATGCTTGAGGACAACCATTAAACTTACCAGAGGGCAGATGATTAGGCCAATTATTGCCTCTATTTTGTGTTAATCTTAATACTCTATTTTTAATGTTGCCAAGATATTTTTGAAATTATAACTAACTAAACTTATGAAAAAGTCCAGATAGAACCGTTAACCTATGGGTAGATAGTTATGTCATAGTTGGCCAATATTATACATATAATGTAGTATTTCATATAACCATCAGAATGTACGTTATAATATTTGGATTTAATTTGATTATGCTTATTTGTGTAAATGTTTTTGCACCTCAACTAACTTGTTAGGGAACAAGCTGGAGAATGGTCAACAACATTCAAGGAGTGTCAAGGCCCGCTGCGGTGGAAGAATCATAATGGCATCAAGAGACACGACTGCTACAAAGGAGGAGCTATTATTCCAAGAATGTAGGGATGAAATATTGCTATATTCCCTCTACATTTACTATTGTGTTGAATTGGTTACCAAAAATTTATTGCTTAAACCGTGAGCTGTTATATTTCCTTCTTCTTCTCTTGCAGATTTGTAGTTAGTTTGTTTTCTTTCCTATTTTAGAATAAGTGTCGATCCTCTATTTATAGGGATGGGATCGATAGTTTTGGAGGTTGAGAAAATTTTATGGAAAAACATTGTTTACTCTTTAGTGAGTTATTTTATAGTTTTATGTATTGTTCTTATGTAAGGAGTTTTTGGAATATAATGAAGTAATTCTTGGTTTACATTCTGTGTTAGTAGATTAACAGAAGTCAACCAAGGGGACCCACTTGGGAGGCAGATCAAATTAGAGTAGTGTAGATTTACTCCCAGCATTTCTAGTATTTCATAAAGAAGTTATAAGTTTCTTCTTGTAGCATCGTACTTTGTGAATGTTCCTATAGCATCTGCAATATGTCATGCCCAGATATACAAGGCATAACACAACCCAATTTTTTTTTCGAAAGGTAACTAAAGGATAGTGCATAAACATATAATTATATTATGTTATGAATATTCCATCAACTACATGGTGTTTGGGGTAACAAAATCATATCCTCTTAAAATATCTAAATGTCACTTGAATTGCTCACTAAGTCAGGGATGCATAATTTTAGTTAATACGGAAGGGTTAGTTTTCAAATAAAATGTCGTACTTCAAGTTTTCTATGGAATTCAAATTATTTTTCTAACTTTCGTTGAGAACATAAGAGGTAGATGAGGTGACATTTCAAATTACACATCCTATTCTTAAAAATAAGACATTTCATATACAAATCTGAAAACATTTTGTAAATGTCCTAGATGTTCTATTTTCAGGTTGACATATCATATATGTTCATATCCCTAACTCATTATGTTCTATGAAAATTTTCATTCTAGTGTGTTATTATAATGGCATAATGATTTTAATGAATTTTCTTTTATTTTATCCTTTATTAACTTTAACTTAGATATCGTATGCCCTGATGCTACTAACTAGAATTTTAAAACTACTACAATACATTGTCACATACTCTAGCTACCATTCCTCATGAATTTAATCAATTCTTATAGTGCCTTGTAACATCACAATACTAATGGTGCCAAATTCTATATTCCACTTAATGTGTCCTATATATATAACTCACATCCCTTCCTATATTAGATACATGTACATAGCATGGCATTATATAGATGATTTATTAGAATATTTATTCTAACATAATTGTTATACATACTACTCTTTATTTATTTTATTTATTTATTTATTATTTATATATTTTTTATTATTTTAAATTATTTTATTTACTAATTACATACAACTAATTATTAGATAAAAAGAAACTATCATATGTTCCTAATTCTACCATCCCAAAGCTAAGCCTTCTCCCCACTAACACATAATATTCTTTCAACCACTACCAACTCCTATGCATTCATGCTATTTTCTATCCTAAGTAATATTACTTACTAATTTCTACCTTACTACACAACAACCCCTTACCATTACATAAATGACTATTACTATATAATAACTCACACCTAATTTAATTTAAAAAGACTTTACTAGCTCCCCCTTTTCTACTATATACTAACCATCCCTACTTTCCATCTTACCCCCTAACTTACCTACTAACACATGACTAGTCAACTCTAAACATTGCCAAATGTTAAAATAAAAGAAAAATGGCATTTCCTAACTCCAAATCAAGCACTCATCTTCCCAAATGAAAGGACCCTCTACTCCCTTTTTCTCCCTAATACCTACCCCTAGGGAACAACATTATGACCAGCACTAAGGCCAAGCGTGGATGCCTTTTCTCTTCTCCCAAGGGTAGAGGCGACTAGGGAAAGGTCCCTAACTTAGAACAGCATAAGACTCATGTTTTAATGTGCCCAAAAGGGTGGATGCAAAGGGAAATGTGCCTAGTGGAGGTACTCTTACCTATGTTAAAAAAAGTCAACATCAAATGCACCCAATTGGACTAAGAAGAGCATGATGCGCTTGGAGGATGGGGAAACTACTACCTAGGTCACATGTTTTAGTTTTGTCTTTTCCACATCATGGCAATAGCACCCACCTTTAGGCTTGTCTTTAGTTGTTTTCTTCTTATTTTTATTGTAAGCTCCTAGTACATGGTCTTTACGAGGTGTCTTATATATACATACATACATACATACATACATACATACATACATACATACATGTATGTATGTATGTATGTATGTATGTATGTATGTATATATGTATGTATGTATGTACATATATATGTATGTATATATATATGTATATACATACATATATATACATATGTACATATATACATACATATGTATATATACACACATATATATGTCTATATATGTGTATATATACATATACATATGTGTATATATGTATATATGGACATATATAGGTGTGTATATATACATATGTATGTGTATATGTATACATATGTATATGTATATATACACACATATATATGTCTATATATACATATATATACATATATACACATATGTATATGTGTATATGTATATATATACATATATACACATATGTGTATATATACATATATACACATATGTGTATATATACATATATACACATGTGTATATATACATACATATATGTACATATATGTGTATATACATACATATATATACATACATATATACATATATATACATATATGTATGTATATGTACATACATAATATGTATATATGTATGTACATATACATACATATATGTATATATATGTATATATGTATGTATATATATATATATGTATATATATATATGTGTATGTATGTATGTATATATATGTATGTATATATATACATATATATGTGTGTGTATATATATACATACATACATATATATATATAGATACATATATCTATATATATAGATACATATATCTATATATATGTATGTATGTATGTATATATATACATACATACATACATATATATGTGTATGTATATATACATATATCTATCTATGTATATATATATATATATATATGTATGTATATACATATGTATATGTATGTATACCTACATATATATATATATATATGTATATATATATATATATGTATATATATATGTATGTATGTATGTACATATATACATATGTCTGTATATACATACATATATATGTATATATATGTATGTATATATACATATATATGTGTATATGTATATATGTGTGTATATATATACATATGTATGTATCTATGTGTATATATATATATATATATGTATGTATATATATACATATATGTATGTATATATTTGTATGTATGTATGTATATATATATGTATATATGTATATAAATATATATGTATATGTATATGTATGTGTATATGTATATATATATAGATGTCTATTTAAAAAATATATATTATTATCATTATTATAAATATATTCTCATTTGGATGTGACTTATGTCATATCTTCTTAGATTTATTTTATTTATATTTGTCTTCAAGGGGTCCTAAGTATATTCTCTTTGAATATTTTATAGGACTATAATAGGGAGAAATTATTTTCTTCCCCCATACATTTTCTAGAGGATAAAATATGCACCTATAACAACTTGTTTTATTTTCTTATGGATTTTTAAACTATATCATTTAGGAAGTTCATTTTCTTCCACCTCAACTATGAAGATAAGGTGTTTGGTTTTGGTGGTAAAGTTGATATTATCATATCTAAAAATTTATTGTTTTAGGCAAACAAGTTTTAACACATCCTTGTACAAGTTTGGTTATAATGTTCAAACAAATTGAATCATTTCATATAATCTATTTGGAAAAAAAAAAAAAAAAAAAGAGCTCTTATTTCCATTATGACAACTACATAATAGAGCATCTTAAAATGAAATTACTCAATTTTACAACAAACATTCTTTTCAATAGTTTTCTCTCATATAAGAATTCCATAATGCTCACTGATGGGATACAAAATTCTAGGCAAGAACTATGTTAAAATCTACATAACTTCAATGTGTTTTTCCACAACATTAGATGTTCTTTTACATGAATTGATCTTCCCTTTTCCTTGCACAACTATGATAATGCTACAATATTTCTCTTGCAAAACAACCTTATGCAAATTTTCAAATTCCCCTTTCCATATTTACATCAACATACAGTAGGAGGTAAATCTCTTTCATGTTACAATGAAACAATAATGGATCTTAACATCAGAACACATCATAGGATGACATGGAACATAATAGTCCCTCCACAATACTTGACTTCTCAACATTTTGAAGAGCGAAACCCTTATCTCTTCATAGGAACCATCCTTCCAAAATCTATAAAACAACACAAATATGGTACCATGAAGGCTCACCTCCCATCCTAGGGTTCTATGAAGCCACCCACCGAGTAGGGGAAACAAGTCCAAACAAGATACATATATGCAATGCATGAAACCATAAAACACAACACATAACACTCCCTTCCAAGGCTTGACACAATGATTCTCCATTGGAATCATGAAAACAATGGGTGAAGGTAGGCTCTCCAAAGAGGAGAATGCCATATCCATATACATGTATACATTTACAATTGCATAATGCCTCTTCAAGGCTATCAAATACATCTTCTTCTTCACATCAATACACTTATACCTCCCATAATACAAATGCCTCTTCAAGGCTATCAAACAAGGCATATGGCTTCCATGGAGCCCATACTCCATGAACAACAAAACCCTCTCCAAGAGGAAAATCTCTCAACTTCAATGTTGAGCACAACTAACCCCTTCACCCAAGGCTTCTCTTCCCTCCCAAGGGTGAGTGAACCCTTCACACCATGAATAAATTCAACATTCAAAATAAAACAAAGAGATCAAGGAAGAAAACCAAGACAATACATGAAATTCATTGTACATTCACAACACAACACAAAGATTATAATAACATTCCTTGACTCCATTACAACATTCCATACTTGCAGATTCATTATGCAATACTAAAATAAAATGGTCATGATTGAGCACCAACCTTGATCCAAGCTAAAGGTATTTATAGTTGATGTAGAGCTCTCTTAGCCTCCCTCCAAACCCTAACTATCTCTAAACTTAGATAGTGCATGAACACCCCACTAATTTGTCCAAGACTCTCTAATAAGGCCTTCCCACTAACTATTTTAGCAAAGACACCAAGCCACTACCTCTTACAAACTTGTCTCCCTCTAAATTTGCTATATTTGACTTAGTGGAAACATGGGAGAAAACACACGTGACAACTCCAATTTCGAATTGATGGAAGAATGCATGGGTAAAGGGCCCCCCTAGGTTGCCTAGGCACTATTATGGTCAAAATTAGGTCCCTAACATATTCTACTATCATATGGGCAACTTATTTTCACATAAAAGACACATTGGGACCACCTAATGACCCCACAAAACCCTAGTAAAGTCAAATTTCGAATTTCCTTTGATTGTGACCCATCCTACCCCTTGTTAAGTGGGTTTACTTATTCATTAGCAAGGTAAATAGTTTTAGGGGAAAATGCCACCATGACCCAAACACTAAATGACATGTCAATTACACATAAAGTCCACAAGTGACAAGTGACACACAAAAGAACATTCCACATCACCATGACATGCCCCTAATGCATCCTAATGATTAAACATTTTGACATACAAGCAAACTTAAATTTATGAATCAAAATACTTTCACAATGAGGCTTTTGAATCTTCCAAAGATTCACCTTAGTTAACTATGTTCACATAGGTTTCGCACTTGTTTCCCACAGAAATTTCCATGGTTCCACATCTTGCACATTAACTTGAGCATTAGTTGTCCAAGGAGGTCAAATAAAATATATATCATAAATTTCAAATGTTAAGTAAATCCATATTGACATAATTTGATTAAATTTCCTTTCCTAATCATTTCAAATAACTCATTCAAAATGTTAAAATATCTAAAATCTACATGTCAACATTAATATCTAATCAAAATTCATTTCCTATCATAGTGATGGAGTGTTGAATTTTACACTATTAAATCAATCAACATGGAAATTAGTTCCAAATACATATTTTAGGTCAAACCATCAAAATGAAAACATCTCTACTAATATCCTTTGATTTAGTTAAATATCATTTGGTTTCTGTCAATATCTCATTATTATTATGAGATAATTATAAAGTGTATCAATTATGTCAGGTAGACAAGATGTTTGCATAGTTATGTCACATGGTTTTAGGATCCAATCATAGAACGAATCTATTATATTTTAAAGTTTCATAAAATCTTTCCTTATAAATACCAAGATATCCACCTAATTGAGTCATCACATTGCTTGTATCAAGCTCTTTCATGTAGACCTTTATCCTAATTTGATAACAATTTTCATCCTATCACTATTAACATTATTCACAAGAGTGGGTGTTGATTCATCTTTTCTTACTAGCCATCTAATTTAATTATCCTAATAGGCCATTAAATAATAGGATCCCATCGACATAGTTTTCCAAGTTATGGCACCTCAAGTCTTTATTCCATAAGGTCTTAGCTTATCAACCTAATATAATTCAGACATGATACTTAGCACAAAAATGACTACAATATGCATCACTTTTAGGTTCATTATAAATCAAGGCATACTTAAATTCCAAGACCTTCTTACCACCGTTCTATCATAAGGTGTGCAGTAATAGTCTAACAACATCTTATCTCCTTTATTCCTCCTAGATCTAACTTTATTCATGTTATTAAGATTTATAATAAGTACTAAGGAAGGGGCCTTACGCAAGAGCAGTTATAATGGATCATCTAATTTGAAATATAGGTTAGCATAGAGTTTTATTTCCAACATTCATTTTAGAAAAGAGTTAAGTGTGTTACTTTCCTACAACACTAGTGTAGGTTCTTTATATGCATTTTACTTTCCTACAACATAAGCATAATGACTCCTTAAGAAACCTAGTGCACATACCATGCCGACCATTTCAAGTATATGTCCCTGGACTGACAAATTAAATGCACTTCATGGTGGGAGAAGTAATCCATAGATTGAATAAACTATTCCTAAGTAAGGCCTTGGGCATGATTATCACATACCTATTGTGAGGCAAATCATTGGTTTGATCTTAAGTCTACATTTATTTTCTTTTATATTCTTCTTTATATTGATGAATCATAGAGGATGTGAGATGTGAATCAAGATTTACAGGAATCAAATAAGAAACAATTTGTGCTAACTTTATACCATCTTGTAGTTTTAATTTTAGTGAAAATTCAATTGTTCAGTAATTATTAGTATATGAGAATGTTTCTACAGTTGAGCTTTGAGCTAAACATGGGTCTTTGTAAATGAGTAATGATGAGAGAGACCCCACAGAGAGGAAGAGAAATTGATCATTCTTCAATTGGTGGTATTTTTGTATCTACAATGGTTTATTTGTATTGGTTCATGTGATCATGTACATGCAAAAAAATGTTGGGTGGGGTTTGGTTTTGCTCTCCTAGCTCTCTCTCTCTCTCTCTCTCTCTCTCTCTCTCTCTCTCTCTCTCTACAAAACAAATATGTACCAACATAAAATACCTTGTACCAGTCCAATAATTAAAATTGTCCAAGTTTATGCTACAATAATTTGCAAGTGGAATGTCTTTGCTCATTCTTAAGAAGGCTACTTATATGGTATTCAAGGATTGAAGGATGAAAAGAGAAGACTTCTACCCTCTAATCAATATAGAAAAACTTCATTTCTACTTGTTTATATATATATATATAGCTTCATGCATAAGCAACTATATTTCTATTTAGTTTTAGGTTTGATCAACATTGCTGATTTTTAAAATGCATTTCACAATCTTATGGAAATCCCCCTATGGACATTAGATGTTTTTTTGTAGGTTTCTTGACAAAGCTACAATTACAATTGATTGGGACCATTAGAACAAAACAAATATTTATTGGAGGCTCTACACAACCACACAAGTTGAAGAGGTCAATCTTATTTTAAGATCGAGACCCATCTAGGTTACTTTTTTTTTATTTATGGTGTTGTTTGTGCACAAACGAGAAAATTCTTTACAAAACTAGGGTGTGTAATGGATAGAAGGATCACTAGAGACTTCAAAACAGCCCCAACAAACTTGCAAACCTTAATTAGTTTGACTATTTTATGCTAGTTAAATTGTCATTCTTTTGCTACTTGATTTTATTGCACTTCACAAGCTTAACATTCAAATGTAACATTAAGATTCCATTAATAAGACTTGTTAGAATAAAATAGAAAGAAAATAATAATGTGAGATGTTATGATGCTTGAAAGATTTTGAGAATAGTTGTTGTAGAGTATGTGACTGCATAAAATTCTGAAGTATACTAAAAACATTGTTTATAATGAAGAATATGTGGAAATCTTGAGAACTATGATCAAAAAATTAAACATTTAATGCTAAAAAATGTATAATTTATAATGTGCTACAAAATGTGAAATTTTTTTTTTGACATTTCAGTTGAAGGTTTTTTAATCAATCAAGAATGATTATGCCTTTGCCTCTCATCTATACAACACTAGTGATTCTATAGGCTATGATTGGATGAGGCACTATATTGGAAAGCTTCAACGTGCAACATTTAACTTCCAAGTTGTGTTACTATTTGCATTACATAGATCAAACATAGTGCCTTGGTTCTACAATTGGGGGCAACCATTTGAATAGACCTTTGCGCATAGAAAAGATTTAGAAAAAGAAATTTAAAAGAATAAGTTTGGAGAGACATGATTTTGATTGGGTGAGGTATCTGAGATCAAGATCTCTGAGGCATAGGGAAATTCCACCATTAGGCCACTAGAAAGATCCCAAATTGTCGATCTATCATTACTTGTCCTCTGTTAATGTTTGATCCAGGTTTGATTCAAGCAATGAGCATAGAATTTCTGGAACAAACCTTAGAAAATTCAATTTCTACAACAAACCTTAGAATATTCTTCTAGAATTATTTTTTAATAGCTAAATAGAAGCTTCAGGAAAGTCTTGAATTCCAAATTTTAATTTATTTATGAAACCTAAATTATTTTTCTCATTGCCCTAACCACTGATAGTTGAGGAAAATTATGCTTTAAAATTATTGAAAATTAATATTAATGTTCAGCTATTATGTTTTGGTGTCTCATAATTTAATATTCTTTTTTGGTTGGCTGTTTGACTTTGTCAAATAACTAATTTGGAGATGAATGATTCCATTACTATCCTACCATAAGAAGGAACTAATAATAATTATAAAGAAAACATGAAATAACTCCTTTTTAAACTAATAAATATGGCTTTGCAATAAATAAAACATGTATATTTTTAAATACTTACCTCCCTTGGTAGTGGCTCCTTTAATTTTGGGCTTTCCTTTCGAAATATAATAATTTAATTTATTTGTATTGCTCACAGTCTTCTCTCATATTGTGCATGATACATTTTTTATGGTTTTTTCCCTTTAATCAATTATGTGTGCATGGTTTCCTTTTTTCCTAATCCTTGATTGTTTAACTACCGCTTATATGTTATGTTGTGGTTTTTAATTTCCTTTATATCATGTTACTTGGTTCTCCTCCTTTTTGGAGTGGGTCTACCTTGTATATTTATGTGTAATGTATAAATGATGGGTGACTGATGTCCAATGTTATTCTACCTTCATTGCCCCACAACTTATTTGATGTCCACCACTATTATATATTCTCAAAGGGCATGACCCATTAATGATCACATTTTATTATTAGTGTGTATACATAATAAGGATTTATAATTGGGGATTATTAGTTTCTGCCATAGGCAAAGAACTTACAGAATCATTTACTTCAAAAATGACTTAATAATATTTTTCCACTAACCAATAAAATTAAATAGTTTTTTACATTTAAAATTCTTTCCAAAGTTTTCAACTTTTGGTACATTTATTAAAATAGAAAACTACTATTTATCTATATATTTATTGGTTTAACTTTAAAAATGCAAGGGGAAAAATGATTTTGTGAAACAAAGTTTGATAGAAATTTAAAAGCTACTTGTCCTAGGCACACACTAGATGTTGACACAATATGATAATTATAATACAATAATATTAAATATTTGTTGTGCAATAGATGAAAGGGAAGTCTCCAAAATGTAATGCTTTTATCATATACTTTGGATCACAATTGCCTTTTTTTATTTCTTGTGATCGATACCTTACCTTTGTAAAATCCTCTGTATATTCCTTCATCATCATGGATGTTAAAGGATCAAAAGACCTTGGGTTTTTATTAGAATTCGCAAAGCTCAATTTACTTATTTTTCTTGCAGGGTTGATGGAGTCCTTGGACAGCGCAGGCAAAGCGCTCAATAAATTTCATGCATTTTCTCCTTTTGTTTCCCTCACAAAAAAAGAGAAGCGGTGGTTGATTACTGTGGACACCAAGATCATGGAAAGGGCTTGTGAGTTTGCAAAAAAGTGCTTTGCAAGGGAACACAAGCAGCTAGACCGATGACAATTCCCTTGTTTCCGTCAAGGAGAGCTCCAATAGATTAGGATGATGGATTGACAAATGGGAAGTTACAAATGAGCATTGAGCTACATGATTTTTCTAGCAGATAGTTGGAAATATGGGATGGGACTCGAGAGAGTTTCAAGGCAAGGCCACAAAGAATAGATAAGGTGTTTAGTGGTGTAGCATGTGAGAATTTGGTGTGTGCATTCCCATTTTTGAGTTTCATATTGTGCTCCCAGAGTTTTTAGAAGTATATGATGCACTTCTACAAATTGGTTTGGACAATGATTGCATAATCAAGATTATTTCAATGCAAAAATTTCACAAGGAGTAGCCTTTTTCACTAATCAAGATGATGTTGGTCACTCTATCAATATTTTGAATATTCTGGTGAAACAAAAGAATAACTCAAAATGCTCATATAAATTTTTCACATGCATTCTATAGGGAGATTGAATATGTCATGCAATTAAAAATAAATTTAAAAAATCATGTCCTTAAAAAAATATTTTTTTCTTCTATTTTTCCCCTTAACTTTTGAATAAATAAACTTTAAAAGAATAAAAAGCCAGTACATGTAAATAATTTAATTGCATATTACATGTTGGAAATATAAGAGGAGTAACTAAGAGGGGAGGGATGAATCAGTTACAACAAAAATAATTCCAAGTCCCTTAGATGTCTTTACAAACTTCTTACAAAACCAAATCCTTGTACAACTCTATTAGAACTAAATAAACATTGTAGCTCAGTTAACAAAGAAATCTTAAGATATTCATGTGTATTAACCTTTAGTAACTTAGTTGTAGAAACATAAAGCAATAAGCAAATAACATGAACACATGAGACACCAAGATTTAATGTGGAAACCCAATTTTGGAAAATCACCAATGTAACTAGTTACAACTTTTCACTCTTCTAGAGTGAGCCCTATTAGAAGCCAACTCTGTTAAAGATTACAAAACACACTGTTAGGTGTGGCCCTGTTAAAGGATTTGAATCACCCTATTAAGAGTGACCTTGTTAGAGTTCTTAAGACACTTCAATCCAAAAATTCCATCTTTTTTAAGGATTTACAAAAATGATTGTTAAATCAACTCTTTTAAGAGATTTCTTGACTACTACAATTGTTAGAGAGTAATAATGATTGAGCTTATTGATAAAGCAACTAATTTGTAGATTCATATCACTATTTTGCCTTATCCTCTAGATCCTCCCTAATCAAAATATTCTTTTCAGCTCCTTGGATGTTCTACCCTTAATCATATATCCTTCTTTTTTTGCATCTTATTCTCTTCAACAACTTCATTTTTCAATCCACAACTTGACTTTGCATATATATGAAATCCCATGTCAAGTCAGTATGAATACACTCTTCAAACAAACAATTAATATCCACTAGGTTGGCTTTCATAAACCAAATAATAAGAAAATTTATTTTGTTGTCACTCAACTAACACTAAAATTGAGTCACTCAGTTAACACTAAGTTTCTTTGGTAACCAACCTAACTCAGTTTATATTAGAATTCTTCATTGACTCAGTTTACACTAGATCTCTGAACTTGGTACCTTCTGAATCCTGCTTGGCTGATACTAGAGTCTTTTGAGCTCGGTTACTACTAGCCATAGAATGTGATATTTGTGTAACATCAATGAAAACATATAATAGAATAATTGATTTCAATAATCTCCCTCTCTGGCATTGATGGCAACACAACATGTCATGAGCAAAGAAAACTTAGAGCAATATAATGATTTATATAATCTTGTAATATCCTTAGTTTCATTTTAATTCTTCATCCAGGAGAACTCCCTCTGAGATTCTCCATCTGACATCAGACTCTATATGATCAAAATCTCCCTCTTACAGATAATTTCCTTTGATTCAAAAAATAATCAATCTCTCCCTTAATTCTTTTGATATGAGCATGCTACGATCTCTCCCTCTTTGACATCAAATGCCAAAGACTCCATAAAATGAATTTGCAATGTACCTAATGTATTGATTCATATGCAATAAGCTTTGAAATTCTTGTATCAACTTGATAGATCTTCATTATAGTTTGGTTAATACATCACTAATTTGTACTCCATTGAGTATCAGATAGGGGATGACACCTAACTTACCTCTTATATACAAAATTGAATTCTTAGGTAATGGCTTCATGAATATGTCAGTAACCTACTCCTTTGTGTTCACATATTCCAATCTAACCTCTTTATCTTGAACTAATTCTCTCAGAAAATGATACTTGATTGTAATGTGTTTTGTCTTGGTGTGCATCAGTAGATTCTTGGATATGTTAATTGCACTTGTGTTATCATAATAGGTAACCACTGGATCCTTGATTTCTTCCTTCATTCCTAACAGCAGTTGCTTGAACCAGATTATGTTGGAACAATTAACTGCTGCAACAACACATTCTACCTCTGATGTAGATTGAGAGATGCAATTATGTTTTTTGCTTGTCCATGATACTAACCTCTTTCCAAGAAAGAACACTCCTCTACCGATGCTTTTCATGTCATCAATGCTTCCAACCCAATCAACACCAGTAAAGGATTTTAGGTCAAAGTTTCCTCCTTTCTTATACCATAGACCATAGTCTTGTGTGCCTTTTAGATATCTCATGATTCTTTTAACTACCATCATATAATTTTCTCTAGGATTTGTAAAAAACCTTGCAACTATACCAACTACTAATGCAATGTCAAACCTTGTGTGAACCATATACTAAAGTTTTCCAATCATGAATCTATAGGTAGTCTAATTTACCTCTTTTGAATCATCATTCTTGGATAGTTTGTGTCTAGTAGACATAGGTGTTCCAACTAGTTTGGAATCTTCTATTCCAAAACTCTTCAATATCTCCTTGATGTACTTTGACTAAGTAATGAATATTACATCCTTCATTTGATGAACTTATAAACCAACAAAGAATTTTATATCTCCAAACATTAACATGTCAAATTTCCTCATTTCTTCAAAGAATAACTTACATAAATCATCATGACCTATAAATAAGATATCATCCACAAATATTTTTACTAACAATATCTTATTTTGTAGTCCTTTAATATATGGACTACTATTATTATCTATTCTTTGAAAACCAATCCTTACCAGATATCCATGTAGCCTCTCATACCATGCTCTAGGAGCTTGTTTCAGACCATATAATGATTTGTGTAACTTGAATACCATGTCTCTTTTATTTGGATCAATGAAACCTTCAGGTTGATCAATTTAGACTTCCTTTTCCATAATTCCATTCAAGAAAGCTGATTTTACATCCATTTGATACACTTTGAATCCTTTAAATGCAACACATGCAAGTAATGTTTTGACTCCTTCAAGTCTAGCAACATGAGCAAATATTTCTTCATAGTCTATACCTTCTTCTTGTGCATATCCTTGGCACACTAACCTTGTCTTATTCCTTGACACTTCACTATTTTCATTCATTTTGTTTCTAAAAACCCACTTTGTACCAATTACATTTTTATCCTTGGGTCTAGGAACAAGAGTCTAAGTTTTGTTCCTTTCAATTCACTCAATTTATTCATCCATTTCCTCTATCCAACTTTCTTTATTCAATGCATTTTTAATAGTTATAGGTTCAAATTCAATAAGAAAACATGTACCTTTTACTTTGTTCCTTGTCATTATGCCTGATGAGGCTAATTATTTCCTCTATTTCATGATAGTTTTTAAACACTTTGTTAATAATCTATTTCATTTTCATCAAGACATTTGTGGATCTATGTTTACCTAAACCAATGATTAACCTATGGGTAGATAGTATGTCATCTTTTGCCAATATCATACATATGATGCAATATTTCATATAATTATCAAAATGTGTGTTCTTATATTTGAATTTAATTTGAAAATGCTTATTTGCAATTATCTCTGCATTATAACTAACCTGTTAGCAATGAAGCTGGAAGATGATTGGAAGAATTTAAAGATGAGCATGAAGACAACCAATAGCATTCAAGGAGAAAAGAATGTTGAGGTGTAGCCACAGTGGAGGAAAGTCATAATGGTTCCAAAGGACACAGTAGCGAGTATGGAGGAGCTATGAAGACTTATTGCATTCTATGCATTTATTCCTATGGAAAGTGGATGTTTAGACTTTATTATTCCCACCTTAAGTTGTTATCTCTTCTTCCTACCTTGAGTTTTTATTTTCCTTCTTTCTCTCCTGCGAATTTATAGCTAGGTTGTTTACTTTTCTATTTTGGATAAGCATCGATCTCCTATATATAGGAATTGGACCAAATGTGTTGGTTTAGTTAGAAGGAAATAGTTTATGAGAACACACTGTTAACTTTTATAGTGAGTTATGTTTTTACAGTTCTATGTGTTGCTTCCATGTAAGGAATTTCTGAAATGTAATGAAATAGTTTTTGGCTTCTATCCTATGTTAGTAGTTTAGTTGAAGCTAACCAAGGGAGCCCACTTGGAAGGTGGATTAGATTAGGATAGTATAGATTTATTTCCAAGTATTTTTAGTATTGTAAGTAGAAGTTGTAAGTTCCTTCCTGTAGCATCACACTTTGTGAATGTTCCTGCAACACATGTGAGAAAAGTTATAATGGATGGACTAAGTTGGAATATTTGTTAACCTTTCATTGTATTTTTAGTATTCATAGAGTTAAATGTGTTAGTTTCCTACAACAATAGTGTAAGTTCTTTTCCTTGCATTTTACTTTCCTATAGCATAAGCATAGTGACTCATTAAGAGACCTGGTGCACATACTATGCTGACCATTTCAAGTATGTGTCCCTGGGTTGACAAGATTAAATGCACCTCATAGTGGGAAAAATAGTCCTTAGATTGAATACATTATTCCTAAGCATGGCCCAGAGCATGACTATGATACACCTATTGTGAGGCAGACCATTTTTGGCTCCGTTGTCGGGGATGGTGTCAAGCTAGGAGCATTTTTGAGTCATAGTTTTTAGATAAATTTTTTTAGAAATTTTTAGTTTTGAATCTTCCTTCACCAGTGTGAAGAGTTCAATTGCATGCTTCAAAGAGGAAGATGACGAGATAAATATGGTAGATTTCTTCCATGGGAGTCTATTAATTTGAACGAAGAAATTGAAGAAGAAGAAGTTGAGTTGCCTTTTGAAGATGCAAGCCCTATTTTTCCTATAACATCATTGTCAAGAGCCGAACCAATAGATACAAGTGGTCTTCAACCTTTTACTGAAGTGTTAGCTAGTTTTCTTGATAATACTGCTTTGGATCCACCAGTTGTTAATTATCCAGTACCCAATGTCCCTTTTTAGCAGTAACCTCATAATCTAATACCTCCATTTGCTCTCCCAAGCCTTATAAATACTAATAATCTCAAGAATATACCTGCAGCTACCCTTCCAAAGTTCTATGGCCTTGCAACCGAAGACCCTGATACTTTCTTGTTTAAATTTGACATACTTTGTCATATTTTTGACTAGAACACTGATGCCCATAAGCTCAAATTGTTTCCAACAACATTGAAAGAATCAGCTCTACGATGGTTCATGAGCTTAGGAGCCAATGCAGTAGGAAGTTGGGATGAAATGCAAACTCTGTTTCAAAGAGTATTGCAAGGCATCTGGTTCAAGAGGAGATGATGTCTTCAGGATATTATAGAAGGAGGAAGAAACATTGGAAGACTATGTTTCACATTTCTTATATACACTGCAGAAGAACCCTCAGCATGTGTTGTCTGAGGATTCACAAAAGCTAGTCTTTTTAAGAGGTGTGAATGATAACTATCTAGAAGCACTAGACCTGATGGCTAGTGGTGATGTATACCAAGCTTCTTGAGAAGACCTCAAGAAGATCTATCAGAACTATTCAAGGTCAATCATGAAGAAAGGCTGAGGACCTCGTTCCACAGTCACTAAAGGAATTAGTCAAGGTATTTCAAAGCTCAAGATATCTAACCTATTGTCAGATTTCAAATAGGACATCATCAATTATGCCACTATACATCTTGACACAATGACTGAAAAGAAGAAGTATGTGGAAGTTGAGTTACAACTAGCTGAATACTGCCCTCATTGCTGGAAGCAAAAGAAGGATTGTGAATGTAAACTGGTTGCAAGCATGGAGAACTAGCATCTTCCAACTGAGTACCTCGAGATAGATGGAGATGATGAGCAAGTATTTTTTGTTTCTCAATGCTGAACATGGGCCCAACATCAAAGTATGCCTCAGTACCCTTTGCAAAATTCAAATTCATATGGTAATCAATGGCAAAACCATAATCCCCAAGGTCCTCCACAATATCAACCTAATTGGAATAATGTTGGGCAAAAAAACCTGCAACAATTCCAATGGCTTCAAAATTCCCAACCACCTTGGCCTAACCAATAGAGTAACCAATGGTAGAACCAAAAAAACTAATGACAAAACCAATAGAACCAATGGCAACCACCCCAAGGGAATTGGCAGTCTACAAACCAATGGAGGGGATCTCAATAGTGGCCTAACCAAAATAACAGTACTCCACAATTACCACCTCTAGTTTAACAACCTTCTCTAATGCCACCACCTACATATCCTAGACGTCAAAAGCAAACACAATTACCTACACAACCTTAGCCAAACCCAAATAGCCAATAGCCATAGTAGCCCATGTATAGTGTTGATGCTTAGCAGTATCCTACTTACGCTCTGAGTGTTGCAGATATACATCTAAGATTTGGTACAACTTTACCAGCACCTAAACCACCTCTTATAACTGAAACACTAGATCCTCCTACAGCATCAAAACCCTTAGTTGCTAAAACAATTGACCCAACCAATGTCACCATGTCAACTAAGGCACAACCAGCAATGAAACCTCCTTTTCTAAAAAATTTATACAAAGCAACCCTATACAAGAACAGGAATAACCTTTTGATATTGTTGGTTAGTTGAAGAACATACATGTCCAAATACCCCTATTCCAAGCCATTAAAGATGTTCTAGTAAATGGAAAAGCCATTAGAGATGCTTCCCTGAAGAAGCTTGGAAGGAAGAAAAAGGACCCCACCATAGTCCATGTTAAGGGACAATTGGCTGACATCATGTTAGGAAAATTGATCACACCAAAATATTTTGATCCAGGAAGTCTAGTAGTGAATGTCAGTATAAATGGTCAATTTATTAAAAATACTTTAATAGATCTTGGCACTACTATAAATGTCATGACCAAGGACACTATGAAGAAGTTGAAAATAGGACTAAGGGCTACTCCGACAATTCTGCAACTTGCAGATAGTTCTATCGTCACCCTTGATGGGATGATAGAAAACATAGTTGCAACCTTAGATTCTCTAGAGTATCCTGCAAACTTCATGATTTTATCCCCCAAAGTTAATCTATATGGTTACCTTGTCATCCTAGGTTGACCATGGTTAGACACAGTTGATGCAAATATAAGTTGTAGATCAGGGAATATGACCATATCAAATGGCCAAGCAACAAAGAAATTTGATTTATATTCTCCAGCACAACCATTACCAAATTTGAGCACATCTATTTGGCTAGATTTAGGGGATGAAGAAGAAGAGCTAAATTCTATAGTATAGCTCATGATGCTACATAGACAATCCTTTCTAAAGTTGCAAGAGGAAGATTTAGTACTTTAGAGTATCCTTACTAACAATTGTTTGGTAGAAAAAGATGTATCTAAAAGTTCTGTGTTGGAATTAATCACATACGAAGAATGTGATAAGAATTGTACTTTGCTCAAAGAACCTGACATTCTTCATCCACTCTTACCGTGTGAATTAGAAGGAATTCCAATCTTTGAAGTTGCTATGATAGAGTCCACCACTCTTATTGAACTGACTAAAGGTCATAATCTCCAAGTTAATCCCAAATTAACACCCACGCAGATGGAACAGTTAAAAAGGTTGCTTCAAAGGCATGAAAAGGCCTTTGCATGGGACTATAGTGATATGAAAGGGTTGAGCCCTACATTGTGCACCCATAGGATATACATCAATGAAGGCTATCTACCACTCTATCAACCCTAGAGAAGGATAAATCCAAGCCTTAGAGAGATAGTTAAAACTGAATTACAAAAATTGATTGATGTTGGTTTTACTTTTCCTATATCTGATAGTAGATGGGTGTCACCCCTGGTCATAGTTCCTAAAAAGGGGAAAAAATGGAGAATTTGTGTAGATTACAGAGAATTGAACAAGGCCACCAAAAAGGATCACTTTCCTTTACCATTTATAGACCAAGTTCTGGACACTCTAGCTAGAAAGAAGTATTTTTCTTTTCTAGATGGGTATAGTGGTTATAACCAAATCAGTATTGCTCCTGAAGATCAAGAAAAAACCACATTTACATGCCCATGGGGTACTTTTGCATACTCTGTTTTACCATTTGGTCTATGTAATGCTCCTGCAACGTTCCAACCAGCCATTATTAGCATCTTTGCTGATATATCACATGATTGTATGGAAAATATATGGATGATTTCATAATGTTTGTAGTCACTTTTGAAGAAGCAACAATGAATCTTGAAAAGGTTTTGGTAAGGTGTCAAGAACATAATTTGGCACTTAATAGTGAAAAATGTTTCATGCTCATGCAGGAAGGTGTAGTACTTGGTCATTTCATATCAGCTGCAAGAATACAAGTGGATCCCGCTAAGATAGAGGTAATTCAAACATTACCCATACCTAAAAAATCAAAAGATGTAAGATCTTTTCTAAGTCATGCTGGATATTATAGACATTTAATAAGAGATTTTAGCAAAATAGCTAGTCCCTTGTATAAGTTACTCAAAAAAGAAGCTAAATTTAGTTGGACATCTGAATGTGATGAAGCCTTCCTACAGCTTAAGAAACTTCTAACTACAACCCTAGTTTTACAAGGCCTTGATTGGAATTTACCTTTTCATATATATACAGATGCCTCTGACTATGCCATAAGTGCAGTTCTAGCACAACAATCCCAAAATCTTGAAAATGCAATCTATTATATTAGCAAGAGCCTTCATGGACCAGAATTAAACTACAGAGTGATAGAAAAAGAATTGCTAGCAGTAGTTTATGCCCTAAACAAATTTCAGCATTACATAACTAGCTATTCCATATCTGTTCATATTGATCATGCAACAACTAAATATCTCGTGAATAAACCTGCTATAATTGGTAGGTTAGCAAGATGGTTACTGTTGTTGCAAAAATTAGATATAACTATTATTGATAAGCTTGGAAAAGCCAATGTTGTAGTCTATTATTTATCAAGAATCTATCATGATGATACTGACACTACTTTGGTAGATGATGCATTTCCATATGAGCATTTATTTCATATTGTTGTTCAAACTCCATGGTATGCAGACATGGCTAATTACATTGCAGTTAATAAAATACTAGAACATTTTTCTTACAAGAAAAAGAAGCTGCTTGTAGAGAAAAGTTTACGTTTCTCTTGGATAGATAATCTCTTGTTTTACACTAGACCTGATCAAGTTATGAGAAGATGTGTGAGAGAGGATGAGACATATGACATTCTACATGCATGTCATAATGAACCACGTGGAGGACACTTTGCAGCAAAAAGAAAAACCTTGAAAATCTTGACAATTAGTTGTTATTGGCCTACACTTCACAAAGATGTAGCCAACTATACACGAAAGTGTGATAAGTGTTAAAGGATGGGTCGACCAACAAGAATAGATGAAATACCTCTTAACCCTCGGATGGTGTTAACACCATTTGACAAATAAGGCATGGACTTCATTGGTCCAATTGATCCTCCATCTAATGGGAAATCCTATATTCTTGTGTGCACTGATTACCTGACAAAATGGGTTGAAGTCAAAGCCATGAAGCATGCTCGGGATGAAAAAGTTGCAGAATTTTTGTATGAAGAAATTTTTACTCACTATGGTGTACCCAAAGAGCTAGTCACTCACCGAGGTCAAAAATTTACCTCTAATCTGATCTCAGAGTTGATGAAATAGTATAACATTAGACACCAAAAATCTAGTCCTTATCACCCTCAAGCTAATGGACAAGTAGAGGTCACAAACTATGAGCTAGAGAACGTCCTAACAAAAATGGTTCATCTACATCGTAGGGACTAGACCAGTAGATTACAAGAAGCTGTTTGGGCTTATAGAAAAACATGGAAGACTACTCCAAGATTCACACCATTTGAGCTCCTATATGAAAAGGTAGCAATGCTCCCCATTGAATTTGAACACAAAACTTTGAGAACTATACTGGAGCTAGAAATTGAACTTCTTCTAGCACAAAGAGAACATCTTCTACATCTTAACTCTTTGAATGAAATACACAAAGCTTCTTTGGAACATACTAAAATTATACAAAAATAAAGGAAACAATGGCATGACTCTCATATTATCATTAAACAATTTCAAGTTGGTGACTGGGCACTACTATATGATTCCAGATTTAAAGATATGCCAGGAAAGCTGTAGACAAAATGGTTGGGTCCATATGAAATTAGTCATGTCTTTGATAAT
This sequence comes from Cupressus sempervirens, assembly GCA_028749045.1. NCBI lineage: Eukaryota > Viridiplantae > Streptophyta > Pinopsida > Cupressales > Cupressaceae > Cupressus > Cupressus sempervirens. Next base: position 407,677,685 of record CM053792.1, on the reverse strand, counting down.
GGAGTTGTTCAATTAACTACCATTGATATAGTACCTTTCAAATTATTAATCAATGGACATAGACTCAAATTATATAAACAGCCCCAAACAAAAGAGGACTTCCTGCAGCAGTTCCAGCGGCCAAATTCGAATACAAACAAGGTAACTCTTCCTATAGCCGAAGGTATCAACCTTCTTCCTATTGCTCTTCAACATTAATTTATTTGTGCATGCTCATAATAAAAACTTTATGCCACATAAAGTTCCAAATTTCTCCATTCACTTTCTCATTCCATCTCATTTCTTTACCTTCCAGCCATCCACCTCATGTCATTTCTTTACCTTCCATCCATCCACTTTCCATGTCATCAATTTCTCATGCTTTCAATAAACCCAGTGAGATTCTAACAGATGTTTTCACTGTTGATATCACTTCTACCACCTTCTGATATGTGCGATGATCAATTAATAGGTATAAGGTTTTCAAATTATAATTCATTTATAGTCCATAGATTTCATCAATTATATTTAATATTGCATTCTTTATATTATGGCGGCATTATGTTAGTTGTCTACCCCATACTAAGTCTGACAAGTGTGGACACTTGTCCTTATTTCATATAGGGCATGGAAGGTTATAAAACCCAATGGCTACATTTATTCATAAAGATTTTTCCAAATTTTTATATTTCCTTAAGTACACAAGTGGCTAGGTGTTGTACCCCTTATTTTTGAATGATTTTATTGTCAAGCTGTGATGTTACTTGTGTTTAAATTTTAAGTGATATGAACCCCATTTTTGGATGATTTTCACACACTTCCATGATTTACTCTCATTAAAGCCATATTATTGCTCATAACAAATCATTATGACATTAATTACCTGTCAAATGAAATGTGAGATGGTCCGTAAAACAACAAAAGAAGCATGAATTTGTAAGGGGGAAACAGTGAAGCAATGCAGATAGTGAAAGTGTTAAAGAAGAATGGGTGGACAATTGCAGAGGTGAGAATCAGTGGAGCATACCATTTTGTTCTTAGATGTAGAAGTTGTGAGGAGGTTTAATGCATGCAGCTAGTTAGGGTACTTTTTAAGTTTGACTGCATATGATGAAGAAGCAACCACAAAATTCACAAGGACGTTTGATGAAGGAGAAGCTTCTATACGGGGCTTAATAGTGGTTGCTACAGAGGAACATATAGTAGAAGTTACTGGGTTACCGATGATAGGAGAACATTATCCCAACACTCATGATGCAAGATCAACCAGAGCTTAGTTTGTCATACTAACCAACCTCGGATGGACATTACCAAGCAAGGATGTAAAAGAATGTATCTTCTACCACCATACAATGAACTAGCCATGCACATTATTAGGTACCTCACATGCGAAGGAAGATTTTCATATTTACATGCACATCATTTTAAATTACTCAATTGTATAAGGCATACTCATCCAGTTAATGTTCCTAATTTCTTGTACAATATGTTGTGTATTATTGTGGAAGAAACTTAAAAAGGAAAAGATAGTTCCATCACCCATCATGCCCTAATTAAATTACTCATAGAAATGTCACTTAAGGATGTTTCTCCTCTGTCATGGGCAGAATTTGTCCAAGCCAAAACCTTACAACCCCAGGCTGCCCTTCATGAACAGTGTAGTGAGGAGAATGTAGTTCCCACTAGTGAACCTGCTGAACAAAGCACCCAAGAGGTTGAAGCCAAAAATGTGCAAAGCAATGTACAAGAAAATGTGCAAGAGACTATGCCTTCACCTATTCAAGAAACCCAGAAACCTACCTCTAGCCGAACAAAGAGAAAACAAAAATTGCAAGAAGAAATCTCTATTCCAGTAAAAGAAGAGCCAAACTCTATAGTTGTGAGGAAAAAGAGAACTAAGAAATTACTCCTATAGAAGAGACATCAAAAAGAAGAGGTAGGTAGAAGGCTATGATATTAGAAGAAACCCCTATAAGAAGAAGTCCCGGAATGAGAGGACAAATTTCCAAAGAATCTCCCTCATCCAAGCCATCTACTAAAGAATCCCATGTACAAATTGTTCCTGATCGCTCTCCTCCTCACCCTGAAGCTGAAAAAATTCCTAAAAACCCTAATGAGGAATGTAGGGTTGAGGTTAATGAAAATCCAAATGATACCTCAGCAGACCAACCAGGTCCTTTGAGCTATAGGGATGAAATAGTTCCTGAGCAAGTTTATCCAAACATTGTCCTAGTTCCCTATAAATCAACATAGTTTATTGATATTGTAGAACGATTATGGAGGGAACAAAGAAAGAGGAAAAGAAACCATGAGGAAGACAGTGGTTCCATTACCCTGCATAAACTCCTTTTTTAGTTGTTTGGACAACATATGTTTGCTAAGGCCTTATGGGAAGAGGAGAGGAAAAGAATGAAGAAAAACATAGTGTCTCTGAATGCAGAAATTACATATTTGAAAGAGCAATTGGCGAATCAAAAACAAAGGATGGATCATGCACTCAAATTGGTTGATCAAGCACTTGCCTATAGATCATCGCCAAAAATTTATGCTCTATGTTTAAAAGAATAATTTCTCTTATTCCAACTCATGCTAACCCTTAAGAATATAAATGTAGAGTTTAAATTAGCCTAGGAATTTTATGATTTATATCAGACTCTGCCATCCTAGTAGCAAAATTTGCTTTGTGAATTATATATGCATAATTTTATTATCCCTTCAAAAATCCAATGGAACCCTTTACTTTATATAAGGGATATACGTTTAAGAGCTTTGATGTCCTGGATGTCTAATGAAGCAAACTATGATAGGTAGCTAAATAATTACAAAGACAAGGAAAGGACAAAACCTCTACCATTAAGAGCCAAAAGCAACAAACCAGAAGAAGTTCTTAGGGACTAGTTTAGGTTAACTTATGGGGATAAGAAAAAGGGAGTAAGGGATAGAATCTTCACTACCAAAGCCAAGGCCTATGCTGATAATGAGAATTTTCCCTACTTTGCTTTCCACAAAGCTATGGTTGGTGCTAGAAGTAGATGGGCTAGATTACCTGAGTCGCTTAAAAGGTCAAAGCCACATAGTCCCATCAACTTGGAGGCTGCCCTTCACCGAGCTCCAAAGTAATTAGAGCTAGGAAAATAGGCTAGACCCAAATTATGATGCCCACTCACTATGCAACCTCCAATGCTCATGTGGCCTTTATATGACATTAATGTTGATAGACTTTATAAGATCTAGGAGGACAATAGAAGGGAGGTTTGGGAAAGAACATGAGGATTCTATTACACCTTCAAGAGCAGCAGGAAAGGAATGGCAGAAGTGGGGGAATTTAGGTCACTGACTAATAAATGCCATGCTTAAGGACAAGCATCAATTTACCAGGGGGCAAATGATGAGGCTAATTATTGCCTCTATTTCATGATAGTTTTTAATCACCTTGTTAATACTCTATTTCATTTTCATCAAGACATTTGTGGATCAATGTTTACCTAAACCAATGATTAACCTATGGGTAGATAGTATGTCATCTTTTGCCAATATCATATATATGATGCAGTATTTCATATAATTATCAAAATATGTGTTCTTATATTTGAATTTAATTTGAAAATGCTTATTTGCAATTATCTTTGCATTATAACTAACCTTAGCAATGAAGCTGAAAGATGATTGGAAGAATTTAAAGATGAGTGTGAAGACAACTGATAGCTTTCAAGGAGAAAAGAACACTGAGGTGTAGCCACAGTGGAGGAAAGTCATAATAATTCCAAAGGACATGACAATGAGTATGGAGGACCTATGAAGACTTACTACATTCTCTGCATTTATTCCTATGGCAAGTAGATGTTTAGACTGTATTATTCCTACCTTAAGTTGTTATCTCTTCTTCCTGCCTTGTGTTGTTATTTTCCTTCTTTCTCTCCTATAGATTTATAGCTAGGTTGTTTACTTTTATGTTTTGGAATAAGTGTTGATCTCCTATATATAGGAATCAAACCAAGTGTGTTGCTTTAGTTAGAAGAAAAGAGTTTATGAGAATAGACTGTTAACTTTTATAGTGAGTTGTGTTTTTACAGTTATATGTGTTGCTTCCATGTAATGAATTTCTAAAATGTAATGAAATAGTTTTTTTCTTCTATCCTGTGTTAGTAGTTTAGTTGAATCCAACCAAGGGGGCCCACGTAGAAGGTGGATTAGATTAGGATAGTATAGATTTATTTCCAAGCATTTTTAGTATTGTAAGTAGAAGTTGTAAGTTCCTTCCTGTAGCATCACACTTTGTGAATGTTCTTGTAGCACATGTGAGAACAATTATAGTGGATGGATTGAGTTGGAATATTTGTTAACCTTTCATTGTATTTCCAGTATTCATAGAGTTAAGTGTGTTAGTTTTCTATAGCAATAGTTTAAGTTCTTTTCCTTGCATTTTACTTTCTTGCAGCATAAGCATAGTGACTCACTAAGAGACCTAGTGCACATACTACGCGGACCATTTCAAGTATATGTCCCTGGGTTGACAAGATTAATTGCACCTCATAGTGGGAAAAATAGTCCTTAGATTGAATACATTTTTCCTAAGCATGGCCCAGAGCATGATTATGATACACCTATTGTGAGGTGGACCAATGCCTTCTATCTGATCTCTAATTATTTGATTAGGTGCATGATGCCTTATGACATATCTAGCAAGTACAAGTTCCTTTCTTCTAGATTATGGACTTGTTTCACTTGGTTTACCATGCTCAAAGGTTCTAAGATATTTTGAACTTTTCTCAGGTCCCACTATCTGAGATATGGTTTCCTCTAATTGTGACTCGGGTTCCTTTGCTAATGGCTACAACTCAAGTTGTACTTGTTGTTGCTCAATTTTCTCTGGTTGCAACTTAGGTTGCACTAGAGACTTAGGTAACTTGGGTGGTTTTAACTATTGGGGTGGTGTTATCTATTGGTGCCCAATCACATTTGCTTGTATCTTTCGTAAATTATCAGGATCAAAGCAAACAGAGTTTCTATAGTCTCCAGGTTCCTTGTTGCTTTGTTCTTCATTATTTTCTGAAAACTCATTAGTTTTTACATGTATACTTTCTATAACCTTGTGAGTAGCAAGATTCAAACATTTATATGATTTGCTCTTGTTGGAGTAGCCTAAGGATATGCCTTCATCACTTTGTGCATCAAACTTTCCTTGCCTTGCCTCTTTCAAGATATAACATTTTCTTCCAAATACTTTGAAATAACAAACATTAGGTTTATAGTCATACCATAATTCATAAGTTGTTTGATCTATACCTTTCTTCAACTAAACTCAATACAAGGGATGAACTATTGTGCTAATTGCTTCTTTCCAGTATTTGGTTGCAACATTTTTCTCAATCATCAATGTTCTTGCACAATCCATGATGGATCTATTCCTTCTTTCTACTATGTCATTCTGCTAAGGTGTACCTAGTATAGATACTTGTCTTTTAATTCCTCTTTCACTATATTTTGCAGTGTTCTTATCTTCTTTCATCTTCATCTAATCAAACCAGCCTCTTAGACTTTATGCATTGACTCTTTTCACATTATCATCTCCTTCATAGAGATTTTCTAGTTTTTTCCACATGTCATATGTATTAGGAAAATCTTTGACTTCATCAAATTCAAAATAGTTGAGAGTAGAGAGAATATCAATCATCATTATGTTCTGATTCTTCATGTCCACCATCTGACCCACAACTAAAGTTTTTGGAGGTGTCACATACTAATTCTCTAAGAAGGGAAGACTTGTATCTCTAATGGTTCCCAAATGTAGCTTCATGACTTGCTGCCATGCTAAAAAGTTATCTATATTAAGCTTAGGGATATCTCTTATGTAAGACATATTTGATCTTTAGCTTAGGTTCCTGAAACCTTTTCTCAAGCACCAACAACTTTGATACCAATTGTTGGAAATATAAGAGGAATAACTGAGAGGGGAGGGGTGAATTAGTTACCACAAAAATAATTTCAAGTCCCTTATATGTCAATAAAAACTTCTTACAAATCTAAGTCCTTGTGCAACTTGGTTCAAACTAAATAAACACTGTAGTTCAGTTAACAAAGAAATCTGGAGATAGTAATGTGTATTAACCTTTAGTAACTTAGTTGCAGAAACATAAAAAAATAAGCAAATAACATGAACACATGAGACACCTTAATGTGGAAACCCAATTTGGGAAAACCACCAATGCAACTAGTTACAACTTTTCACTTTTCTGAAGTGAGCCCTATTAGGAGCTAACCTTGTTAAAGGTTACAAAAAACACTGTTAGGTGTGACCCTATTAAAGGATTTGAATCATCTTGTTAGGAGTGGCCTTGTTAGAGGTATTAAGACACTTCAATCTAGAAATTCCACCTTGTTAAAGGACTTACAAAATTGACTATTAAGTCAACTCTGTTGAGAGATTTCTTTATTGCTACAATTGTTAGAGAGTAAAAATGATTGACCTGATTGATGAAGCAACTGATTTGCAAATTTAGATCACTGTTCTAGCTTATCCTTTGGATCTTCCCTTATTAGAATATTCTTTGTAGCTCCTTGGATGTACTACCCTTAATCATATATCTTTATTTATTCACATCTTATTCTTTTCCACAACTTCACTCTTTAATCCAAAACTTGACTTTGCATATATATAAAATCCCATATCAAGTTGGCTTGAATACCCTCTTCAAATGAAAAAATTAATATCCACTAGGTCAGCTTCCATAAACCAAACTTAATAAAAAAAATTATTCTATTGTCACTTAGCTGACATTGAAATTGAGTCACTCAGTCAACACTGAGTTCCTTTGCTAGCCGACCTGACTTGATTTACACTAGAATCCTTCATTGACTAACCTAACTTAGTTTACACTAGATAACTAAACTTGGTACCTTCTAAATCTTTCTTGGAAGATACTAGAGTCTTTTGAGCTCAGTTACTACTAGCAATAAAGTGTGACATTTGTGTAACATCAATGGCAACATATAATTGAATAATTAATTTCAACATTACATCTATTGCAAATACTATTTGCATATTAGACATAGACACACAATAAGGCCTTGAATAAAGTTAAGGCATAATAAGGCCACAAAAAACTAAAGGACAAATATCTAGCAATGTTTGAAGCACCTCAAGAACTTCATAGTTAAGGAATACCCATACACAAATAGAGCCTTTACAGTCCCTAGTGCTATGGCTTTTATAGAGAATTTAAAAAATGTTGTAAGACAAGGAATACTATAAGATAAAGAAAGCACTCACAAGATGAAACTTATTGTGAAATTTCAAGTTAGAATTCTCATCCTCTTTCTTTTAGCATATTAATAAAAACAAAACAAAAAATGTGTATCTTTGCAATAAGCCTTCCCTGGACTGTCAACCAATTTTATATGAAAATATCTTATATCACAGGAAGCCTAGACCATTTTTCTATCAAAACTCCAAAAAAATGATTGGAAGAGCCCAAGGATTAAGTCTTCTTAGTATTCAAGACTGTTTCTAACAATTGAAATTTAAAAAATTGAATTTCACTATAGAAGGATATAAAAGGCCATATGATACATCAATTAAGAATTGTATATCATAAAATAAAAGTCTTAAGCTAGTGGTTATAATCCATAGTAGGAAAATTTTGCCAATGGATGGAACTCAATCACAACCAGCAGTTATATATATCACAATCAACACATTCATAAAGTAGGTAGCCAATGAAGAATCTCTTTGTGAAAGAAATAAAAAAATGATTAAAGAAATGTGATTATAGAAAGATACCCAAAATGGATCCTAAAGAAAGCTTTCAAAATTTGATTTCATTGAGGCAATCAAACAAAAATGATTTGAATTCATGTGGAAATAATTGGGGCTATATTTTGGGACTTAATAGGGGTAATAAATGTTGGTATTGTGGCAATCATGTAGGAAGTTTTTATTGACATCTAAGGGATTTGGAATTGTTTTAGTGGTAACTGATTCACCCCTCCCCTCTTAGTTACTCCTCTTACATTTCCAACAATTGGTATTAGAGTTGTTGGTTCTTACAAAAAAGGTTTCAAGGACCTAAGCTAAAGATCAAGATGTCTTACAAAAGAGAGATTCCCAAGTTGAATAGAGAAAACTTCATAGAATGGAAGGAAATAATGAGGCTACATTTTGGAACCATTGGAGATACAAGTCTAAAATTCCTAGAGAACCAATATGTCTCACCTCCTGATCCTTTGACTGTGGATCAGATGGTAGATAAAAAGACTCACAACACAATGATGATTGAAATTGCTTCTGCTCTCAATTATGTTGAATTTGATGAAGTCAAAGATTGTCCCACTGCTCATGAAATGTGGAACAAGCTACAAAAGATCTATGGAGGAGATGACAATATGAGGAGAGCTAAAGCGGAAAGTTTAAGAGGTCAATTTGATCAAATGAAGATGAGAGAAGATGAAAACATTGCAAAATACAGTAAAAGAATCAAAGCAAGTGTGAGTGCAATCAAAGCCTCAAGAGGAAAATTAAAAGATGAAACAATAGTCAACAAGGTATTAAGAACTTTTCTTCCTATTTATGCCATTAGAGTTTTAGTTATTCAAGAGATGAGATGTGATCCCAAAAGTGATATAACTTTGGATGCACTAGTGGGAAGGTTAGCAACTTTCAAGTTGGATAACTTTGATAACTATCTTCCTAGATCTCGCAACATAGAATCAACATTCAAAGCAAAACTAACCCTTGGTAGAAAAGGAGGAAACTCAAAAGGCAAACAGTCTGACAGTGATGAAGAAGAAGAATCTAATGATGATCTTGAAGCCATTGAAGCCCTACTAGTAAGGAGGTTACTAAAAGGAAAAGGTAAATATAAAAGGTAAAATTCCATTGATTTGTTTTTCTTGTGAAGAAGTTGGTCACATTGCTACAAGGTGTCCAAACAAGGAAAGTAAATATGACAAAAAATATAGCATGTTCAAAGGCAAGAAATACTTCAAGAGCTACAAGGACTAAAAAGACAAAGGTAAGAAATCTCGTTATATTGCTAAAGATGTTGATAGTGATCATGAAGATGAAATGGTATATATTTCTATTAAAGATGATGAAGATGATGACTATAATGAAAATATGGCACTTATTTATCATATTAGCAAGAATAACACATAGATAATAGATAGTGGTTGTTCTCATCACATGACTGGTGATAAAACTAAGTTTGAACACTTGGAGCACTATGATGGTAGAAGTGTTAAATTTGGAAACAATGAACCATGTCATGTGAAGGGAAAAAATTGCATTGCATTGACTTATGGAATTAGATGTGATAATGCCTACTAGGTTGAAGGACCGAGACATAATCTTCTAAGTGTGGCACAACTAAACAACATTGGATTCAAGGTAGAATTCATAATTGGGAAGGCAAGGATTCTGGATGGTAAAGGAAACCTAGTTGGAACTAGCAATCAAACAAAAGGTAATCTATTCTATCTAGATCTAATTGATAGTTCATGCTTCTTGGCACATGTAGAGGAAAGTTGGTTATGGCATAAAAGGATGTGTCATGTAAACTTTGATAATCTTGTTATTATAAGCAAGAAGAAAAGAGTAAGAGGTATTCCAAATATGAAGAAACCTGAAATGACCATACGCAAACAATGTCAGATTGGAAAGATGGGTAATACTAGCTTCAAAAGTAAGAATTTCACTACTGAAGAAGTTGTGGAACTAGTTTGTACATATCTTTGTTGACCAATAGGTACAGAGAGCTACACTGGAGATAAATTCTTCATTGTGTTCGTTGATGATTATTCTAGGATGATGACAATAATGTACTTGAAGAATAAATATGAAGCTTTTCAAAAATTCAAGTGGTATCTTGCTAGAGTTGAGAAAGAAACATGTAAGAAGTTAAAATGCATAAGATCATACATAGGAGGAGAATTCATCTATAATGAATTCTACAATGAAAGAGGAATCAAAAGATAAGTATCTACACCTAGTACACCTCAGCAGAATGACATGGAAAAAAGAACAAAAAGATCCATCATGGATTGTGCAAGAACACTAATGATAGAGAAAAATGTTGCAACCAAATATCAGAAGGAAGCAATTAACACAACAGTTCATACCTTGAAAAAAGTTCAACTAAAGAAAGGTATAGATCAAACACCTTATGAATTATGGTATGGCTATAAATGTAATATTTGTTATTTCAAAGTATTTTGAAGAAAATGTTATATCTTGAAAGAGTCAAGGAAAGTAAAGTTTGATGTGAAAAGTGACGAAGGCATTTTCCTAGGATACTCCAACAAAAGAAAAGTATATAAATCTTTGAATCTTACTACTCACAAGGTTATAGAAAGTGCACATGTAAAAATTAATGAGTTTGTAGAAAAGAATGAAGATCAAAGCAGCATGGAACTTGAAGATTGATTTTTTCAAAAAAAAATTGAACCTAATACCTTACCCAACATTCAGCAGATCACCCCACCTGAGTCACCCAAGTCTAGAGTGTAAATCAAGTTGTATCTAATGTCAACTGAGTTGCAACTAGTACAACTCAAGTTTAAGACAATTCAAACTGAGTCTTAGACAGAGGAACTTGAGTCTTAGTCTGTGGGAATTGAGTCTCAGACACCAAAAACAAACTAGAATTTGGCAATTCTTAGAGCCTTTGAGCATGGTGAACTAAGTGAATCCAATCTAGAATCTAGAAGTAAGATACATGTACTTGCTAGATATGTTAGAAGGCATCATGGACCTGAGAAAATAAGTGGAGATCAAATATGAGGCACAATGACAAGGAACACACTAAAAGATACATGTTTGCTTATTGAATTTTAACCTAGAACTGTTAACGATGCATTGAAAAATGAAAGTTGGATAGAGACAATTAATGAAGAGATTGAGAAAAATAAAAGGAATAATACTTGGACTCTTCTTTCTAGACCCAAGGATAGAAATGTAATTGGCTCAAAGTGGGTATTCAGAAACAAATTAAATGAAAATGGTGAAGTATGAAAGAATAAGGCAAGGCTAGTGTGCAAAGGATACAATCAAGAAGAAGGCATAAACTATGGAGAAACATTTGCTTTTGTTGCTAGAATTGAAGGAGTTAGAACACTACTTGCATATGTTGCATTTAAAGGATTCAAAGTTTATCAAATGGATGCAAAATTAGCTTTCTAGAATGGAATTCTAGAAGAAGTCTACATTGATTAGCCCAAAGGTTTCATTGATCCAAACAAAAGAGACATGGTCAGTAAGTTACACAAAGCTTTATATGGTTTGAAGCAAGTCCTCGAGCATGGTATGAGAGACTTCATGGATAACTGGTAAAGCTTGGTTTTCAAAGAACCAATGATAATAATGGTTTATTTATTAAACAGGGACCACAAAAATAAGATTTTGTTAGCAGAAATATTTGTGGATGATATCATATTTACAAGTCATGATGACTTATGCAAGTCATTCTTTGAAGAAATGAGATAAGAGTTTGAATTGTCAATGTTTGGAGAAATAAAAGTCTTTGTTGGTTTAAAAGTTCATCAAATGAAGGATGACATTTACATTACTCAATCAAAATATGTCAAGGAGATATTGAAGACATTTGGAATGGAAAATTCCAAACCAATTGGAACACCTATGTCTATTGGACATAAGTTATCCAAGAATCATGATTTGAAAGAGGTAAATTAGACTACCTATTGATCTATGATTGGGGGACTTCAATATGTTGTTCATACAAGACCTGATATTGCATTAGCAGTTGGTATGGTTGTAAGATTCTCTGCAAATCCAAGAGAAAATCATATGATGACAATCAAAAGAATTATGAGATACCTAGAAGGCACTCAATACTATGGCCCATGGTACAAGAAAGGAGGAAATTTTGAGTTGAAATCCTTTATTGGTGTTGATTGTGTCAAAAGCATTAATGATAGGAAGAGAACCAGTGGAGAAACATTATTTCTTAGAAAGAGGTTAATATCTTGGACAAACAAGAAGCATAATTGCATCTCTCAGTCTATAACAAAGGTAAAATATGTTGTTGCTGTAGTTAATTTCTCTGACATAATGTGGTTCAAAAAAATTTTATTAGGAATGAAGGAATAAATCAAGGATCTAATGGTTATCTATTGTGATAACACAAGTGCAGTCAATATATCTAAAAATCTAGTGATGCATGCTAAGAAAAAACACATTGCAATCAAGTATCATTTTCTAAGAGAATTAGTTCAAGATAAAGAGGTTAGATTGGAATATGTTAACACAAAGAAGTAGATTACTGACATATTTACCAATCCATTACTTTAGGATGCATTTTTGTATCTATGAGGAAAGATAGGGTTCAGTCCCCTACTTGATGCTCACTAGAGTACAAATTATTGATGCATTAACCAAACTACATTGAAGATCTATCAAGTTGATGTAAAGAAGTCAGAGCTCATTGCACATGAATCAATACATCATGTACATTATAAAATCATAGTGTTAAGTCTTTGGCATTTGATGTCAAAGAGGGAGAGAATCATGTCATATATTCATTGAGAGAGATTGGTGTAATAAGAAAAGAATTAGAGGCAATAATCTACAAGAGGGAAAACTTGATCTGATGGAGTTTGAAGATAAGATGATAGAGGGAGAATTTCAGAGGGAGTTCTCATGGATGGATAGAGAATTAGAATGAAACTAAGGATATTATAAAATCTTATAAATCATTTGATTGCTCTAAGTTTTCTTTACTTAATGACATGTTGTGTTGCCATCAATGCCAAAGAGGGAGATTGTTAATAATAATTATTCAATTATATATTGTTATTGATATTACACAAATGTTATACTCTAACCGAGCATTTCCAATTGGAACCAAGTTCAGAAGACTCCAATATCAGTTCAGCAAGTTTAGGAATTCCTATGTAAATCAAGCAAGGTCGGTTACCAAAGGAGTTCAATGTAAATCGAGTCAGGTCGATTACAAAGAAACTCATTGGTAACCGAGTGACCTAGTTTTAGCCAACCTTTAGTAGATTAGTTTTATCTATTAGTTGATTTATGAAAGCAAACTCATTGGATATCATTTGTTTATTTGAAATGGTATTCAAGCCAACTTGACATTGGGTTTCATATATATGAAAGGTCAAGTTGTGGATTGAAACATAAAAAAGAAGAGAAGAAGATAAAATGTGAATATAGAAGGATATCTGATTAAGAGAAGAGTATCCAAGGAGCTGCAAAGAATATTTTGATCAGGGAGGATCCAAAGGATAAGCCAAAATAGTAATCTAAATCTACAATTTAGTTGCTTCATTAATCAGGCCAATCATTGTCACTCTCTAACAATTGTAGCAGTGAAGAAACCTCTTAACAAAGTTTTTAATTAAGTAAAATAGGTTTTACAAGGATCTTGAAACCCAAAAAATTTTACATAATATCTGAAATAGAAATAATAAGAAAAGTCCAACTACTATGCATCTGCTTATAAAAATCCAAAACCAAAAGATAGGCCCGCAATTAGGAAACAAAAGTGAACAACCCTAGATATGGACAAAACAAAAAATGAAAACTAAAACTATTACTTGTCCCTATCTAGAACCTATAAAGTCTCTGCAGCTTCATTGGCCCTCCGGTTGTCCACACCCACTTGGTCCTGGTTCTGATCATCTACCAATTCCCTGGTCTCTTTCATTTCTCCCTCAGCTTTCCCAAAGTCCATACTAGCCTTATCTTCTTTTTCCAAACCAAATCTAGCATTCTTCAATGATTCACCTAGACTATTGATATTCTCATTCAGGGTGTTCAAAGTTGCAATCACCTGATTAGCCAGGTTCTAATTAGAAGTCTCCATCCTTTAAACTCTTTTTTCAACCATTGAGATTCGATCCTCCTGGTTAGCATGGTGTCCCTAGTTGCTGCTTCTCATATGGTTGTCCTTCTAACTCCTTTTCTCCTTGAGCTCTTCTATCTCATGAAACAACCACTTGATAGAGTGAAAGTTATCTATCATGCTATTTTTAGCATTATTGAGCAAATTAAGCCCATATTCTCTCGCATTGTTAGAGATTGCAACTAAAATCGGGTCAATAAGTTCATCAAAATGGACTTTTCCATATTTATCCTCCATCACTTGGGAGTTCATCATCTCCCTGACAATCCCCATCTTCACCATTTTAGTGTTGAAGTTTCTCCATGACCCGCTCTTGTCTTTCAAAACCATCTCCCCACTGTCTTCCACCAGAGAATCTATCTTCCCTTGTGGCAAAGAAATAGAAGGGACAAGGCCCAAAATCGCATGAGTCTGGTTTTTTGTTTCTTCCAGTAGTGAAGCCTCCTCGGCCTTCCTTTTCTTGGGGTTCCCCAACATAATTGTCATATCCTCCTCAACCTTCTCACTGTCCTCCCCCTTCATCTCTTCCTCTGACTCTGTTTCCTCTTCTTTAGCATTATGCTCCTCCTCTTTCTATTCCTCAGACTTGGGGGGATTATGCTCATCTTCTGAATTTATACTTTGAACTTCCTCAAAATATGAGCTCTTAGTTTCCTTAGATACATCCCCAGTTTCACCGAGGGATTTGCCACTCATAGACCAGAAGGAGCAAACCCTTATGAAGGGTTGGGTTTGTAGTAGGTTTCTTTTTAAAACCCTCAATGCCCTTGCTCATTGAAGTGAAAAGATAAAAAGGAAAGGAAATATTTATACCATGCCTAAAATGATTTAATAGAATGAAGTGATGTGTTCTAACCCTATTGAATCTAGTATCCAAAGATATATATTCGATGATAACCCTTAAGACATACCTCCAAAGCTTTTTAATCAACTCTGTTTCATAGTATGTCTCAATCTTTATGTGTTTCTTCCTTTCATCCTCATCCTTCACAAAGTCTTTGACTGTGTTAGCCAACATTTTCTTGTCTTTGAAAAAGTTTATCCCCTCCAAGGGGATCTTCATGACCTGGGCAATCAATTCCACATTAACCTGATGAGTGACCCCATCAATTTTTATATGCCCATTCTTCCATGATTTCACATAATCTTAGTGATATCCTTATCAAATCTATTTTGTTTTTCCATGAATTTTGTAATACCACCCTTCTCTAGCTTATTCTAGACCTTCAAGATTTTCCTCCAATTTTTTGCCTCCCCCATTGGCTCCTTCCTACTTCTTTCCCCTACCATAATGTCCTCTAGTTCGAAAATCCTACACCTACTCACTATTCTCTCACAGACTTTAGCTTCCTTCAAATTTCGAACCCTGAAAATTTTTTTCCATTTGGCAATTATAATGGTAGAAGGCAAACCGACCCATAAAATGTGCCACATGTACTTGATATGATGGATAGTTAATACCTTCACATGATTTTCATTTATGTCTTGTCTAACATGAAATCTTACAAATCTTTCCATAATTACTATTGGATTGCCTTTGTACTTCCTTGGATACAATTCAGCAATATTAAATCTTTCATAGCCCTTAGAAAGATGTTGTTGTTATGCCACATCATTGTTGTGTTTTTTACTACCACTTCATTTGCGAACTAGTCTGTGGCTGAGTTGGCCTCCCTATACACATGGCTGATGTGGACCTCATTAAATTTGCCCAAGTCAGATTTAATCTCTTCCACCACATTTGTAATGGTCCAAGAGGGAAAAGATTAACCATTTAAACAATTAATAATATTTAAAGAATTCCCCTCCAACCAAAGGTTCTTGATCCCAGAAGTCGATGCCAAATTAACAATGTGACAAGCTGCATTGGCCTCAGTAAAATGGTTCAACTAAGACCCAAGAGGGTAAGAAAAAGTTTCAATGCCACCCCCATGACTATTTCTAATAATTCCTCCACAGCCAACTGGACTAGGATTCCCTTTGGCTACCCTGTCAAAGTTGGCCTTATGCCAATCTTCAAGGGGAAAAAGCCACCTAGCCTCCTGTCTTTTCCTATCCCTGTCCTTTTTCTTTTCTATGTTATTTCCTCCTTCTTCTATATCTCCTCCCTTTCTGATGGAAAAATTCTCCTTCATTGGACCTTCAATTTTTTCTGCAATAACAAAATCAAGTGATTCCTTGTCTCTAAAGATAAGATTATTTCACTCTTTCCATATTCCCCAACAAAAGTGTGGAAGAGACTAGGAGCATAACATCTGAGTCTTCATTATGATGTGTACCCTATTCCATTATTTGAAGAAGTCTTGGATGTTTTTTGAGATACACCAACTGACCCCATAGTTCCTGGTCAAAAGATTCCAAACCTCAGAGGAGTAGGGACAATGAATAAAATGGTGGTTAATCGTCTCCAAATTTGCTTGCAAAGGCTGCACTTATTAGGGATAATCTAACCTCTCTGTGCCAAGTTATCCAAGGTAAGAACTTTGTCTTGGAGAAGAGGCCAAAAGAATATGTTGATTTTTGGGGTAAGACCAGGAATCTAGGCCTTAGCCCATATGGGTTTCTCCATTCTATCCCACATCGAGAAGTAACCTGAAGCAATAGAGTATTGCCCATTTGAGTTGTCTCCCCAAATGACTTCATCCCTCTTGTTATTAAGCATCATAACATTTAGGATAATCATCAAAGGTTTGAGGTCCTGGGAAACTAGGGACAGGACAGGTCT
This sequence comes from Cupressus sempervirens, assembly GCA_028749045.1. Lineage (NCBI taxonomy): Eukaryota > Viridiplantae > Streptophyta > Pinopsida > Cupressales > Cupressaceae > Cupressus > Cupressus sempervirens. Next base: position 407,661,107 of record CM053792.1, on the reverse strand, counting down.
TACCATCCTTGACCAGCTCTGTAGTCACTAACTTTTAGACCAAATCTTCTTATAGATAATTATGCCCATCTCCCATAGTTAGGGTGGTCAATAAGAGGTCCCTGGCTTAGCCAATTATCCTACTAGAAAAAGATACTTTCACCATTGCCTACTTTCCATTTTCCCTTAGACTTGGCCAAAAATTTTGCCTTTAGAATCTCGTTCCATATGTAAGATCCTTGAGGTATCTCAGCCTCACTAAGCAGAAAAATGAGAGACTACCTTCTCAAATATTTCTCCACCATGATGTCCCTCCATTCTCCCAAGCTCTAAAAATGTGCCATATTTTCTTGGCTAACAGGGCATTGTTGAGATGTCTAATTTTTCTAATGCGAGGACCACCATAGCATTTAGGGAGATAAACATGGTCCCAAGAAACAAGATGATATCTCTTATTATCTTCAACACCTGTCCATAAGAAATCTCTCTAAATATTCTCAATTCTATTAGCATGCTTAATTGGGATCTCGAAGAGGCTGAGGGCATAAGTAGGGAGATTTTGAAGGGTAGATTTCATCAAAGTACATTTGCCTACTTGATTGAGGGTTGCACCTTTCCAACCAACCAGTTTCTTGTTGAATCTATTAATGATACCATTCGAGAAGGATTCCATAGATTTGGACCCCTATGTCATTCCAAGATAGCTTGCTAGAAGAGACCCCACACCACATCCCAGGATACAAGCAAGTTTCCTTTGTCTCTCCAAAGGTGTGTTGATAAAGTAGACCAAACTTTTATCCTAGTTTATAGCTTGGCCTGAACCACTCGTGTAGGTATTCAACAAATCTTTAAACACTTTGGCCTCCTGGATAGAGGCATCTCCACCCAGTATAGTATCGTCCACAAATTGCTAATGGGTGAAAGAATTTTTCCTAGATGAAGGCTTGAGACCATGCAAGCTCTGATCCTATCTTTTCCTTAGAATTAACCTCCCCAAACACTCAGCCATAATAATGAAAAGAACAGGGGATAAGGGGTTGCCCTGTCGCAACCCTCTCAACCTCTTAACAAAGTTGACTTAATAGTCATTTTGTAAATCCTCTAACTAAGTGGTATTTCTAGATTGAAGTGTCTTACAACCTCTAACAAGGCCACTCCTAACAGGGTGATTTAAATCCTTTAATAGGGTGACACCTAACAATGTGTTCAGTAACCTTTAACAGTGTTGGCTCCTAATAGGGCTCACTTCACAAGAGTGAAAAGTTGTAACTAGTTGCATTGGTCATTCTCCCAAATTGGGTTTCCACATTAAATCTTGGTATCTGATGTGTTCATGTTTTGATTAAGTAAAAGCAGGTTTTAAAGGAACTAAAACCTTTTTACAACCAATATTTCAAGAAATAGATAGAGAAAATAAAAATAAACATGAAACAAACCTCCAAAAAGAACAAAGATGAGGCTAAAGAGGGAACTGCTAACAGAGAGAACAAAAGAGGTAGCAAAGAACCAACTAGGTAGTCTTGATCATATCCAGTGCCTAATCCACCAGAATTTGCATGTTTTTAGCCACCACCTTCACCTTGTCCTTCTTGCCCGTGTCTTCACTCTTCTTCGAGTGAGCTCTAGTGCATTTGTTGGGGCCTTGGATATCAATAACCTAAGGGGAATCTTGGCCTTTATCCATTTCTAGTTTCTTCATCAAAGTACTCACATTGTTAGCCATTTGTTTGATCAATTTCTCCAGGTTGTTTATCTTTGTTTCCATCATCGTGATCTTGCCCTAGTTAGCATTGAAATCTCTATCCATTGCCCTTTTCTTAGCCTCCAATTCTGGGATCTTAGTCTCATGTGTTCATGTTCTTTTCTTACTGCTTTATCTTTTTGCAATTAAGTTACTAAAGGTTAATACACATTAATATGTTATATTGCTTTTTTGACCGAGTTGGTGAATATCTAGTTCTAACTGAGGTATGAGTTAAAAGGAAGTTTTTATTGATATCTAAGGGATTTGGAATTGTTTTAGTGGTAATTGATTCACCCCTCCTCTCTCAGTTACTCCTCTTATATTTCCAACAATATATAGTATAGAATTGAATATTATTGATAAAAATATTGCAAATAATTTATATTTCAATTTTAAACTATTAAATTGAAATAAAGTTAGATTATTGTTGCAATAATTAAAATTTGTGCATTTTTAAAACAAAAATTAAACCAATTTACCTTAATGCTCATGACTTGAGTTACTTGATAGGTTGCATTTAGAAACACTTTTAAAGTTTGTTAAATAAGATGTTTTCAATGATCAAATTTCTAATATATTTGTTTAATGACTTTATTGAAGGTGCTTAAATGTCCATTCAAGTAGTTAATGCAACAATAAATATTTTGATAATGTGAGTGAATATATTTTTAATGCTCTTCCCAAATCATAAAATGACTAAAAATTTTCCGCTAGTCCTTAAATATAACCCTAAATGCATCAAGTGAAATATTTCATACTTTGATAGTGTTAGTGATAGGAGTGATTAAATTGTGACCTAAACATTGCAATAGATATGTTAAGCACCATGTGTGTTTTACATTGTATGTCATTTTCCAGAATGATCAATTATATTTCTCTAAGATAAAGTGCACGACAAAGGAGAAATAATATGCAATGTTTCCTTCATCAAACCAAATTTCTTGTGCAATGTTTATGTTCAATATTTCTTTTTAGACTACCCATGTAACATAGTTCTATATTTCTTTGTTTAGCACTCTTTACATAAACAATTTATTAATATGTCACCATCATTAAATTTTATAGTTTGACTCAAATCTTACCCAAAATCTACCTTACTAAAAGCAAGAACATTGGCGCTTGGGCCCCTTGTTAATGTTGGTTGGTTTATTAAAATAATAATAAGGATTAGATGCTCTTAGGATATATTAGGAATATTTTTTTTTTTATTAGGTAAAAATATATCCAATACTATTATTTATATTTTTACTAGTTGAAATTTGTTTTTTTGAATTATTAAATAAGAAATTGGATATATATCAACCTAAGTAATTGAAGGAAGCTAATAAAAAGCTCTATTTTTTAGTTAATAGATGCAGTCTTTGTAAGAAAGCTAATGAAAATATTGATCATCCCTTTATCCACTATTGTTTTAGTCAAGAAGTGTGGAAAATCCTTGTGGAATATTGGAAGATCTCTTGGGTCCATGTAAAGAACTTGACTGATTGTTTTGAGAGTTAGAAGTGCCCTATGAAAAATCTAGAAGTTGATATTCTTTGGAAGTTCTCTCTACCTCACTTGTGTTGGGGTATATGGAAAGAAAGGAATACTTGGATTTTTAGAGACAAAGAATCTCCATCTTGGGTGGTTGGTCACAAAATCATATGAGCTATTAAGGAGAATTTGTATCCCAAAATGGTGGTAAAGGGGATTTTAATATTTTTGACCCTCCAATGAATACTAATATGAAGAATAAGTCAAAAAGGGATGGTGTTGTCTAGTTGTCCCCTCTTATGGGTTGGTTAAAAGCTAATTTTGATGGGTCTGCTAAAGGTAATCCAAGTAGGAAGGGATGTGGTAGAATCTTAAGGGATTCCTACAATAGGGTTTTAGATGCTATTGCAATTCCTATTGGTATTTCCACTAGTCACATAACGAAAGCTACCACTGTGGTGTTTGTGGTTAAAAGGGTAGTGGAAACTAGATAGCATAACTTGTGGCTAGAAAGTGATTCTCTAAACATAATCAATACTTTAAATAATAAAAACTCTACTACTTGGACTATTGAAGTGACTATGGTGGAAATTAAGAGACTATTGAATAATTTTGATAAGGTTCATATATCTCATAGCTACTAGGAGTCTAATAAGGTAGTTGATTGGATTGGATTGCAAACATAGTCGTCAACATGGGGAGTCAACTAACATGGAAGGATAACCTAATCAATAATTTGGAGTTTAAAGGGTTAATAAATTCTGATGTGACTAATATTGTTGTTAGAAGGATTAAATGATTATTTTTATATGATTTGTGGGAGCTTGGGTAATAATAAAAAACTTTATTAAACTTTGAGGGACTATCGTTTCATTATTACCCTCTTAATATGGCATGTATTATGGGTGCTCTCGAAGTCTTGTTTTAAAAACTATTTTGTTGTGTTTGTTAATACCATTATTTTTTTAGTGAAAGTTAACTGTGATTTCAGTCTATGAAATGGGAGGGGAGACAAGGAAGTAGGATCCTTCAAGCTACATACATTGGAAGGAGAATGCCTCTATTTGGAAGTTTCTTAAAAAAGGTAAGGTCACCGGTTATCTTGAGAAGCTACATGGTTTTAAGTTGCACATAATAAAGGAATTTTTAAAAAATTGGTATGGGGAGAAAGTGACAATGTGTGGGGTCTCTATGTCAATTACAAAGGATTTTCTTGTTGAGATTACTGGGCTTCCCAACACAGGGATAAAATTCAAAAAGGAAACAAAAATCTCCAATGTGGCATTGAAGAGATTTTCTAAAATCCTAGAGGAGAAGAAATTGATGAAGGTTGGGGATTTTTTGGATTTAGATCAGATAAAGAAAATTTTGTAGGATGTGCTATCTTGTGCTAGTGAGTATTTCATTATTGATGGTTCATCTAAAAGGGTTCATAGTTAGAGGTCTTCCTTCGTCCTCCATTGATCCTCTCCCCACAGGCTACTCAGTTCTCAACAAGCAACTAGGTATTTCAGATATTACATTAGACAGAGCATGGTTTGGACACGATGGCACCCTTTTTCTTAGGTTTCTCTCACTGGCTGATCGACTACAAGCTCTCAGGGCAAAGAAGAGGCTCTTCCTTCTTCCCACAAAGATATTTCTTGATGAGGACCTCACAAGATCATAGGTAGCTGAACTAAAGCACTCTAGGAGTCTTGTGGTAGAAGCAAGGAGTAACGGGAAATGGGCAGTTATAAGGAATCTAAAGGCAGTTATTCATGACTCACCTCCCAAGGGTTGGGATGAGAGACACCAAAGCCAAATGATAGTTTGAGCACCAACAGTTTGTCAAGTCTAAGCCCTCAATTGGCTCTTTGCTTATCAACTATTGGAATGGCAATGGTTCCCTATTCGCCAAGCTTACTTCATGATGCAGTTGGGGGATGTTGATTTGCTAACTGTTACTGAGACTCATGAGAGTCCTGCTCGGCCCCTTCTAGGTTACATAGGGTATTAGTGGCTTTCAGTTTTCAAAGAGGAGGTCCAAGCTTTGGGTGGTGTGCATGGTTCCAATGGAGTTGCTTGTTTGATTAGAGATGATATGTTCAATAATACCACATTGGTTCTTTCTGACACTTATGCCAGATTTATCTGGATTTGAGTTGGAGGTACCAGTCACCGTCAGAAAGATATCTTCATTGTTTTTTGTTACTTCCCGCCGACTACCTCACCTTACGCCATTCATAGTGTTGAGGATGGGAACCCTTTTTCAGACCTATTTGAGAGCATCTCCAAATTTGGGGCTATGGGTGACATCATCATCTTAGGAGATTTTAATGCATGGACTAAAGATCTCCAGACCCCCCAATATGACCATGGGTTTGACTTGATTTGTACTACTAAGAGGGATCTTACTAGTATGGGGCTTCAACGTTTATCTGAGGATCACAGTGGACCTCTAACTTGTTATGGTCGCCACCTTCTCTAGCTCTATGAGTCCTCCAACTTGGTGATTCTGAATGGCCTCTCTTGTTTCCCAGGTTTTGAGCTTTTTACGTGTTGGCCTCATAGTGGGGGTGCGAGCGTGGTGGATTACATCCTTGTTGTTGCTTCCTTCTTCCCCTCCATCAAAAATTTTACTATCTCCTGTCTTCCCTTGGCTGATCATGCCCTTCTTAGCCTTTCAGTCTATGTTTCTTCCCACCCTTTATCACCCATCTCTACTCACCCTGACCGGTTCCACCCCCACACTTGTTTCTTTTTCGAGGATAGTCATCAAGACCTCTTCATTTTCCATTTTTGAAGATTCCTCTACCTAGCTAGCTTCACAGATCACATTCAGGTGTCCACCATGTTTCACTCACTAGCTACTGCGATTTGGGAGTCGGCTCTCCTCTCTATCCCTCACCGCTCCATTTCTTGCACTCACAGATCGACTCGACGAAATACTTGTCCCATGAATCAGTGGTTTGATGATGACTGTAAAACTTTCCACCGCTCCTTGCACTTGGCTTTTGATACTCATTCCCCCGCTTTCACCAATTTACAGCTCTCTTACAAACACTTTCTTCACCATAAGAAGTGATTATTTATTGCTTCATAGGGCAGATCCCTCTGAGACACACTTATTCAATATCCCAAGTTGTTTTGGCGCATCATGTTCCCCAGGTGTAGCCAACCCTAGTCCACCCCCGACCTTCATCTCCTTGCTTCCCATATCTCCACGTTGTATTACATCCCAGGTCAGTTCGCCCCCCTTCCCAGCCCACTCCCCCATTATCACTTATTCTCCACCTCTAGCACTTATGAGGCCATCAGACTTATGAGATGTAGTAGGGTGGCTAATGAGGAGGGTTTTCAAGTGAAGCTCTTCAAACTAAGTACCACGATCTTGGGCCCTTATCTCTCTATGCTCTTTAATAGAGTGGTTTGTTTTGGTTTTTTAGACTCTTGGTTGAGACACATTATTCACCCGATCCATAAGTCTGGGCTGACTTCTGATCTCAAAAAATATAGGACCATCATGATTGGGCATACATTTTCCAACCTTTATGCTACAACTTTGAATACTATTTTATCTAGTGAGCTTAATAGGAGGAATTGCAGGGCTAAGGGTCAAGCAAGATTCAGGATAGACTACTAGACCATAGATCATATCTTTACACTACGAGCTATTATCGAGGAGGCTCGACATCACTTGAAGAAAGTCTACTGTTATTTTGTGGATTTTTGTAAGGTTTTTGATTCCATCCCTAGAGAAGCCTTTTTTTGGAGATTGAGAGATATTGGTATTTCTGAGATCTTACTGACGGCTATTATGAGGTTATATGAGACTATGATTGGTAGACTCAGGACCATAGAGGACCTCTCTAATCCTATCCAAAGCACCATTGGGGTGAAGTAGGGTTGCCCTCTCTCGCCCACCTTGTTTAGGATCTACATTGATGAACTTGAGGCTTTTCTTAGTGACTCCTCGCTTCCAGGTGATGGTTGTCATTTCCACCAGGTATTGATCTCCATCCTTCTCTTTGTTGATGATGTGGTTCTTTTTGCTTCCTCTCCTGAGGGTCTTCAGAGGCTTTTAGATAGACCTACATCTTTTTGTGATATGAGACAGCTGGTTGTGAACCTTGAGAAGACTCGGGTTATGGTCTTCAATGGTCTAAAGACTTCACATCTCTATTTTCACTTCCAAGGTCAGGAAGTTGAGATTACATCATCTTACACATACCTTGGGGTTAATTTTTTTGGATCTCATTTTAGCTTTAGATCAGCTATTCAGCCTTAGATCAATAAAGGATTGGGTTCCCTTGCCATGCTCGAGAGACAATTCTTTAGACACCACTTTTAGGATACATCGTCTAAGCTATCACTCCTCGATTCCTTAGTAAAACTCACAATGCTCTATGGTTCGGTGGTTTGGGGTCCTTCTCTTTTAGATTCAGATTGGGCCATGATTGAGCATACCTAGATTATGCTCCTCCGTTGGATTATCAGATGTCACGATTCTACCCCCCATACTATTATTTTGGCCGAGTTTTGTGCTCACCCATTTAGACTTGCAGCCATTTTTGACTTGATCTAGTTTCTCCATTGTCTTTGTGGCTTTGCTGACTCGGAGGAAGGCCAACACAGATACCCTTATTTAGCCTATCGCTCCTCAATTGCTATTGTTGATGTCGATCCTGCCACTAGAGCTCGTGGTTGGTATGCTCAGGCTACTATCCTACTGTGTTCAGTGGGGATCAACATTTATCATCTTCCTCCCTACCAGTTCTCATTGGATGCCCTTCTCATCTACTCCCTTCTCGGCAGGAGTTGAACAGGCATGTTAGACTTGACATTTATAGAAAGTATATCACACAGACCTGGGTGGATCCTCCAGGGGGACTACATCAAAGGATGGCTTTCTATGCTGAGCACTTCTTAGTTATTCGAGATGGGATAATTGTACGCCCTGAGTACTTACATAGATACTGGACTCACGCCCTGCGTATCTCCCTTGGCTCCTTTAGGGTGGGCTCGCACAAACTCCAGATTCAGTTCGATCACCATATTACTAGAGAGGATTGGGTGTGTACACTTTGTACCTTAGCAGAGGTAGAATCTGAGATTCATTTTCTTTTTAGATGCCCCATATACTACGAGATTAGAGGGAGATTTTATTGTCTGTTTAGAGATTGTAGATCCCTCTTGAATTTTTTTAGGTACACTGATCAACATTGCATTGCACTCTATCGTTGTGAGTCCTTACAGCTTCATGACCATACTTTACAACTTTCATTCCCCAGGAGTCAGACCCAGGCACAACTTGTTACGACCTTCTTCTCACCCTTAACTCCAGCTCAGGCTGTTAAGCGACCATACAGTTTCCCTAACACGGGTTGTTCCATATTGGTGAGACCCCGTAGGGGATCTTTTTGCCAGTGACACTCCTCTCGTGGCACTCAGCTTCATCACAAGGCTTTTGGTAGCTGCACAGATCAGTCACCGTTGGACTTTTTCCCTGTGAAGATGGATACCTAATCTTTTTCGTGATGTTTCCTGCTTTCTTCTTCTTTTGTTGTGCTTGTTCTTTTTTGGACACTGTCTGGTGCTCCATTTGTCTGCTTTTTCCTTGTTGTAAGCTTCTAGTCCCATAGACCCACATTGTGGTCTTTTGTTGGACATTAATATATTTATCTTATCTTATCTTATCTTATCTTGGATGAGCATAATGCCAATGCCAATTTATCTATTGTTATGTGTTTTTACCCCATTTTTATAATGCTATTAACTTTTTGTAATCCACCAAGGGTTATCTTGGGATCCCGTTATTTCCCATCTTCCTTGGGGAGCCACTCCATCCTTTTACTCCATACTTACAACTTTAAAATTGAAATGCTCAACAAATGCAAATAACAAAGATGACATGTAACAAAAATGGGAGACAAGGTTTTCTTAGTTGGACTCACTAAGAGCTCAAGTTGCTTAGACCTTGACATAGGAGCATATCTCTATTACATGCTTGGATGTAGTCTCCACCATACCTCTATATAAGAAAAGGTCTCATACCCAAAATGACAATAACTAGAGACAAACTGCTTTGAAACTTAACACAAGAAACTAAGTAAAATGTAGTAAGGGCCAAAATGTCAAACTACTCAATTGGCCACTATGCCAAGAGCTTATCTTTTGAAAGAAATGTAGTAAGGGCCAAAATGTCAAACTACTCAATTGGCCACTATGCCAAGAGCTTATCTTTTGAAAGAAAAAATCAAACAACTTGCAAGGATGCAAGGAAAACTCATAAGCCATAAAATGCACTAAAATCTCAAATTTAAACAAAAATCAACAACATTCCAAACTCAACATTTTAACATGAAAAAGGGTAACTTCAAATTACGATAGTGATTTCCCAAAACATCTTCAATCCATTCGATTCTGTTATATTACTATGAACATGAAGTGCTACTAAATATAATTACTCAACCATACCATACATGTTGACAAACACTTTTTGGATGACACACAAAATTATGCACCCACAAAAAAATCTAAAAAGTTAAAGTAGAACCTAAGGTACACAATACCAACCTAATTTTCCTTATGGCACAACTAACCCAAAAATGAAAGAAAGTCTTAAATTTGAAGTTGCAAGAGAAATAAAACAAACTCATGACATAAATTTAAAAATTTAAAAAAAAACAAAAATCAAATGAAATAGATGAGGGATATTGAAACACGATAAGCCCCACCTCTCACTAAGATGTAGACATAGAAATGGGCAGAATATGATAAACTCTGCATGGAAACAAAAATGGCTCCTCAAGAAGAAGAACAATAATGACACAAATCTAATAAGATGCTACCCAACTGAGCCCAACAACGAGACTAAACATAACGAGTAAATCTCAAAAAATCCCACAATACGGGTTGAGCAATTTTTCTATCCACAAAAATGTCGAAGTGTACAAAATGATTTACTTTCTTGATTATAAAGTCACATTTTTTTCCTTCTAAAAGTCAAAAATAATTTAAAAATTAAAGTCACTTAAATAATTAAGCAACTATAGTCCCTTCAAAATAAAATAAATTAATTCCAATAAAATGGAATTCAACTACAGTAAATTAGTCAATAATAAAATTTAATCCCCAAACAATTAAAAATCAACATTTAATTCTAATTCAACCACAACAACTATGGGAACTTTAAATACATAGACATATAGCTAGTCTATCAAAAACACATAAAATCTTAATTTAGCAACAAGTACCAAAGAATAATATAATAATCATAGGTACGATGCACATACAAGGATGATATTAACTCAATAATGAATTGGTGTAGGAGCACTTGATGTTTTGTGGATGAAGACCCACAATTTTAGCTTGGAGATCCTTTTTTTGCTTATTTAAGTGATAGTGTTAGTCTATCAAATGATGTAGATGAAGTTACAACAATTGATAATACTTCTTGGGTGTGCATGCATGTTTATACTATAAACAATCTTTGTTGTCAACCCTTTCTACTATCTATTGCTAAATTGAATTGTAGTACGACAACTGAAGATTTATATGATTTATTAAAGAGTACTCTAATTGAATGTGGATGTTTGAATAAAATGGAGATTGCCAAAAAGTTGGTCTGTGTTGGAGCGGATGGAGCTTTGGTTATGCAAGGTCATAAAGGTGATCTTTGCAAAAAGATCAAGAATGATTTGGCACCCTACGCTATTCCCATTCATTGCATGACCCATCAAATGAATCTAGCTTTTGGAATTGTCAGCAATTTTGATTGTGTAAGTAAAGTAAAATCTCTAATCAAAGAGATTTACCAATACTTTTTTCAAAGTCCAAAATGAGTCCAAGAATTTTGACACTTTGCTCAAGGAGTTATTGATGGGAGGAAGCTTCTTAAAGACAATGATACGAGATGGATCTCTTTGGATGGACCAGCGCATCGAGTAATCTATGAATATCCTTCATTTCTTGGATAATCCACTCTATGCGAGATAGATTCCCTCGGCTATATTCAAGTCTAACTAATGTTAAGATACTCTTAACTTTAGCAGCTATTCTCCCCATGCTACAAGAATGAGAAATACTATTAAAAAGGTTCAACAAAGAGCTATGTACATTGCAGAATATAATAAGCTGTGTAAAATGACATGTAATAGCCTGGATACTCTGTATCAATTACTACCATTAGATGAATCAAAGTTTGCAAAGTGGATAGAAATCTCAAATTTGAACAATCCTTAGAACTTTTTACATATTGGTGTAAATGATGAGGTTTATGCCAGGGTATGTGGAGTTGACATACCAATGCAGTACTATGCCCACGTCAAACCTGACTCCAACCCCAATGAAGCAGGAAGCAAAGTTGAATCAAAACTAGAGAAGGTACTTTCATGTGTTACAAGTGAAGACTTCAAAAAGATCAAAGACTTTTTGCTTGACTCTATCAAGTGAGTTTGCTACAATCTTTCATTAGAAATTAGATTCAGATTCCCCCCAGAGGAACTGCTCAAAGCAATGTCAATTGTTTTTCGACAATATTGATCTCTAAACTGTCCAACTAATTTTTGAAGAAGGATGATGACTTTGATTTAGCAGTTTTGTAAACCTAAAGTAATCAATGGAGTAACTATAAATAGAATTTTAGATGAATCTCGACTGAGAGATCAATCGTATTCTTTTGCAAACATAATGAGAGAACAATATGATCTTATGGAGAATTCAAACGAAGAGGGAGCGATAACAAGGCTTTCGAAAAATCTTGGTGAGAGCAATCAGTTGAGAGAGTCAATACCATAATATTTCAAGCTTACCAATTTATGTTTGACAATGATATTGGGTTCAATGGAGGATGAGAGAGTTTTCAGTACTTTGGGCTTCCTGAAGTCAAAGGTTAGAAATAAATTAGACAAAAAATTGGATAATTGTTTGAGGCTCTATAATTCTAGGTATGAGCTAGATAGTTTCCCTTATGACAGAGCTCTCAACATTTGGAGAAACCAATGTCAAAGAAGAGGGATTGCCAACATTTCAGACCCAAGTGGCAGTAGCAATGGTAGTGGCGGTGGCAATGGTTCATGTCATGATATTGGAAGCAATGAAGATGATATTGACTTTGGCATGCATATTGATGTTGATAGTGAATCTAAAGAAAACACAACAAACAATGAAATGTTATATGCAATAAATGAGGAGGATTCTGATGATAGTGATGCTGAGCCGGTCCAGGCAAATTGGCAACTATAGCAGCTTCTCAACCTCAAGTTCTAACTTCTGCGTCAGTCAAGTAGTAGGCTAGTAGTAGTAGCTCCTATCTAAGACTCTATCTACTAATTAATTATGTTTGTAGAAGTAAATTTATAGCCTTCATTCACTATCCTTTTATGGATGCTTAAATTTTTTTTTGAACATGTTGATGTTACAAACTTACATGTTGATATTTTCATTGATTGTATTTTTTAACATGATGAGATTTTCATTGATTCTAGTTTCTTAAAAAAATTGTAACATAATGCATTTAACAAAATAAGCTCTATTTTAAAAAAAATTGTATTATATTTTATAATTATAAATCAATGATTTAGCCTGTAACATAATACATTTAACAATTTCAAACAGTTACAACCCTTTGCAAATGACTTGATGTCAAATTGAAATGACCATTGACCCTGAATTCCCTTTTGCAGATATAAGGGAGCAACGATAGCTATAAGTTAGTTTGTAATTGTATATATAATTATAAAATTACTACATAATACATTATGTGTATACAACATAGTTCCAACAATCACAACAATTAAAGCGATTCACACGATTTGATGATTCGATTCACGATTTGATTCGAGCTTGCCGATTCTGATTCTTGTTACTTTGGTATACAATCACATTGCCAATTTGCCACATTGCCAATTGTACAATTTTTTCAAGTAGTAGGGAAATTTTTTCCATTTTTTCTATGTAGTAATAGTATGCCAGTGCATGGCTGCCCAACTATCTTGATATGCTGGCTCTTGATTCCTGTAACAATTAACATTAAACAAAGTTGAAATTAAATCCAAAATTTGAAATTAAAGAGAAACAAGTAATAAAATGATTATAGTAATATCACTTACTAAGTTGTTACTTCTTAGTGCTATCAGCTATGACTGCCACTGACAACAACATAACAGTTTGAGAAGATGACCCAGCTTCAATGAATTTCTTTAGGGCACTCCATTCTGCATCATTTGGAGGATCCATTTGTTTGAGGTTGTAGCTAAATAGTTGTAACCTTGTGAACAATGAATACTTCTGAGAGATAGTTTTACATGAATTGAGAAATTTATCTATAACTTCATTCATTGTTGATAGTGGTTTGAGGCAACTTGCAATTCTTTCTGGAGTGGTTTCCTTAGGCAAGTTGCTTAAATTAGAATTCATGTTGTCCTGCAACTTTTTCATGTAATTTTCTTTTCCAATGAATCTGCCATCTAAGCTAACTTGATTTAGTAATCCAATATTTAACAAGTTTAGTATGATGTTATTCATCTTCATCAAGTCTTTCGAAGCAGATTTGAGAGCTTGAGCTATTTCCATTACTTGTTCACAATTGTGACAGCCTTCAATGGTGTTTATTATAGTATCCTTCACATGATGGTCTTTGGAAGAGGTCGTTCTATTTTGTGCAATTACATTCTCCATCTTTTTTTTCATTTCAGACATCTCTTTTTTACTCTTTTTTTGTATTTCCTCTAGTTGCCCTGGCCAATTAGTTGCTCTCTTCCTCTCATCCTCCAATTTCTTCTTCAAATCTTGGATTGTATTTATAGTAGTTACCTCTTTTTTCTTCTCATCCTCAAGTTACATTTTCAAATCATGGATTGCCTTTGCAGTGGACTCCTCCTTTTCCTTTGCATTGTCCAATTCCTTCTTCAAATCATGGAGTCTTTGAGTAGACTCCTCTTTCTTCACGTTCTCCAATTCCTTTCTCAAATCGAGGATTTTCTTTGCAGCTGAATCCTCTTTTTTCTTTGCATTTTCCAATTCCCTCTTCATATGGTGGATTGTGTTAGTGCTTGTAGTAGCACTAGACTCCATTTTCTTTGCATTCTCCAATTCCTTATTCAAATAAAGGATAGTTTTTGCAGTTGACTCCTCTCTCTTTTTCATATTCTCCAATTGCTTATTCAAATTGTGGATTGTGTTCGCACTAGACTCCTCTTTTTTCTTCTTATTCCCCAATTCATTTTGCAAATTATAAATCATCCTTGCCCTAGACTTCACTTTTTTCTTTTCATTCTCCAATTCAATCTTCAAATTATTATTTTCCTTGACAGTAGAGTCTAGGTCAGTTTTCAATTTATTGTTGACCTGTGCACTACTCTCTACAAACTTGAACAATTATGCAGTAGAGGCTTGTTCATGCTGAAGTCTTTTTTGGCACTCATCCAATTCTTTAGTCAAATTTTGTACTTGTTCATTCATCTTTTCTTGCTAGACAATTGCCTCTGTAGGAGAAGAATTCTTTATCCGGCTTTGCAATTCTTTGAACCTGTTGTCTACTACTTTGTCCTTGGCATTCACATTATCAAGGTTTGCCTATAACTTTTCTATTTGCTTTGTAAGCCTTTTGTTTTCCCTCTTTGCTTTCAGAAGTGTAGAGTAGACCATTTTGTTGCTCTCTTTTGATATACTGATTTTGTCAATATATTTCTCTTTTGACAAATCCATTTGAAGATTGGTAACTTGTATATCGTTACAATTTATTACATTTTCTGGTGGATTATTATCTCTACCCAAGGGCATAACAACCATGAAGTTCATCATTTCATTGTTTGGACATATGTTGGAAATATTCTTTTAGTAGATCCTTGACATTCAACAACTGCATCACTTTTCAAAATCTTCATAATTTGCCTATTTCTTTTGCTTGTCTGTTTAAACTTTGATGCAAACTTATTCAAACTAAAATTTGGGTTTGCTGACACAATTGAGTGTTTTAAAGGTGAATTATTAGCTGTATCATTGTATGCTCTTCCAACTCTAGTTAAACTTACTCCACCTACAATTTTATTTTGAGGATTGCTAACAGACTGAAGATGGCCCGTTCAAAATCCTGGTATTTTAGGACTATTTGTTGGGTTTTGTACAGAAGCTACTTGTGCATACATTGGTGAAGTAACCACTGAAATTGCTAGCGATATAATTGTCATAACTTTTTTCTTTTTTACACAAGGTCCATCCATGCTAGTGCCAGTGCCAATGCCAGTGGGATCAACTACAACTGGATTTGAAGATTTAACAAATAATGTGTTCTGATGACCTTCAGAAATAGATGTATAATATTTTTTGCCCTTTCTAGGTGAATCATCTTCAATCTCAGAGAGTCCAATGATTGGATTACATCCTATTTTGGATGGGTCTGGTACTAGAACTGGATTTCAAATCCCTTCACAACTTGTACCAATGGGCCCTATACTTGCATAACCCATTTTTTGTATCATAGTTGCCCCTTTATTATATTTTTGTTTAACATAATCACTCATTTGAAGTTCAACAATATCTTTGCCCCTGGTTGACCTGAAATCTTGAATACCTTGAATTTTGACATCAGACTTGAGGTCCTTTTATCTTTCATTATCATTGTCACTACCAAAATCATATAGTATAGTTGGATGCTCTTTATTCCAATAATTTTTGAAAAGTTCATCCTCCTCAATTTCATCAAAACCAGTTGATGTCCTTGGTTCACCCAAATTTTGCCTCATTTTCCAAAAATCAATCATCTTGGTTTGACACCACAAAGCAGATGCACATGCCTCTTTAATTGCTTTTAGCATAGACCTCTTAGAAGGTTTAGATGACTTTCTTGTAGAAATTTAAGTATGTCAGAGGCTCTGATTTGTGCAATGTCATAATTTGGGATGAGAATTCTTGCATTGAAATATTATTCTCTATTGCATGTTTCTCCATCTCTTTCTTAACCTCATCCCATGAATCCTTGTTTTTTAACTTTTCTATCCATGGCATCTCCTAATGTTGATATTTGCTCACAAAGTTCCCATTGGCAATAAGTATCACTTTTATTATGTTCAGTGGATCATAATTCCAGTGACTAACAAAATCAAAGCCAAAAAAAGTTACCAATTCATTTGCCACTTTGAAAGCTTTTTTCTCAAATGTGAGGCCTCCAATTGTGAAAGGCAAGGAAGGAAATATCATTTTCTTTTATTGTCCATTGAAAAGTTCATCTACACTCTCCATCTGTTGTACATATTCTAGTGCAAAAACCCTTTCTGTAACATGCGTTGGAAGTTTGAAGGGTTCAATTGCTAAACCGTAAAACCTTAAGACAATGTACTCTTCCATTAAGAACTAGTCAGCCAATTGAATTTGACTTCTCAATTGAATGCATTCTTTACAAGACACGAGAAATCTAGGCATCAAAGTGCTTGTGATTTTTTGTTAAATAGGTGCCAAAAAGAAGTCTACAAAATGGTTGTAGTTTTTATTTGTAGCAATCATCCTCATCTTATGTGTCTGCTCATTTACTGGACTTGGAGTCTCTGATTTCTTCTAAATTTTCTCATCAAACTTATAGACCTCAATATCAAGCTTCTTGTTCTCTGTCTCAAATATTAGGTGATGCTTTGCTAAAAGAAGGTGGCACAAGTAACTTGTGAACCTAAATGTCTTTGTCTTGCTTGTAGTTGTACTTTGTTTAATCATTAGTAATTGTTGTTGCATAGACTCAAAAATGTGCTGAACAAAATTATATCTTACATCTACCTTCTCAACTAATTGACCTCAACAATGGATATTATAAATCATTTCAAGAACACTAGCCCCCACTTCCTTGTTACTGTCCAATCCCAGACAAAATGATAGCAAAGAAATAGTATTCTGAACCCATGGCACAAAAATATCATACTGATAAGGAGGCTTATGGTCTATGTCTATTGTAACACTAGTAGAGGACTCTAAGTTTATTAAACCCTTAATAAATGAATCTTGAAAAACTCTTTCCAGTTTGTCATAAGCCTATGCTAGTTTATCCAAGTCAATGTACTTGTTAAAGCTTTTTGGTTTAAATCCTAGGCCTTGGTCTAATAGGGTGAAAAATTCACTCTCAGTTATGGATAAAATTTCCTCCTGAGTGTTTTGGTTTACAAATGCCTTTCTATTTTCATCATAATTCTAAGCACATAGCATTACAATTTCAGGGAAAGGGAATACTTCGGGTATAACAATGTTTGCTAATCTAGTAATCAGAGCAGCCAGTTTATTAGTATGTGCACGAATAATGTTGTTATATTTATAATAATTTCTCCCCTTCAGTGGATCTTTCCACTTATTAAACAATGAATGTCTAATTCCCATGATTCCTAAATCTCCATGGATAAAAGGATCAAGAATATCATGACATTCATCGGTGAAACTTGGGGTATGTATCATTTTCCTGAGTTCTATAATGTGTTTCTTTTCCTTTATGCTTGCACTCGTACCAAAGGTTTTTGACTTTGTTTTGCCCATGCTGCTACTAGTTATTACACAAAAATTTTCTTCAAGCCCTATTAAAAATAAGTGTTAAGTGTAAACCTAAGACAGTTAAAATCAAGATTTCTATTGTTACAAATTGCAATGAAAAAAGTTTTTAAAAAATTAAATGCCTAGAATCGAGATTGGATAATTGGTGTTGTCATCTAATACTCAAGTTTCACACTTTCAGTCTTCAGAACACAAAATGGAATTCTACCAGTCTTTGAAAATTTGAAAATTGAAAACCCTATCGTATCGGACTCGACTTGGAGAACTTTCAACTTCATACTCTAAAAAAATACAGGGTTAATAGTTAAAAAGAAAGTATTAAGTAATTGATAGTTTTAGGTATTTTACTAATAGTATGTACAATGTACATGTAAATGACATAAAGAGTCAAAACTCAATAATTTAGTAATGTACATAACAATAATAATAAAAAGTAAAAATTTATTACATTGATATACATTTGAATAAATTTGTTCATTTTAAATAAATTAATTAATAAAAATAGAACTTAATCATCGATGATTCGATATCATTTTTGGGTGAATTTGTGGAGTGATATCGCCATTGTTAAGAGTCATCCAAAATCATGACACATGTCAATTGTGACACTTGTAAAGGACACATGTCAATTGTGACACTTGTAAAGGACACATGTCAATTGTGACACTTGTAAAGCACACATGTCACAATTTCAGATGAATCTAGGCACTTGGGAAAGCATTCCTCAAATCAACCTGAAATTCATCTTAAGCCATCAATCTTTCTTTTAATCAATGGTCGAGATTCCAATTTTTGAGTAGAATCTTGTAGTACACGTGTCCTAATTTTTGGTTAATTTAATTATTTATATATAAAAAATATAATTCATAATTATAAGTTCTTTCCACTTTGCAAAGTCGATACGAATAAACAAAGGAAAGATGTCAAAAATTGTACGTGGCAAAAGACGATTTGGAAAGTGACAACATGCAATAAAAAGAAAACCCAAACTAACAAACTGAGATGATATCCATATGCCAGAATTACAGAGACCATAAGTTAGCTTATGAAGTAGGAAGATATGTAACAAGCCACTATTTTTATATATACTGATAACGATATTTACATATCAAAATTCTATACAAGATAGTTTCGGGTAGATAAGAGGATTGCTTATAAAATGTAGCCTTACTAAAACTTAATGAATAAGAAAGTATAACTAGAAACCAGTTAGCGATAAGTAAATAACTGATACCTATATGTAAGTACTATGCCCTATATTTAATTGGGTCAAAATAGTACTACCAAAATAACCTAGAATTATAGCTAAGTATGTCAATATTGTTTCTTAAGAACCATGATAATCTGTAAAGCCTCATGTAGCTTTGTGGTCTTTGAACATGGAGGAAACTCGTAGGTCATCCTGCCTCTACTGATTTATCATAATTTGGAATGCAAAATGCCACATTGTCCAAATTAGAGAGATCTGCATCTAGGTGAATGTATGCATCAAAGGCCCTCAAATAATTCAGAAGCCAATCTCTATCAGGATCCTCAATTATACCTCTCCATCTTAGTAGGAAGTTAATGCTTGCTTCCATCCTCAACCACTTTTTGAAGAATTGAATGTTGTCATCACCTAGGGCTTCTAGCTAGCTCTAGACTATCCAATTTTTATTCCATGTATGCTTCTAGAAGGGGGATCCGTAGCCTCTCATCGATGTTAGCTACCACTATCTCCAGCCATAGCAACCAACAGGGGTCGAAAAGGTTGTAGCTCAACCTAACAATTTCCCATTTCTCCACCCCTACCCTAGCAAGGTAGCCTACCCAAAGCCCTATAATATCACTATTAGTCCTCCAAGAATACTCATAATCAAAAACTCCCTCAGCTAGCACTCTACTAATTTTAATTTGACTCATATCATCTATTGGACAAAATAACCTATTCCATCTTTCTTGCTTGACAGGGTTGCAGAAGGCCATACTATGGTTTTCGAAGGCATGATACAAGTAGATATTTGTATCCATGAAGAAGCAGAGTAACATTCAAGGGCTACTATGAGAATAAACGCTTCCAAGCGAAAACTACTAGTTATAGATTTTAGGAGGAAAAAACTAGAATCAAAATGATGACAAGGACACCCTAAGGCCTCGTTTGGTTGTGAGAATAGGAGCGGAATAAGAAAAATTATATACTGGAATTCACCAATTTAACGTTTGTGTGCGAAAAATAAAAGTGGAATAAGAATCCTCCTCTCCCCAATTCACCTTTAAACAGGCATAGTGAAGTTCCTTAAAAAAATTAGAATAAGAATAGTCTATTCTTATTCCATTTTTTATAAAGCAAATATTATATCCTGTCGGGTCTGTGAGTTTACTCTTATTTCATTTTGCCCTTTTCATTTTGCCGCTCAATTTTTCCATCTTCATTCTACCGCTCGATGCTATTCGCGCATTTGAGAGAGCCATCGATGCAAGATTTTCCCTTCTGAGCACATCAAGAATTTGAGAGCACTAGCCTTGTATGCCCTTGATAGTAGGTATGAAGTGAAGCACTTTCAGTTTCTTGGATTTTATATCTTTTTTCATCTAATTGATTTGGGTTTTGTATTTTTTGGCAGGGCTTTTCTTGTGTCGCCAAATGGCCAAACACACTGCATATTTTAGTGAGTGAAGGGAGGGTTTCCAAACACAGTAAATTTTTACCTTCAATATGCTTATGGTTGTAATGAAACAGGCCCTATTATGGATTCCTTTGGCAAAACACATCCTTCTATGGCATCTTCTATGCATTTTGGCTTCATATTTGTTTTGTCATGATAAGGTAGGCTATGGAGCTACCAGTTTCTTTAGGGCACTAGATGACTATTCATTCTCTTTGTTTGTGAGTGCTTATCTTGACTTACTAGGTTATTCAATAAGACCAACCCTATATTATCAAACCTTTCACAAAAATAATTTGAGTGATGCATCATAGCCTAGAATAAGGTCATGACAAAGTTTTTTTCCAAACTTACTACTTTAACCCGCATTTCACCATAGATTGAACAGAGTTTTGGTGTTGGACTAAGTTTATTTAGGGGTGTTAAAGAATGTTTTTAGGACCACCCTGTGCCTCACAATTTGTACACATTAATTGTTCTTCCTTTAAGATAACGTCACTTGCAAATATAATAATAACACTTGAACTTTTCCTGTACCTTGCAACTTTTCCATATGAGGAGGTAAACTGAGGCTCTGGATTCTTAGCCATTTTTGTGTTGTAAACCTCAAAAGTTAAGAGAATGGGAAATGGAAAGTACCACTGAAGGAAAAAGAGAGCCAAAATAATGAAAGTTTTAGATGATTACCTCTCTTTTTTCTTCATTGGTATATTTCCCTCACTTCATTTTCTTATCTGATATCAATAGGATTTCAACTATTGTTTCTATTGGACAAAAAAGTCTCTAAAAGGATCTTTGATTGTTAATATTGTCCAACACCCACAAAAACTTCCGCTATTCTTACAGCCAAATGTTATGTAAGTCTTGTAATTTTTCATTGGTTAGAAGAGAGCCAATACTTTAGATCTATATTTGACTGTTTTTTAGATTTTAGATTTCAATTCCAGCCAAATATAAGCTAAATCTTGAATGAAATAGGAAAACAAATCATGGGAAAAATAAAAAATATTTTATCATTACAAATTTTATAGAGAAGTTTAAGGAGTCTTTTATTTTGGTCAATTTGTCACTCTTTTTAATTGGAAATCTCTTGATTCCATGGCATTCTACAGGAGGTCTATACCTCAGCTGACCTTATAAAGAAGTTTTTTCATTAAGGCCTTCATATTATTCTACATTTAAGATCTTACATAAGAATCTTTGCCATGTTATAATATTATAAGTTTGGATTCATAAATTGCAGAATCGAAATGGTGGTAATGTTAAAACGTTTTGTTACCATTTGAAAGATGCTCCTTTTGGTTGCCATTTTAAAGAGTTATACATGTTTGATTTCCAGGCTGTATAGATGTAAGAAAAACATGTGGGGGTTAATCTAGAGATTTTTTTTTTTTTTTGCATTGCTATAAATGTAATCTTTAGATTGTATGATGGATTTACTATTTGTATATGAAGTAAGAAAACATGAAGGGATTAATCTTAGAAAATACCATGCACAAAATACCACGTAAATAAGGTTTTGTGAACAAAATTTGTCAAACCATGTTACATTTCCTTATCTACCAAGTTTCCTTTGTTCATTGATAATACATTTGGATTACTTAATTTGTTTTAAGGTGGGTGGAACTCATCTCTACAAATCAGAATATCCACCTTTGAAGTATATATTGCCTAATGATTCACATCTTTAATTTCCATTGAATCCACTAGGACATAATTGACATCTAATTGTTTAGTGTGTGGATGATTTTCATTTGGGTCAGAGAACTTCCTTGACCATGTATGTTCTCAGATCAACAAGCATTATTAAATGGCAAATCAGTATTGCCCCATTGATTTAACAAACAACAACTAGACCTGGCAATGTGTTGTGAATCAAAATGATGTAAAATGTGGGTTTTTCATAAAGCCTACAGGTTTGTCCTTATAAATGCTTGGTTTCTCATTTTTTGTCTTTTGTTGATTTTTGTAATTGGAGTGTAGGGAGAACATTCCAACCTTAATTGGGCGAAGATAGCATAACAGTAAATATGTTATAAAAAAAATAGAGTGCAGTGAAATTCATATAGTATTGCCAATTGCTTATAGAAAAATTAAGTATATTATTTGTCTATTAATAATTTTAGGTTGTGGCTAATGTAATGCTAATATGATGGTTATACTACTATGACCAAGATGCAAAATTTAGGATTATGAATATATCATGGAACACTAGTTTTCCACCTAAGAATGAAACATGAGCTCAATGGTTATGTCATTGAGCTAGGTGTGGTACCTACAAAATACATTCCTATTTGTGGTGATGAAACAGAGAGTGATTTGAAAGTCGATTAAAAATTATTTTTACATTCCTATTCTGATAATTGTCTTCCCAAGATACTTAGGAATGCCATTCTTGGTTCTGATCCATAATCACTTTTCAATCTCTGATTAGAATTAATTGTTAATTTAAATTGAAGCAAGGCCATGGCTAGTTGGTTATTCCAAGATCTTCAACCTTTCCAAAAAAGAATACAATAAAAAAAAAAAATTAAGTCATCATATCTTCTACATTGTCCATGAAGCTGTTAAATAGAGAAAACACAACAACAAAAGTAATAGAGATATATCACCAACAAAAGTAACAAAGATGATCATAGATAGAACTACATAAAAATCTATTGGTTCTTCTAATTTATAAAATGTAACAACTATACATATTTATAATATAATGTGATTTAATAGACATTCAAGTTTCAACAACGTTCCTATAAATCTCAATTTTGATCAAGAGAGCCCTAATTTCTTCATCAAAATTGATACCCATAGAAGATAATTGACTAGTAATAGTATTAAACTCATTTAAATGATTTGCAACAGATCCACCTTCTGCCATTTTCATATTAAATAAACGCTTCATGAGAAATACCTTATTTGAAGCGGAGGGCTTTTCATACAGTGTTGCTAGGGTTTTCATCAAATCTTCTGTCGTCTTTGCTTTTGTAATATTAAATTCCACCGATGGTGCCAAGCATAACCGAATGCTTCCAAGTGCCTTTCTGTCCAAAAGATCCCATTCAGCCTCTGACATAGTTCCCTGATTCTTGGCTTTTCCTTCCAACGGCTTCCATAAATCCTTCTGATATAAATAGTCTTCCATTTGCATCTTCCATAACTGGAAGTTCTGCCCATTAAACCTATCAACCCTCAACTTACCCTCATCTTCCATCGCTCCCACTCAACTGTGAGACTCCCACTTAACTGTGAGACTTTCCTGCAGAGGATAACTGAAAGACAACCTGGCTCTGATACCAATTGTAGGGCCCATTTTCCATTGCACCAAAAGCCATGACTGTTAGTGAACGTGGAACACCACATAAATAACCACCTGTGGGTAGGGAGTGCGTCGCATCACCCAACAGTGATAGAAATGATGAGTAGCTCTACAGTCTTTAATTGAATCCTACTCAAACTCTATGACACATGAATGATAAATGTAAACTCAGTTAGACTTATTCCCACATTTTTCTAAATAGATACCTTGTTTTGGTTCCACCCAGCATTTTCCTAACTTGTAGATTCAATTTTTTTTTGCACAATAGCAAGATTCTTGGTATGATATTCAGTAATGAATGCATTAATAACTATAAGTCACCTGTTGAATACTATGCCCATGATTGATGGGGTCATTAAGGAGTTTCAATGTTTCAATTCTACTCAAACTTGCAAACAAATCAACGTTCCAAGGAATGATAAATAATTTTGATCAAAAGAATTCATCTGATAGGAAACATTTAATGGAAGAGACTCAAACAATTGAGTGAAAGCATTAACAATTATATGGCATTTATTTATATAGTAGGGCTTAGACAATTTATTTTGTGGTTAATGTAAAGACTATTTAGATAGAATGAGTTCCTTTCATACATAACTAGTGCATGGATTAAAATATACAGTGTTACTAGGCAGCTCCACTTTGAAGATCCAGTGTCCTTAAACTATTGAGATTAGCAATAGCAGTACTGTATACAGCAGGAGATGATCCTATTACTGAGCTTCCCACTTGCCACATCTAATTTATACTTGTTTGATTGCAACCGAGTAGCAAGGAGACAAATATTTTTATTTTCACACTGCTACTCTCATAAACAACACTCTTGTTAATCACATTGAGACTAATAGATGATGGATTCAGAGTAGCGGTCATAGAGACCACATTGTATGTATCAACAATAGTTGATCCATTACTCAATCTAAAGGCAATCAAGGCTTGTGTTCCAATCATTTGAACCCCATTAGGGCTTATACCCCAACCCACCCAGCCCCTTGAAGCAGTAGGGGCAACCTGGAAAGCTATGTCCAAAGAACCATTCTTTACAACAAAAGGTATATGATAAAGTATCTCTTAAAGCTTATAATTTATTGCAGTTTTCGTAACTTTTGGCCTCAGTTACATTGAATTGTAGTGGGAAACTTGAATTTGAAGTCTGTGTAGATACATCTCATCCAAACAAAAGCACAACAACAAACAATATCATGAACAGAGGATGCCCCATTATTCAAACTGTAATAAATTAGACAGAGTAAATTTGGTTTTGGTTTGACATATGAAAGCTTGATCTTGCGATCTTCAAAGATTACAATATTATTAGGTGCTATATCAAATGCAATTATGATTTTAAGCCAGGAAGATCATTTTTACTGTCTTTTGTTTCCTGTTGTTACATGATATTGCTAAAGGTATATTCGTGATGCTTGCTAATGACTTGTTGATTTGATTTCTGTATTATACTAATTCTGATTGTATTCCTTTTTTCTTCCTTATGTTTGATGCTTATAACATTATTGGTTGATTATAGGATTACTACATGTGTGCACATTGTTTCCTGATGTGATTGCTTAAAAACAATGGACTTAGATTATAAA
The DNA here is from genome assembly GCA_028749045.1 of Cupressus sempervirens. Classification (NCBI taxonomy): domain Eukaryota; kingdom Viridiplantae; phylum Streptophyta; class Pinopsida; order Cupressales; family Cupressaceae; genus Cupressus; species Cupressus sempervirens. The sequence continues at coordinate 407,635,853 of CM053792.1, read as the reverse complement.
AGAATAATTGTACACATTAGCGAGACATACTATATTACTCTACCTTTTTGATAATATGCATGTTTTATTGCATAGCTTATATATAGTAAATACTATTGGCATTTCATTACTGTCATTTGTTTCAGATTTCATGTTAGCAAACTGATTTTTGTTTCAAATTTCACTCTCCTCATCTTTGGTACTAATTTTTTTCTAGTTCATCAATGGATCTTGCTAATGATCCAAGGATTCATGGTCTCATTGGTAGGAGGACTAGAATCATGCTTGCACTTGCAGCTGCTCTTGTCACCCTTGCAATATCCATTGCAGCATCTGCACAAGAAGCAAGAAGAGAAAGGCGTAAGCATATAAGAGATGAAATCCCATTTTATAAGAGTATTATTCATTCAAATGAGATTGATTTCCATGACCAACTTCATATGACTAGTCAACCTTCTTTTTTCTATCCACTATTCTTAGGCAAAAAGAAATCATTGGAGGTTCTTGCAACATCACTTTAGAAGAAGAACTAGTGATGTTCCTCCACACACTTGGGCACAATTTGAGGAATCACAAGATTGCTCATAATTTTGGTCACTCAAAGGAGAGACAATTAGTAGATACTTCCATAAGGTCTTGAGGGCTATCTTAGCACTCCATGCTGACTATATATTTCCCGCTAAGCCAAACTCTCCTCCTCAAATTCTTGGGAAGGATCATTTTGATCCCTACTTCAAGGTACATCTCCTATTGCCATATATTTTTTATGTTGATTATTACTCATAATAATATGCTTTTTAATGCAAATTCATGATTTGTAGGATTGTATTGGAGCAATAGATGGGACCCATATATCGACTACTATTGATGTCGACAACCAAGCTAAATATTGTGATAGAAAAGGCAACCTATCACAGAATGTTATGGGTGTGTGTTCCTTTGATTATAAGTTTCAATACTGTAACGCCCCGCCAAGGGATCCAAAAGAATTAACCTAAAGTTTCACTAAGTTTGCTAAACATTTTTTTTTTTAAAGAAGAATGTATAACATACACATAGTAGCAGAAGCAATAACATGTAATCATCGACAAACATACATTGCAAGTTACATTTCTTAAAGATCCCAAGACGTTGAGTCACGTTTAAATTTAATTAAATCTAAGTCTAACAACTATCACATACATATGAAAGAATAATCAAAAAGTCCCATGTCCATAATATACATTTGTTCTGAATGCCTCTCGGCAAATTAATTCAAAATGCCCAATCATCCACTGTACAAGTCACAGGGTATGAAAGGCTTAAAAGAATATACATATGTAAAGATCAAGATACAACATCCTCAAATCCATGATACAAGTACAGTAAAAATATATGAAACTATTCACCATACATGATACATCCATAATGATAAAACATCTATCATAAAATCTAACCATCCATCATAATAATCCAAGAACATAGTGAAGGTAAATGCCAACCACGAAAACTCTAGCCACGGTGACCACGAAATGGATCTCAATGGTAAGAGTAAAAGCACTACCACTCGACCGCGTGGAACCTAAATGGTCCACTCCCACCGCGCTAAGGAGATAGTCTCAAGTCCCAAATAGGATAACAAAACCTATAATCATAAATACTCTCTAAGTCCAAGAAATCCTATAAGTATGCTAACTCAAGGGTTCCTAAAAAGATCGACATCTAAATCCCAGAGGTACCACAAGACACGTAGGAAACCTAATATGCAAGCGGGAAATTGTCATCGCAAAAGTCACGTAGAAGTTACCCGAGCAATCCCTTAGGAATCCTGGGTCCCTACTGATCCTTGCAGCCACCAGTATCCTCTCATACTGACGAGGCATACTATGGAATGCAAGGTCGTAACCAAGCGTTCTCTCTACCCCATCCTAGTCTGTACTAGCACTCAAGGCATGGGAGAGAACATACAATTATCTTGTTAGGTTCATTTTCTCCCCTTTAGTGTAAATGTTTTCACTTATTAAATCAACTTACAATGGGTTACTCCAGGCAGCCTCTTAGGGCCCTGATCCCCATTGCAAGCCACTTCGCGACACTACACATAGATAACCTACCCTAGGCTCATGAAATCACGAATCAAAGAATCATAATAAAATCACCTCAGTCCTATACAAGCAACTGAAAAACATCATAAAAGATAAACCACAAAATTACATCAGTTCTTCATGAGCAACGGATAAGCATCAAATAATAATCATATGATCACGACAGTTCTCTATCAGCAACTGAAGGCATCAATGATAAATCACAAAATCCAATGGTTCTCCAATAAGCAACCAAAAAGTATCCCAATAGTAAATTACAATCCTGATCGAAGACTCCAAAATGGTCAAGTCAAAACATGACATCATCAAGAACATAACAAACACTTCAATCCTCTCAAGCGACCGAAAAGCAATCCAAGTATAACTGATCGAGACTCAAAAATGGTTACCAAATATAACTGATTGAGACTCAAAAATGGTTAAGTCAGGTATCTCAAATACATACACCTCAATCTCACACAAGGAAATGGAAAGCAAATACAACATATCATAGAGCATAGCATCACATTACCATGGTTGGATTTAGAAAGATCAAGACCAACTCATCATACCATCACATTCACATAACTCCCAAGCCTCCGGTAAACATCCTATAACTGGTCAACACTCTAGTCAACCCCAAAAATCCCAAAACATAACAGCATAAGAAAATAGAACAGTACAATACAGCTCATAGTTGGATACATTGCAAAAACACACTTGGATTTAAGTTAAAGTTCAATTCACATTTCTATGCACGTTTCAAACGTAGAATTATCTTAGTATTACCCTTATGCTTAACCCCGATTATTTATTTATAAATATAAGATTACTCTCAGATTAAAAAAACAATTTTTTTTCCCTGACAAAATGATCTAAAAAATATATTTAATTAATTAATTTTTATTAAAAATAAAAAATAATAATAATAATAATAATAATCAATAATGATTTAAATAGAATAACTACTATTTTATTAAAACCCATTATTTTAACCTTTAATAATAATAACTCCTATTATTATTAAATAACATTCTTATTTAAATTACTTAATGTTTTATTTAAATAAAAATTATATTTATAAACATTATATAAATATTTAATAAAATTTTAACATTTAATATCATCAATGAAATTAATTAAAAAAAACTAATTTCAAATTTTTTTTTAAAAAATACATAAAACAGCGATTCATTAAATCGCTACCTGCAGTCAAAGAAACTGCAGCGCACGACTGCTATTGCAGTCGGCCTGCGTCAGCAAGTACGACTGCACAACAGTCGGCCTGCCTTAATTAAAAGGCACGGGTGGGGGTATACCCCCCGCCCAATAAAAAAAAAAATTAAATTATTTTTTTTTATATATATATTTTTAAAAATATATAAAAGCTTTCCTCAAATATTAATTAATTTCTTTTTTTTAAAAAAAAATGTTTATTTATTTATGTAATTAATAAGAATTTATAATTTATTAAACTATATATATATATATATATATATATATATTTTTTTTTTTTTTTTTTTTTAATTTTTTTTTTTTTTTTTTTTTAAATTTGATCACTACATTACTCTGATAGAGGAACTATTGCCAACTATCCAAATTTTCAATTTAGAATTTCGTTTTTAAATTCGAACCCTTCCCAATCCAATCGTGTCTTCTTTAAGCTAGAAGATGAGGGTTCCTAATTAAATTTATTTTTCTTCTAAGCATAATTTAACAATACCCTATCGTAGATACATAACCAAAGAATAAGAGATTCATGCAATGAAACCCAGAGACTTGATTTTTTTTAACACTCACGAAGAAGACAGGAATCTCAAATTGCATAATTTAACCAGTGATCAAAGCACAAGACCCTACCTGATTCTGATGCTAATATGAAAACCCCGAGAATTCGCTCCTTTGAAAAACTTTCCTAGAATTCTTCTTCTGAAAATTCGCTGCCAAAAGATGTCTCCACAAAATTCTTGTCTCCCCCCAAAATCTTCGTCCAAATTTCTCTCTCCCAAAAATGAACCCCCAAAGTTGTGATAAGCAAATTCTCCTCAAATCGGGGCACTAATTGTGCGTTCACCCGAGAAGACTCATTGCATAACTGAGTTAACTCCAAATTAACCTTTATTATCCTTTCTTTTATTTTGCATTCAACTTTCATGCACATTAAGTTGATTTATTAAATAACTTTATTTAATATTCTACTTGACTTCTATTTTAAATTAATTTATTACTTTAATCTTATGTGGACTTTATGAAATTAAAATAACATTATTATTTTCTATTATTTAATCTTTTAATTTAATTCTCATATTTAAACTCATGCTTAGATCATGTGATCTAGAATTCTTAATAATTTAATATCTTTCAACCTTTAATTATTTTAGAAACTTAATTGATAACATATTTAATTAATTTAAATAACAATAATATTTAGCATTTATTTAAAAATGAACTCCAAATATATTATTATTAAATTAAATAAATATTATCCTGTTCTAAATTTATCTTTGAACTTTAATTTCCAAATTTAATTCTTTTATTTAATTAATTTCTCAATTAATTAAATATTAAAGATATCATATTAATTCTCCATTAAATTAAATCATTAATTAACCTTTTTAATTAGACTTAATTACTAGAAAACACATCAAGGACTCATATAACAACATACGAAAAACCCTTCATAGAAAAACACATACTAAATCAAACAAAAAGGGTTAAATCCTGAAATTACATCATTTGATGCATTCGGAGGGTACTTAACTCAGATACTTGTCCTAATTATCAATTAGGACAATTGGCTAAAGGGTTTAGGATTTGGACTTAAGAGTTTATCTCCTCTCTCTTACCATTGAGATAATGCGATAGGGTACACTCATCCTGGCAATTCAGGGAAGTCGATACCCGGTACCTGCAACCTGCATAAAATCCACGCATGTACAAACACAATATTCTAAGCTAAACAGACAATGGCAGGAAGTGGTGCATCGTGTAGATCCCGTCTAGCAGGTGACTACGACTCCCTTCCTTAACCACATCAGATACACCATACATAAATAAAACAAACACGCACACCATACACATGCAGTATGGGGTAAGTATCCATAAGAAGCACATGGAATAATAAACCATCTAACTAATCATCATCGATAACTGAAAACATTGAATAATCATCATACATGCATGAAATATAGAGTACCAAGTAATCTCATCATATAATAAACTGAGTGTAAAACAACATCTAATAATCTCTAAAATAATAATACTAATCATCAAACATAAATTGACCTAAAAGACTTTGGCAATGATGACAGAAATGCGACTTAGGGGCAGGCACTACAAATACATTCTTGTTGGTTAGGAAGGGTCTGCAATAGATAGTTGTGTTCTTGCTTCTACTTTGTCCAGATTAGATCCACTAGTAGTTCCCCCCGGTAAGTGCAATCAACTTGTTAATGTTTAATTCCTTTTATTTTATGAGAGACGTGTCAAGGTTATATCAATATACTTTTTGTACATTTGTGTAGGTAAATTTTATTTGGTTGATGCGGGATATCCAAATGTACCTAGATTTCTTGCCCCTTATTGGTGTACACACTACCATCTAAAGGAGTTTTGTAGAGAAAATCCAATTAAATCTTCACAATAGCTATTTAATCACCGACACTCCTCAATTCAGAATACTATAGAGCATACATTTGGCATTCTCAAGAAATTTTTTCCTATCTTAAGGCATACAACATTGTATCAAATAATGACATAGACTAAGATTGTCTTAGCATGTTGCATCTTGTACAACTTCATTATGATAGAGGACGACATTCCTTGTGAAGTTGAAACTGAAGAGGATGAGCGTGATGGAATAAATGTACCCATACTTGAGACATATGGGATGACTTTGTGAGATAGAGATGATTGGGGAAACTTTCAAGATGAAATAGCTTAGAGGACGTGGGAAGACTATAGAGTGTGGGCTTAGTTGTAGTTGGAACATTAAATTTTGTTGTAGAATATATATTGGCAGATATTTTTGATATATATATTGACACTTGTGTGTTATTTCAAATGAATGAATTATATGTGACATTTTCATCATCATTATAATGTGGCTATAAGTATATTGATTATTGTGAGTTTGTATGATATTTTTTTCTTTGATTTGTAATTCAATGCATACGTTATTGTCTTGTGACAGGTGTCTTCAATGATATTGAGTTTTCATATTTGATGCAATCTATGTTGAATTTTTGGATACAAAATGTGGTTGTATGTCAAGCTCTCCAAGACACTTTCAGACCCTTCAAATGATTCCTTCCTCACAAGAAGAGCCAACAGGAGACCCAGTTGAGTTGCAAAAATTTGCACGCCCTCTCCTTCAAAGAAAATAAATAACTATAATCAACAATTAAAGTACTTGAATTATTTCCTATTTTTATATTCCTCAATGTATGCTAAATTGTAATTAGATTATTATAGTCTCAGTCATGAAAATATATTTAATGCAGCAGTACATGCAACTAACTATTTCTTTTAACATTGAGAATAAGTCTACCTCTACAATGTGTTTTCATAGTAGCACAACTTTGACATGGAGGAAAAAACATTTTGAGGGAAACCCTTTTAGAATCCAAGTTTTTCCAACAATCTAAGAAAAATAATTATAGTATTCATTTATATATCAGTGTCCATTTGTTTGGATGGACACTTATTATGACATATAGCTATGGGCTTCTATGGTAGACCACATATTTCAGAGCTGGATTTCATGTGTTAGCAATGTAAAACTCCTTGTTTATTTCATACATTTTTAGCCTGAAAGAATTGAGCATTGATATTATGGGTATAAAAAACTGATCCGTGTTGCAGTGGGGAAAGTAACAAGTGGTTGTTGAATTTATGAGCAATTACGGGAATTTTGTGCTACAACTAAGGTCATTAGTTTCATATTTAGATTCCTTGCTTCTAGTGCTATGCAAAGAACCTCATTAAAATATTCCCTTCTTTTACACAAGAATCTTCTTATCACCAAATATTAAAATTTTCCAATGGGGTTCATATGGCAACAGTAATGAGAAGTATCCAATGGCTTTCTTTGCATGTTATGAAACATGAAATTGATGGGACACCATATCATATGAAAAAAGTGATGAATTTGCCAACAACTTAGAGTTAAGGTGACTTTGGTAGCACTTTGCCTTTCTAAATATATTAGATTAATGAAGGCATACAACTTTTATAGCTATGATATTGACTGTGCTCTACTATTTACTTTATATTAGGTTTCAAGCTTTCAAGAATTGGATGTTTGGCCCCTAATTTTGTTCCCTTTTTGTGATGATGTCTCTGCAAACTTAATTTTCAGGTTCCAAGACTGTAATTTGTAGTACATAAACCTACATAATCTATGCATTGCTATCCTTTTCATCATGTGTGCATCTATGAGTATGTAGATCAATTTTTATTTATAGATACATATAATATAGAGAATCTATAAACTAGTATAAACAACTTAGCTACGCAGGTCAACTAACTGATAAAAGTGTATGTAGTTCTTAATTTATAATAGAGAAAGTAGAGGTTACACATTAATTTGGGGTTGGGGTGCAGCATGTTGTTTTCTTTCCCTTTCATTGTTAACATTCATGTTTCATTCTTGCTTCAACTCACCCTATAACACTACTCTGGTCAACTATGTCAAGAAGCTGAGCTATTTGTGCTATTGATGTTGTTTTATATACTAACAAGTTATTGAATTTAAGAGTGTTGATGTTTGTGCTGCTGATGTTGTTTTATGTTCTCTCTTAAAAATTGATTCCTTGAGCTTCTCTAACTCTGTAAGATGCGTATTGATGTTGAGGGGTTAAGCTTAATTTTAATGTGCATTTGAATTGAAGACTAGAGCTTGTAGGTTATGATTTTTCCCTACTATATATTGATTTTGTTAAACTTACTTGTAGTTTATCCATCTTTCCAAAATTATGTCAAACCAAATGCAAAATACATTCAATGCTAGCACGATGCACTTCACATTACATCTTTAATGCATTGTAAAGAGAACACAAGACACAATCTCTAAATCATTTCGTGTTAAAGTTCAAAAAGAGTACTTTATGATATTTAGTTTTCATATTTGATGCAATCTATGTTGAATTTTTTGGATACATAATGTGGCTATATGCATATTGATTGATGTGGGTTTGTATTATGTTTATTTATTTGACCATCTTGATTTTTCCATACACATTATTAAGGTCTAATATTATATGGTCAAGTATTTTTTACCCATTTTTGTAATGTTCCTTAGCATGGCCCAAGAAACACAAGTCAGCAATGCACCTTCTACGAATAGGGTGCTATGGACTAGGGATATGGAGCACAAATTCCTTGAGTTGCTTCAAGAGCAAGTACAACTAGGCCGAAAAGGTGAAGGTGGTTTCAAAAAGGAAGCTTGGACTACGATTGAAAGGTGGTTCAATGATGAGCTGAAGAAAAATTTGACCAAGGATAATTTGAAGAATAAATTAAAAACATGGAAAGTGGGATTTAGAGTAATGAAATATTTAAGAAATACAAGGGGCTTTGCATGGAATGAAGGTACACAGTGTCTGGATGTTGAAGACAATGTTTGGAATGATTTGTTGAAGGTAAAGTGGCATTTAATATTCATTTTTTTAACATATAACTTTATATTTGTAAATTTAGTATTGAAAGACAACTAACCATTTCAATTGTTTCCCAATTTGTAGAGGAAAGAATTAAAAAATGCAAAAGTGTATAAAAGGCAGCCATTCCAATACTATAATGAGTTAGCCTTCATTGTGGGAAATGACATGACAAAAGGTAATGTAGCTTCCACGGCTCAGGAGACAGAGGAAGGGAACATTATGGATGAGGCCATCAATCTTGATGATGTTGGGGATTTCATTATACCAGTTGATGTTGATAGTCATTTAGATGAAGAATTTGCTCAATCCAACCAATCAAGTGCAAGTGGTAGTTAGAGAATATCACCATCTTCATCAAGGAAGGGAAATAGAAAGAAGGTGAGCATGGTTGGTTCGATGGATACCATTTGTGAAGCCATGAATAGGATCCATGAGGGCATGTTAAAGCCTTACATTGTCAAAGTGGATGAAGAGGATTCTGAATCTGTTGGAGAGAAAATATATGATGCCCTCAAAGGCATTCATAGGATTAGTGAAGATTCAATGATAAAGGCCTATGATGATTTTTTGGTTGAAACCAAAAGAGCAAAAGGCTTCTTGAGAATGACTGAGGGGGAGAGAGTCAAATACATACAACTTAAGTATGGAGGACTCTAGAGTTTTTGTTAAAACTATTTCGAACTATAGTGACCTTTATATTGACTGCTTCATAGCATGCCTTATGCATGCCTTATGATATTATCAGCTACAATACATATTTTTATTAACTGCAAAACATATTTTTATAAGCTTTTCTATGACTTTATGACAAGTGTATATGGAAAATTATTCATTTCCTTCACTTGTTTAAATATTTAAAGATGCTTGTGCCTAATCTTCTTATATATTAACCCACACGGTGGACTTAGTCGTTTGCATTAATCATAGAATTATTTGCAAATTTGATAGCTATTGGTACCAAATTCTTTACATATTAGTCCCTGACTTCTATTGAGCTACTTGGATAGGCATTTGGTCAAACAGTTTCCATGGTGTCTAGGCCGCTTCACATTATTTTGTTGGGTAAAATGCACAATACTGTGATATTCACTTGTGTTGTTTGACTCGTATCAGCATTACAACTCTTGTGTTGTTTGACTATAATATTCACAAAACATTTGACTCCTATCAACATTACTAGCTCTTTTGTTGTTTAGTAATATCTACATCAACATTACTAATTCTTGTGCTGTTTGGCTCCTATGGATAATGTCTTAATTTGGACAATGTCCTTTTTTTTGAGTGTGCACAATGTTGATATCTTCTTTCTAGTCATGTTTTTTCTCATTTTCATAAACCTACTGTTTGATTCTTCACTCCCATAAATAATGCAGTAGTAGGAGATGCTATATTTACCATTTTTAGGATTTCATATCGCTTGATATAATGATCCAATCGAATTTCAAACTAAAATAGATGCAATGATGTATTTTTTTGTGAACAACTCCTCGGCTATAAATTGCTATTTAAATAGGCTTTTAATAATGATTATAAAGATTTTGTATAGTGATTTAAAAGGCTTTTATTATAGTATGTGTATTTTCATATAACTAATGTATTTTTTATGTTGCAGGGTTGATGGCTTTAATCAATGTGCCAACATGTCGATGTGGTGTTGGCCCTTGTTTGTTGAAAATCTCCAACACAAAAAAAAACCTTGGGCATAAATTTTGGTCTTGCCCGAATAAGAAAAACGTCGTTATTAATTTTCTTAGAAATTAGTGTAATGAATAAATAATTATTATACTAGGAACTAATGAAGATTTGCTAATGTAGGGACACAATGGATGTGGATTCTTTGAATGGGCTACTAATGCATAAAAAAGTACAGTGCGTGATGATGGAGTAGAGTGCAAGTGTTGCAATAGTCAGAAGGATGAAATTTACTTTTTATGATTTTGTTTGTCTTTTAATTGCATTTATTTGTTGGGAACATATGTGAAAAAATGCATAGCTATAATTTTTATAAGGATTTTTATCGATGACAAAATGTCTAACATCAGACATGATATTTATTATAAACTTTTGTTGGTTGTTCCCTATCTTTGTTTGGTGAATCACACTGTTGTATTTGGGCCTTATATTGTAATAATTTTAGATTTGATGTACAAGGTTTTGGGACCTTTCAAAACCTATTTTTACCTAATCAAAACTTTTATTAAAATTATCTTTACAAATAAATCTTATCTTTAGCCTTCTAAATAAAACTAGGTTCAAATATCGTATATTTTACTTTTTTATATATTTAAAATAAAAATGTTTGTGTTTTTCGAAAATGAGAGATATGTGGCATCTCCCTTGATAAGGACAAGAATAGTCTTTGGACTTTCCTTCACACATGGTTTAAGGCTATCAGTCATTGATGATTCTTACCCAAAAATAAAATAATTTTAGTTTTGATAGTTATATTTAACATAATTTTTTATATTCTTTATGCATACAATAGTATTTATAATTGAAATCTTCAAATGTAATTAAAATTTTAAAAAAATTTGTCAAATATTTATAATTAAAAATTGTAACTTTTGACTTCTTTAACAATGAACATATATATTAAAAAATCACGCTTATAATGGAAACATTTTTAGGCAATATTGAACATAATTTTAAAATAACTAGATTTAAATCCAACAAAAAGATCCAAAAACGTGGGTATGACAAAGCAAATTGATTAAAATTGGTTGCTTTCAGTGTGGGCTAAGCAAGCAAATATATTTGTGGATAAGAGAGGTCTAAATATTTAAAAATTTTAAACTTTGAAACACATTTAACTTGGTATTAAGTGAAATATGTGATATACCTTTCTTACTGATAAAGTCAAATTATAATGAAGAGGGTAGCAAATTAATTTGACTTTTAAAAATTTAACAAAAAAATATTTTTTATAAATTCATAGTAAGATTTTTTTAAAAACTTATTCTAATTCCTATTTTTATTGATGCAACCAAACACGGAATAGTCATCTACCGATTCCTCTTCCGGGACAACCAAACACCTCCAAATGATATTCCAAAATTTATTTTCAGAATGTGCAAATTCTGGAAGAGAGCTTATTCCAGCATAGTTGAATTCTGCATTGACCAATTCTCACAACCAAACGGGCCCTAATGGGTCCGAAAATGTCACTTCAAATCATAATTATGCGGATTTTCATTTACGAAGAGAGATATGCTTCATAATCTGGTACAAGGTCCAATTTAATGATATTTATGATTTCGAAATGGGAATGAGTTGGGCAATACAATAAATAACTAAATGGAAAATTTATCCTATTATGTTTTGGTTAAATATAAGTAAGTTTTCTCTGTCGGTACCTTTTTTAGCTAAGCTATAATTTATAATAATTATTATAATAGTTATAATATAATATAAATAAAAGATTTTCTTTTCTATTATAAAAATGATTTTCTTTTCTATCATGAACTTTTTAAGAAAAATTCAATGAAGATATATTAAATTTTATAAAATAAAATTGGTGCAAGATATGAAACAAGTGCCACTAGTACTTGCCTTTAGTTTTTATATAAATCTAATTTAAATTTAATAAATTTATTATAGTATATAAAATATTTTAATTAATAAAAATGTAATATAATTATATTTTTCTGTAATGATGTTAAATTAAATTAAAATTTTATTCATAAATATATTAAATAATCATTGATATATATGTTCTATTACATTTATCATATGCTTATAATTATATATAATTATATTATATTATATTATATTATATTATAAATAATTATATTATGTATTCTATCATATAATAAATAATTATAAATAAAAACAATAATACTTTTATAATAATAATAAATCTTAAATGATTATATAATATAAGTAATATTATTTATAATTGAATGAAAAAAAACATATTATAATATATAAAAAATACATCATTAGAATATAAAATATAAACCAATGCACTTAAATTAAAAAAATAAAAATATTAACGGTAATGAATCACATTGAAAATGAAATATTTAGCTCTTAGCCCTAAGCCTAGTACCTATCGACATGTACTAATAATTATTAATAAATTAAAATGACAATAGTTTAATTTAAATAAAATTAAAAAATATAATTACAAATGTCATATTTTTATTCATATTTATTATTTACTTTCAAAATAAAAATGTAATATACTTTAATTATCTATAAATTATTAACATATATTGATAATTGTGACAATTGTTTATAAACATAATTATTTATAATATTAACCAAGTCTTCCAATTGGCAATGATTGGACATGTGTCACGATTTCAGATGAATATAGGCACATGGGAAAGCATTCTCCAAATTAGCCCAAAACCCATCTCGGGCCGTCGATCCTCCTCTTATTCAACTGTCAGGATTTTGGGTAGAATCTTCAAGCACACGTGTCCTAGTTTCAAGTAGAAATAGACTTTATCTTCAATCTTTTAAAATTTGGCCCGAAATTGAGGCTTTGAGCCACGGTCATTGAAAAGAATTTACATAGCATATTCATTAATATAGAGAAAAATAAAAGAAATCGTCATTAATTATTATTATTTTACTTTTAAGCTTGAGCAATGAGCATGTCAAAATCATGATGTTAATTTAATTATTTATATAAAATATTATATATATATATATATATATATAATATAATTTATAATAATTATTTTAATAGTTTATATATATATATATATATATATATATATATATATATATATATATATATATATATATATATATATATATATATATATATAAGATTTTTTTTTCTATTATAGAAATGATTTTCTTTTTTATCATAAGCTTTTTATTGTAAAGATGATATGAAAAATTCAATGAAGATATATTAAATTCTATAAAATAAAATTGGTGCAAGATATGAAATAATAATGACAATAGTTTAATGTTAATAAAATAATTACAATTTAAAAATATAATTGCAAATGCTATATTTTTATTCATATTTATTATTTAGTTTCAAAATTAAAATATAATATAGTTGAAATATCTATAAATTATTAACATATATTAAAAATTGTGATAATTATTTATAAACTATTCTTCATCATTTAAAAGATTTCATAATGAAAAAAAGTTAGGAATAGGTGACAAGATAGGTATGAAATAAAAATTTGACACATAAATTATCAAAATTATATTTAACTTTGTTAAGGTTATAATCTATTAATCTTTAGTTTTCCTTGAAGCTCCATTTGTTTTAACCAATCAGATTAAAGAAAAATAGTTAATTATTAATAGTTAACTATTTTTAACAAATTCACAGACTAACGGTAACATTTCAATAGTGTATTGAGAATCAAGATGCCAAAAACAAACTTACAAAGTCATAGACTAACAAGAACAACAATTTGAGAAGCCAAAAACTATTGTTTTCATTGATAATATTTTAGACTATACAATATACATAAAATTGATTCATAGCATAGGTATTCAAAATAGTTGATTAAATCAGCCTAGTTTTACTATTTCGTAATTTACAAAAAAGGGAAAGACCCAATCCAAAGAAAAATATAGATATCTTAAAAACATTTTTTTGTCCTAAGGGCAATGGGTAAGGAAACAATATTCAAGAAATAGGGAATAGGGAACTAGGGAGGCTGGAATCATTAGCAGGCTGAGGGCTTGAACCCTTTAATCAGAAAGGTCTTCAAGTTTGCCTGCAAGGAATTTGTTCGAGAAGATGATGTCGTTGAACTCGTCCAGCCATCTAAAGTTGGTCTTATTGAAGTCGTCCAACAACAACCACTTCCGTAGAAAATCCCTTTCAAGCCACACCCACTTTCGATGGCAAGTCAATTGTCATTTGTTCATGCTGAGCAAGAAATGATACTTATGTATAATGCACCCTATGCCTTCCTCCCAGCACTTGTCTACTACATCTATAAAAGGGATGCCAATGCTCGACCCTGGTACCTGCTCGACCAATACAAGAATTTTGACATCATCTTCGAAAAATGTTTCCTTAAAAATGTTACGCAAAAGCATCAAAATGTCTATTTGATTACCTCCAAGGTCGAGAATAGATGTAAGGAAACGATAGGTAATATTCATGGACACACGGTACCTCTTGTCATTTCTCAAGAATTCATGGATGAGTACCATGAATATAGCATGGCAGATAAAAGGACTTCGGGCATCTGGCTTGCAAACTATGGCAAGGACATCGTTAGGAATCCTACCCAAAAAGAGTTTTGTAGACCCATTATAGTGCATTTCAGGCGAATTGGTGTATCCATGACTAAGGTTCAAGAAACTCTTCAAAGTACAACTGCAAATCAAATTCAGATTGAACAATGAAGAATATGAGAAATGATAGTGAAAGAGAAATTGAAGAGGCTATTTAATGGTAGTTGCACTTAATTCTTTGGCATTCATGATCTTTCATATCTGATTTTTTCGTATTCTTATTAATTTTCAAGTGTGTGAAATGTCAAAATGTACTGGCATTAATGTCAAACAGTCGATAGTACTTGACATTGAGTAATGATTTCCATGAAAACCTTTCCATGTGTCTCCATTCCAGAGAATTTTGTGCCACTCTAAGTTTTTTCAAGCGATTGGCCCCGAGATGCATCTTTTGTCATTGATCTCTAATTAATCAATGATCAATAAAACTATTGTATTTACTATTAACAATACAAAAGTGACAATAGCCGACTTGGTAATAGTGACATTGACATAACGATGTTATGATATTAATAATAATAATAATACACCTAAGACAGTACACAAGTTGAAACTTGAAGTGACTACTCAGCAGTTAGTACAGTCATTAGCCAATACATGTGCAAATTTTGCTTTCAAATTAAACAATTTTTCAATTTACTACTGAAGATTAGTTAAGACCATTATTATTCATTTTCTTACAAAACAAGTAATTCACCTCTGTCATTATTAATTCATTTTTGGCAAGGGAAAAAATAGCCATCATTTATTTACTCGTTTGTAAAAAAACATTAATTTGCCACATTTAAAATGATTTTTGCTAAGGCAAGGAAAAAATCGCCAACATATAATATTTTATTTCCCTATATGGAACAAAAAAATCACCCTTGACATTAAAATTTTTCTGCCCACAAAATGTTGGATTCGTCAACATTTTAGGCATTTTTCTTCAGGAGGGGTTTCTTAAAGTTATCACTGAAGAGGCATGACATATCCACAAAAAAACAATTTCACCAAAGAGGAAATGAAGATGAGGTCCATGCAGGCCTTTACTTTTCTCTGATTAAGAAGAATCAGGGGCTGAAATTTCATGTTGCTTCATAGCCTTTTCCAAGGCCTCTAGTCTCACCCAAAATTTGTTGGAAGCATGTCCCTCCTTACCACAGAAACTACAAGGGTCATCCAAATTCTTCTTATTTTTCTTGGATTGCTAATTGGATTGTGAATTTCTCTTCTCACATGTATGCACAACAAGAGCATGAGCTTTGAAACTTTTCAAAGTACCCATCTTTATGAGCTTATTCTACTCATGTACCAAGGACTTGAAAAAAGCATCAAGAGTGGGCATCTTCGAACTTTTCCTTGTTGTAAGCCTTATGGTGTGAAAAGCAAAGACAAACACAACATATTGTGGACCCAATTTTACAAAATATGAATCATTAATTTTCTTTCTTGTGTGGATTTGTCAATTCCACATTCTTTCAACTAAGGTAATAAATCATTGAACTTTGTGAAGACGTCTTGAATATTCTCAAATTTACCTAGATCTAATGAGCTGAGCTCATTTTAAAGGATGTAACCCTACATCTCATCTTGCTTCCTAAAAAGAGCCTTCAATGTTGTTCAAACTTGGTTTGGAGTTGTGCATGCTTTAACATGAAACAACAATTTTGTAGAGATGGATAAGCATTACAGACTAAAGGCTTCATCCATGCGGCTAAAGTATTTAGACTTTTGAACTGCGGAAGTAGGTTCAACCTTTGTCCCCATAACTATTCAATACAAGCCTTTACTTCGAAGCTAAAGTTGAATCTTACACTTCCGATTGAAATAGTAGTATGGAGTGAGAAAAATAGAGATTGGAAATTTCATTATGTACAAAAAATATGATGTACAACACCTTCAAAAGAAATGCTTTCTTTCTTAGCAACTAGGCTCTAATACCATGTAAAAAAAATTGCATATTTTTTTTATCTAGGAAAATAAAAACAAGAGCATTGTAGATAATAAGAAATATTAAAGAAAAAATAAAACGGAGAATTGAAAACTAATCTTATTCCATAAAAATTGGTTGTATTACAATAAGCATTAGGCATGATTTTATACAAATTAAACTATCCTAAATAAAGCATGCAAAATACATGCACAATTGAATTCACCATTAAAATCACTATAAATTCTTCACTTTATAGCATCAGAAATATTCATGCAAACTAACAACAATATCCTTCACACACTTTTGCCAATATTGGTAACCACTTCATGAGAAAAAAACTCAAGAAGATCTTGAAATTATTATCTTCCCATTTCCCATTGCTCACATAAAACAAATCATAGTCGAGAATATACAGTAACTATTATCTATTTTTTTGGAACACTCCATATTTATGTACTCCATAATTTTTGGATCTTCACAAAAAATGATGAATGTATATTTTGGTATCTCTCCTTTACAATGCTGAAAAAATTAAAAAATATATCTCATAGCTTTGAAATTATGATAGGCGATGGATGATTTAATCTCTCAATAAAAGACAGGATCACATAGCTCCACATTCTCTTTACTTGTATTACCCTCCAATATGTCCTCTATTGTTTAATGTGGAGCTTGATCAATCTCCAAGTGGGAGGTTGTTAGTTTGTGGTGACTGATCAGGAAAGTATTGTACATACTTCATAAATTCTTTGGGGCTCAGGGAGGTCTAATTTTCCTTGTTGACCGTCTAATATTCATTGGTGTGTGTGTTATTTGTTGTTGTAGTTGTTGCACATCATGAGGAATGGCTAGAACATCATCTTTTGGAGTATCATCTAGCACTGCATAATGTTGTTGTAACAGATCTTTGTACAACACTTTCTCATTAAATATGACATCCCTATTTCTTAAAATTTTATGATTTTAAAAATCCCAAATCCTATAACTAAATTCATTAATTCCATATCCAACAAATACACATTTCTTTGACTTAGCTTCCAACTTGGGTCTTTTTTCAAAATTTATATGAGCAAATGCTTCACAACCGAAGGTTTTGAGAAAAGAATAACTCACCTTCTTACTAGTCCATGCTTCCTCTAGAATACCACAACCCAAAGGAGTAGATGGACCTCTATTAATCAAATATACAATAGTATTGATAGACTCCACCCACATGTGTAAGGGCAACCCAACATGCAACCTCATGCTCCTTGCACGCTCCATTATAGTCTTGTTCATGTGTCCAGCCACTCCATTTTTCTGTGGAGTCCTTGGAACAATTTTCTATCTATGAATACCATTAATGGAGCAATAATCTTCAAATTCATGACTAAAATACTCACCACCATTATCAGACTTAAGACATTTTAATTTCTTACTAGTCCCATTTTTAACCAAGTATTTCCATTTCTTACAAGTTTGAAATACATTAGATTTCTATCTAAGAAAATAAACCCATACTATTCTAGTTGCATCATCAATGAATGTAACATAATAATGAGAGCCACCAAGGGAAGATACCTGAGCTAGTCCCCATACTTCAGTATGCACAAGCTCTAATTTCTCCTTTTTATTTTCCTTCTCAGTCTTCACAAAACTCACTCTCTTTTGTTTTCCATACACACAACTTTCATAGAAATCCATATTAACACATTTTAGAGCTGGCAAAACATTCTTTGAATGAATTACTTTCATACCTTTCTCACTCATGTGCCTAAATCTATTGTGTCACAATGCTCTATCAAAATCTACAACAACTATTTGTTCTCCCTACTCAACTACACCAACTATTCCTAAACATTAATTTTTCTTTGAAACAATTAAAGTAGAAGGAATAATATGACCTATAAAAAGATATAAGGTGCCTACTTTCACACTTTTTTCTACTACAAGGGAACCTTTTGAAATCTTCCAATTTTTATCATTAAAAGTAACTACACAACCCTCATCACCAATTTGCCCTGCTGAAATTAAATTCCTACTCAGCCTTGGAACATGTCTTACCTCATGTAGTAGCCAATGATTCCCATTATGCAACTTAATCTTAATTTTTCCCTTTCCAACAATCTAATAGGGTTCATTATCCCCCAAATAAACAAGTCCAAAATCCCCTTAGACATAATCAATGAAATAACCTTTACGAGGTGTAGCATGAAATGAAGCACCATAATCTAAAACCCATGAATCATCAGCACTTTCTAAAGACAAAAGCAAAGCATCCTCTTCAAATTTATTACTTACCACATTTTTCTTCTTGTCTCCATTTGGTTTATCTCCTTCATTTTTATTTTGAGTCCAACAATCTTTCCTTTTATGCTCTAGTTTCCCACAGTATCAGCATTTGTTCGGTCCTCTTGATTGAGACCTCTTGACTTTTGGCTTTCCTCTTGATTTCCCATGATTTTCAGAATTACTTCCTCTCTCAGTCATTCTACCTCTTCTTTGTGCATTCAAAGCACTTTCTAATGTAGATCCACCTAAAGATTTCCTATGAGTTTCCTCACTCAAAATAACACTGATCACATCATCATATTTTAGGGTACTAGATCCAAGAACAAAACTACTCACAACCTTTACCAAGCCATTCTAGCTTTTAGGCAAAGAACACAAAATTGAGAGATCCCTAATTTCTTCATCAAAATTGATACCCATAGAAGATAACTGACTAGTAATAGTATTAAACTCATTTAAATGATTAGCAACAGATCCACCTTCTATCATTTTCATATTAAATAAAAACTTCATGAGAAATACCTTGTTTGAAGTGGAGGGCTTTTCATAAAGTTTTGTTAGGGTTTTCATTAACTCTTCTGTTGTCTTTGCTTTTGTACTATTAAATGCCACCGATGGTGCCAGGCATAATTGAATGCTTCCAAGTGCCTTTTCATCTAGAAGATCCTAGTTGTCATTTGACATAGATCCTTGATTCTTGGTTTTGCCTTCCAATGGCTTCCATAAATCCTTTTAATAAAGATAGTCTTCCATTTGCATCTTCCATAATTGAAAGTTCTGACTGTTAAACCTGGCAACCCTCAGTTAACCCTCATCTACCATTTCTCCCACTCAACTATGAGACTTTCCTACAAATGATAACTTAAAAACAACCTCACTCTGATACCACTTGTTAGGATTAAACCGTGGACAAAAATACCAATTACATGCAAATATAAACAATATCAAAAAATAATAGATCTCACAGAAAAGAACATAAGACACCAAGCTTTAACATGGTTCACCCAATCCTTGGGCTACGTCCACCAAACAAGAAGTCCAAAATTGTTACAATCTAGTAATTACAACCTGATTAGGATCTGTAATCCCTTATATCTCAATACCACCCCAAGAACCAAATTTCACATCACCATAATGAAACAATCCCTAATCCTAAGCCCTCTTATACAAGTATTTTTACCACTTTAGGGTTATAATCAATAATTACATGTCAGCCCATAATCCCAATAAAATAGGGCCCAAAATATTTTTTTCGGGGTGATGCCTCGAGCCCCAAAGATTTTATGATGTACAATACTTTCTTGATTAGTCACCACAAAATAAATTCCTCTATATATTTCTCTGTGATTTCCCAGTATCGTGCACTTTGAGAACTTGAAATAATAGACACCATTTCATTTAGAGTTCTTTCCACAAAGTTTATATCATCATCATCCTTTTTGTTAATCTTGGAAGCTAAATTTGGTATAGGTTTCAAATCTAGAGAAGATAAGACATCTATGATTAGAGTTTCTTGTCAAGGACTCCAAGGAATTGTTTGCAAAATATTGCATGGATTTGTTGATGAAGTCATCATACAATAACTTAGAAGCACTAAAATTATGGTTAAGCATTCCTCAAAATTAAAGAAATACACACTCTCAATATACATGAGTTGAATGCATTTAAAATAGTCATCAAAGATATCACAAGTGGTCACTCTTATTTCCTCTATTTTATTAGATGACTAGTGTTCGAACATCTTGACTTTGAAAAAATATGATCTCTTGAGAATGATAGAATGGAGATGAAAGATTTCTTTCATATTTTTTATCATTTCAGCCTATCAACCACAGTTTGACATCAACAATAGTTATGCCTTCAAATAGAAGCTTAGCTTCTTCCATTGCAAGTCGATGAATGGGAAAAAAATTTGATGATGCTCTCTTATGTAAATCACACTATCTAATGTTTCTTTGATTGATCTTTTTTATAGTATTTTGGCATGGAGATCCTAAGTGGAGTCTGCAATGTAATAAGTCAAGTGAAAGTCCCATTAGGATTTTTGGTTAGGTTTGATGTCATTTTGTCATTTTTGGGGCAGTTAGGACAAAAGTTGTCATCATTTTCAAAGGGTGGCACTTGTCCTCAATTGGGAGTTAGCAAGGTATAGTGAGTCAATTATGATCTAGGAAGGTTTTAGGAGTCATTAGAAAAAAAACTACACCAAGAAGTAACAAAGTTGTATCTAGGAAAGTAAAGTTAAAAAAAGTTGCATAACAACTTTGGAACATTGAAAAATGTTGCTCCAAGCAAGAATGCAACATTTTGCATTTCAGGGTGAAATCTATTATGGAGGCTACCATTCAGTTGGAAAATTGTTATAGAGGTTGTAAATAGCTCTTGGGTCAATCGTACTTAGGTTGGATATCATAAGATTCCTTTCTTGGATTTTGAACAGTGTGACATTTTTAAACATTTTTGTACATTTTGATGCAAATTGATCATCTTGTACATTTTGGATTGAATGGTTACTTATTTTACTATAAATAGTTATATTACACCTCGTTCTTCATTTTTTACATTTTTATTTTCATTGAATTGGAATTTTGGTTTGTATAACAAAATTCAAATTGTAAACTACACTTCACTAGCAGTCCTAGGTTTTGAAGAGAAAAATGCCCTTATCTTGAAATCCCACCATGGAGAAATTATGACCATTGGAGGGATGATAGTAGGGGAATATATATTTTAGGTTGCAAGTATTATTTTGCAAAAAAGTCTCATTTTATAATTTTGTAAGCAATCCCTAGGCAAGGAGACAGAGTGCTCAACTAGGAAAATTGCATACAAGACACTATAGTTTGAAGGAGTGGAATGTTTGATTGAAAATAATGATAAAAGAGTGTTAAATTAAGTTATATGAGATTAAACGACTAGTTATAGTCAAGACTTGAAACCATCTTACCACCATTTTCTAACAAAAGTCAATTCAAAGCCTTGCTTATCCTATATAGGTCTAATTGTGGAATAGGGTATTGTACGGAGGGTATAACTCTGAAACCTAAAAAATATTTTACCTTCCAAAAGGGTATTTAGAATGGTAAAAGGTTTAGGGGGTCCTTTGGGAAGATTTTGATTAAAGCTTCAAAAACTAAAAATCTAGGCCTAATTGAGGCTCATTCCTAGTAGGTCTATTATGCCCAAATGTAAACTCAATAAAAGTTAGCTTCAAGAAAATATAAAATTGAATAAAACTAAGGTTGATGGAATTTTTTTAGGGTCATTCCATTCCTACTTGATCCAAGAATGCATTTAGGAAGGTTTTGAGAAAGCATATAAAGAAAACCCAAGTGAAAAGATAAATTATACTAGTTTTTCTTAGGGGATCTTTAGAATAGAGTTAGAAGGAGATCAAAACCACCATAAAGAAAGTATAAATCAAGATGAACCATACCTTAAATGAGGTAGAGGAACCATAGGTGTATTAAACTTTGAAAGAAACCAAAATTGTGTTAAACTCCTAATGCATCCTTATCATATTGATATTAGAGCTTAAAGATTTGGGCAAAGGCACAAAGTTTATTTCAATTGAAGAAACAGTTGGGAAAATAGTTGGGAAAACTAGTATGGTGACAATGTAGAGATTGTCAAGAAAGTGCAATAACAAGAGGATGATAATAAATTTCTTAAGAATTAGTTGGAATAGTTAGAAAGAAAATTTGATGAGGTAGAGACCAAGGCCAAGAAAATAACTGATAAGAAGGAGGAAAAAGAAGTCAGAGAAGAGAAAGAGGTTCTAGAACCTAACCTAGTCCTACCTGAAAAACTATTTCTTAAAGCCCTAAAGGCCATGGGAGTCTAATTTATATAAGGGAAACATGTATTTAGTGGGAAAATGGACCCTAATTATGTTATGGACTAGATTGAATCATTACAAAATCACTCTAAATATGAGGGATTTTCAGAGGCACAAAAGGTGAAAGTAGTACAATCCAAGTTAAATGGAGCTTATTTGACATGGTGGAAGTTTTTTTAGGCTGAAAAAAATAAAACAATTATGTCATAGAAGGTAATGGTTGTCAAAGTTAGGGAAAACTATACATCATAAGATTATGGAATCCAATTATAAAAGAAAAGAAAAAATTTGAAGTAGTGAGTGCATATACAAAGGAGTTTCAAAAAATATGCTTGAGGCCTAGCACTATAGAGGATGAAAGTGTGAAATTAGCTAGGTGATTAATGGATTAAAGTGGAGTATCCAAGAAGAGATTAGTTTGTTCAGTCCTACCACACTACATAAGTACTATCAGTTGGTACTTGAGGTCGAGGAGAAGAACAAAAAGAGGCAGTAGTAAGGACATAGAGGTAAAGGCAAAGACCATAGAGGTAAAAAAAGGTGGCTATGTTGGGAGAAGTATAGACCAAAGGTTCCAAGGGGAATCTAAACCATTAGAGTAGAGTGGGGACTACAATAGTAGAGGAAGCTTCAAAGGCAAGTGACTTAATGGAAGATGAAGGTTTGGAAGATCAATTAAAGGATCCCACTTCTCAATAATGAGGTGCTGCAACTATAACTAGTTAGGACATCTCACCTATAGAGGTCCTGGGAAAGAATCTACATCCCAAGGAGGGAAAAGGAGAGTTGACTATGTTCAATAATAAGAAGCTACTATGAAGTCACCTGAAGTCCAATTTGAACATTGGAGAAAGCCTCATGATGAGGAGGATATTTCTCAAAGAACTAGTCAAAGAAGACCTAACTTAGAGGAGATCCTTACTCAAAATTGATTGCAAGATATCTAGCAAGGTATGTAAAGTATTTATAGACTTAGGTTCAACTTATAATATCATATCTAAAGAAGTAGTCAAGAAACATAAAATAGATAGGATCTCTCTTGGTAAGATTTATAAGTTTACTTTTTTAAGAAAAGGGCAACACATATTGGTTAATGAAAAAGCATGGGTAGAGCTCACTATAGGTGGCTATACAGATAAAGTTTTGTATGATGTCTTACCCATGGATTCCTTCCTAATGGCATTATGTTGTATTTTTCATTAGTGAAAACACTTATTCAATTCTAAATGGCTACTGAGCTCATCGCTCAGTCCACAATTTATACCAAGCATTCAGTGGTTACCTTGTAAGTTCAACAGTTAAGCAGTTCTCACCTAAAGCCACCAAGTGAATGGGCAATTTAGCAGTGTATACCGAGCTTACAATGTTCACCGAATAGGTAATGGTCACCGAGCTTCACAGTATCTACTAAGTTATCAGTTTGTATCATATAAAGCTAGTTTCTACCAAGTGATGGATATGTAGTGTTTACTAAGTGACAGTAAGGTAAATGAAGGATTCAATATTTACTAAGTGACACTATATCTATCGAGTCTCCGATGTTTACCAAGTTCCAAGCTACATTGTGTGATTAGTATGGACCAAGCTTCTACTTCTATCGAGTGCATGATGATGCTGAGTAATGCAATGGACACCAAGTATCAGAAGCTCACCTAGTTGGCTTGAAGAGCTTGAGTTTTCTACTGTTTGGCCAACTCAATAATATTTTGTTTACTTGTGTTTTAGTTGACTTTGCAATTGTAATTATTGGAATGGTATAGATGTAATGTATTGTATCATTTTCAATGTGTTATTATCATTATTATTATCATGAAATGTTAAGGAGTGGACATGTAGTGTTTTGAGATGAGTGAATGCGAATCAACAACAGAACAAAGTATTTAGCATGATCATTAAGGAGCAGCAAAGACATATCAGTCACAACAGATGATCTATACTTCAAGATCTATTCAAAAATCAAGTTGTAAGATAGATCTAATATTTTTTCCTAATAGGTGAATCAATTTTCTAAATCCTTTAACAAGGTAGACTTAACAGTCTTTGTATAAATCTCTTAACAGAGTGCATACTTCATTGTATGTTTTTAAAACCTCTAACAAGGTGGACCTAGCAATCCAAATTGCTCTTAACAAGGTAGATCATCAGAAGTGGTCAATGTAAGCCTGAACAGGCCAACCTTATACTATAGTAGTGAAGTTTTGTGGGTATCATCCCCACCCCAGTTTTACTTTCTATTTGGAAGGTTTCTGGGTCACCAAAATATTGTGTTCATGTGTTATGAATGTTTATTTTTTCTCATGCATGCAGTAGATTAGATAAATGAATGGTGAATGATTTATATGGTTAAGCGTTGAATTGATTTAAAAAAATTCGAGGTTACTGATTCACCCTTCCCCTCTTAGTAACCTAGCTAGTCTTGATTATTTCTAAAAATTGGTATCAGAGCTCTGTGGTTCTTAGGATAAAGTTTGATAGCTTGAGCAAAGATCAAGGATAATGGAGATATTCAGACTTGACAAAGCTCTTTAGAATGAGAAGCTAGATCTAGAAATGGCCATAGCTCAACTCAAGGAAGCAAAGGAGCATCTTTCCCAATCCCTAAAAAGAAGGAACTTGCAAGATAGATGAATGACCATCAATATGTTGAAGAAAAGATTGAAGACTTATTCCAATCAAGCAGTTCAAATGAAGCAAATGATGCAATAAAAGAACTTCTAGCAAAGAATGGCTCTCTATAAGAAGAG
This sequence comes from Cupressus sempervirens, assembly GCA_028749045.1. Lineage (NCBI taxonomy): Eukaryota > Viridiplantae > Streptophyta > Pinopsida > Cupressales > Cupressaceae > Cupressus > Cupressus sempervirens. The sequence goes on along the minus strand of CM053792.1, from coordinate 407,610,153 downwards.
GTAAGAAAATTGAAAAGAGAACAAGAAGTTTAGTCAATAAGAATTTGTGAAATCTTGGAACAAAGGAATAAGGCAAGTGAAAACTTGGAGGCAAGGAAAAATGCAAATCAAAATCAATCCCTTTAGCAATCAACTCTCTAATGCAAATAAGGAAATCATAAATCTAAGATCTAAAAATGAAATCTTAAGGAATGATTTAATCACTGAAAGATAGATCAATGAAAGATTGAAAGCTGATATAATTTTTGAAAAGAAACTCAATGAAAGGATGATGAAATCACAAGTAGATATGGAGTAGTTGAATCAACAAAGTGAGAAAAATCTCTATAGGCAAAAAGGAAAAGCAGGACTTGGTTACAAAGAAGAAGGTGAATCTTCCAAACAAGGTGCCCAAAGGAATCAAAGACCTACTTGTAATCACTATGGTAAGTTAGGTCATACATCAAACAAATTTTGGAGCAATGGAAAATGCTACAATTGTAGTAAACATGGTCATAAAGCTAATGAATGCAAGGACAAACCAAAATTCAAAGGTAAATGTCACAAATGCAAGAAACAAGGTCAGAAGGCATCTGAAAGCATATCCAAACCATTCAATCCAGCTGAACAAATTGTCAAAGCAATATTTGGTTGGGATTATGACACTTGGTGTAGATGTCACTATTGTGGAGAATATGGACACGTTGGCATAGACTGCACAAGGCATCACTTAAGAAAAAGAGATTGAATAGTAATATGTTACACCTACACTAAAATTAGTCATATAGCCAAAAATTGCATGAACATAGGAAGAGTTGAAGATGAGAAGAAAGCTAAAGCTGATAACATCAGGAAGAAAATGAGACAATGGTGGATTTCAAAATCTATCGAGCATAACAGTTCAAATGATGGCAATGTCACTCAAGAAGTGGGTGGCTCCACCATTTCCAATTAGATTCTTCAAAGGAGGGACTGGAACTGTATCTTCAAGCTATATCTTGAGCGGATCCAAATGGAAGAAAATAGAAGATCCAAATCAATATTTCAGATACAAAAGGATCACATGAGTTCAGTTCATACCGATAGTCACAGACTCAACCGAGTTAGGTCGGGAGCAATGTAAGTTTGTTTGATCACAGAGTCACAAGTTTCTACTAAGCTAGTGAGTGGATGATAGTTTGTCACGCACCATGTTAGTATGGTACCTAGAATTAATGGTGAATTTTCATCAAAAGGGGTAGAATTCGACTCCATTTTTCATCACGTCTTTAGTATTCATAGAGCAAAGAGATTTTTAGGTGCACACAAGCATTTCCAAGTGATTTCAAGTGAATTTGTAGCTAAGGAATTTGTTTGAAAATTTCTATCACTTACCGCATCTAGAAGCACCAACCGTAGCAAAGCGAAAAGGGGTTTAGAGATGTTGGTCAAGGGTGTAGAGTGGAAAGCACTAAATTTCAAACTAGTTCCAGTAGTGGCAGAGGCACTCGACCCTAATCGTGCACAATCCCAAATTCTACCAAAAGTACTATTAATTAACGATATTCGCACTCATTTCAAGTGTTCTATTTAGGAGATAGGAACCCTAAAAATGGATAGTGCTTTAAAGGAAATGCATGTTGATGGCTCATTGAAACCTGAGCACAAGCATCTTGAAACAAAAGGGTTGACACATATCACACACCTGCCAAAAAGTTTTCAGATAAAATGGATTAGGTATATTCTTAGTTGCATACACAATGGTCAATTATGGTTAGAACAACTTGTGCTGATCACCAAAAAGATGATTCACAAGATTACTAGCCTTCCCATACTGAGTGAAGCAAAGTCTACCAAAAGCCAAGGTTGAGATGAACTCTGAAAGAAAACCCTAGCTGAGTGGGATGGTAGAGGTTTGAAAATTAGCACCATTTCTGATGAGGAGTTGAGGTTTGGTATTCATGTAATTGCCCACAAGATTTATAGCTATAGTCAATTGAATAGCATGCCATGTGAGGCAGTGGACTTAGCATTCAAAGTTCTGAAGAAAAACATGGAATATGACCTGCCAGAGCTACTACTAAAGCAATTAAACAAAATATGGATACCATCTGAACATCAAAGAACAACCCTTGCAAATTTGGTTCTTTGTTGACATGCCTTTTCTTCTATGTGCAAAAATTTTTTCCATCCAAAGGTTTTGTTGTATGGAGAAAGGATGTTCCCATTTTGTATCAGATAAATGAGTTTATTGCAGAAATGAGTGTAAATTTTGACAGCATTATGGACAATTATTTTGAAGATTTGAAAGAAAGGATGAACAACAAGTTCATGATTCCTCCTAAACTTGTTGATGATTATAAAGGTGATGTGTGTTTCATGGTTGACTATGATAGAGTATAAATTCAGGCAGTCAGGCTTGGAGTTGCATGGGTGAAACCTCTCCCTTATGAGGTCAATATTGACGAAACCAAGGAAATCATTGAAGCATTGGTAAATGAACCTATAGACACTATGCAACCAGTATTTGGCACATATGATGAGGTAAAAGCTAGAATTGAACTGTAAATCAAGCTACCTCAAGCAATCAGTAAAGGCAAGAGGAAGATAGCTAAGATGAAAACTACCACTGGTCCCCTAATGTTTACTGAGGGAAAAGGAGAGGATGAAGAAGAAGAAGAAGGTGAAGAGAAAGAATTAGAGAAGGAGGTAGAGCTAGCTAAGAAGAAAGGGAGGGTTATCATTACTAAACCTCCAAAGGCCTCCATAGCTATTTTCACCAAGAGAGGTAAAGGCAAAGGTAAAGGTGAAGTTATGTTCAGCAAGCCCCAACTTACCTTCTAGGAAAGGCTAAAACAAATGGAAGAAGGAGTTGGCATCACAAAATTCAAGGCTCTAAAGTTGGAGACAAGAACTGATGTCGAGAAGATGCAAATTGAGGACCTGGTACTCATGAAAATGGGAAAGTGGAAGTATTGCCCAAACTAGATTGCTCCTCAAATCTCAAAAGAATTGTTAGTGAGATTGCAGCTAAGATGGGAGTCAACTACACAAACAACCAAGGATATTATGAACAATCCTTGAAGAAATTATTGCCAAATCTTACTGATGTAGAAGTAAAGGCAGCCATGAAGAAGAATGAAGGTAAAATGATGATCAGATTCCACACATGTTTGATTTTAATCAAAGACATTGAGCATGTTATAAGAGATGCAACAAACATGTGGAAGAATATCTATCATCTACACAAGCCAAGTGATGATCTAGTTGAGATCAAGGATGATGTTGGTAATAGTGATGATGAAGAAGATAATAACACTCCATGTGCTACTATTGATGTTGAAGACCATCAAGCACTAAGGGTTGATGATGAAGAGAAAGAGGAAGAAGTTGATGAGGAAGACAAGGAAGTAGATGAAGAAGATGACCCAATGAAGATTATAGCAGAAGTCATTGCTTCCCTTCTTCACTCTCCACTTAAGCTAGCAATATCATCAGGGTTGGAGTCAGCTTCAATAGGATTGATTGCAACTACATCAAAAATATCATCTACTCCTGCTACCTCACAACTCCAGGTATCTTCAATGGAAGTGTTAGTCACTTCATCTATTGAGTTGCAACCCTCTTCATCAGCACCCAAGAAATCCACCTCAGTAGTGTGCATAGTTGCCATTCTACAATTATGTCAACTTCTATTGTAGGTTGTTCAGTAAGTTTGCTAGTTTGTTCTACAATTTTGTCTACCATAGCTTTAACTACACCAATTTTTGTTCCAGTTAGCTCTTCAATTGTAAATATTCCAACTTGTACATTACCTATTGGTACATCATTTTTGGGAGGAAAGTCAATTTTGGATACAGTTGGTACTTCTCTTAGTTTTCCTCTAGTTGGAACAATTCAAGTCTTTTCTGCTAGCTCAACCACTTCAGCTA